>QANY01000230.1:49786-574086 GCA_003255025.1 Datisca glomerata | reverse complement strand
CCCCCCCCCCCCCCCCCCCGCTATCTACTCAATTGCCCAACCAAACTATTCCCTTCATAAATAAAGCTTCGAATTAGGCAAAACTAAATTACTCTATAATATTGAACTAAATGTTTTTTAAATAAAGTTATTGATCGAAATCAGTATATGTATCGGAATATCTCATCCACACTAATACATTCATAACAACTTCATCATCTAATTTAACTCAACATATTATTAAACTAAAATAAAAAAGTAAAAAACATAAATAACAAATCAAAATGTTTGTTATATACATCATCATAAATAAACAAAGAATAAAATTTCAGAGCATCTATTCACCAAGTAGGAGTAACTATACTAGATGTCTTGGACGCCAAACAATTTGTAACCAGATTACCCTCCTGATAAATGTGAGTGATAATAAAATTCATCTGATCGATTAAACTCACTAAATAAGAAGTATATAGTTGTTAGGGGCCGTTTGGTTCGCACAATCTATAATGATCATCGCAATTCAATTGATGTTAATTCAATTGCATGCAATCAACGACATATCCAAAAATTTAGTTTGGGGCACCATGAGACATAATAATATTAATGTCGAATTTATAAATTTTTTCCTGGAAATTCATATATTCTTTTATTACAATTATTTTAAGATACTTCATTCTTTCTCACTAGTTAATTCTTATTGATATTATCAAGATAATTGATTATATCAATAATTAATGATTATGTTCTTTTTTTTCTTTCAATCACAAACAATGGCGTGTGATTACCCTATTATAACCAAATTTAAGAAAAATGAAATAGAAAGCAGCAATTTCTAAGAAATCATAGATTCTAACGTACTGTTAATAAATAAAAATGTCGGATAAGTTATGCATTTAAATTAATATCCAAGTTCATAGTTTTTTATTCAAATTATATTTGATTTAAGAGTACTAAAAATAATATATAACTATCTAACTTTGATTAATACGTGTTAAATGAAACAATAGAAATTGTGTATTTACGAGTAAGAAACATACTTAAACAAATTATACAATGAAACAATAATATCTAACAAAAAATAATCAAATTTATGGGAAAGTAAAATAAAAGTAATATTAGACAAAAAAAATTGAGTAAATGAGGTCATGTAAAAAACTAAACGCAAGTAATTGGACACAAATAAGTTAAATTTAATAACAAACATCAGTAAAATCATAAATACAAAAAAACAATGAAAAGATAGAGACGTTATCAAATTGAAGATAGTAGGACTTGAACTTAAGATTTCTCTTTTTTAAAAAAAGGCCAATTACCAATGGACTATATCATAATCCACAATGAGGACACTACAAAATAATCATAAAATACCATACAAAGCAGTTGTTATCGAAAACATAAAAAAATCGAGGGGTCAATGATGGCACATGCCCCTTCTGGTCACAAGGTAAATCCGCCCCTGTGTGCAATTCAATTGCTTAAAAAATAGGATTGTCATGTTTAGTTATGCATGGTGATATATGATGTGATGAGTGACAATTAATGATTGTTATGTTCAGTACAGGTTAACTTTTGTTGTAAATTTGTGTAAATAACAGAAAGATGCTCAAATACCCTTTTAGTTATATATTATCTAAAAATATTTTGACGTGCAATTTTAACATTAATTTTTAATTAATATTTAAATAAATTAATAATGCTAGACTAAATTTACAAAATATTTTTAATCAAATTAATAAAATAAAAAATATAATAAAATATAATTTTATCAATATTTTAATTAGAAAATTTATTAATATTTAAATAAATTAATATTTCTAGACTAAACTTTAATAAATTTAATTTTAATTAAATTAATAAAAAAATTCAATATTTTAATTAAAATTTCAAAAATTAATTGTAATTAAATTTTAAATAAATTGATAATGATGGTCTAAATTTTAAGAAAATAATTGTAGTTAAATTAATAAAGCAAGTGATATAATAAAAAAAATATTTTCACTTGAAAATTTAACAAAATTTTTACTTATTTTTATTAATATCTTAATAAATTAATATTGCTAAACTAAATATTAATAAAGTTAATTTTAATTAAATTAATAAAATTAGAGAGAAAGTGTGAGAAAGAATATGTCAATGGTGGTACGAAAATAATTTTGTTTGATATTAGAATTGCAATGTCATTGTAAATTATGATTGCTTTCATTTTATTCTGCAATTCAATTGCCTCAAAGACATGCAAATTAGGATTGCAGCCTTATTAAAATTACTCCAAACAACATAAAAACTCAATTACAAAAGGATTACAACAAGATTATGAAGGATGATAGGGTGAAACAACTGGGGCCCTAGAATAATCATGGATGCATCGTATAAGATGAGAGAGAACATGGACGGGTCATAAATATTGGAGCATAAATATTTTTTAATTCGTTTACTTATTTTTGGAAACAAAGTGATTGGTCAAGCATCTTTTATTAAATTTTAGTTAGTCTATCTTTTTTACAGTAGTTTTGGTAATGAGTAATTCTACATTGACTAAATAATTAATCAAGTTTTAAATTATAAAATAATGTGACAATTATTAATAGGTAAATTTGCCAAATCATTTTAATAAGTCATAAAACATATAACCTATAAATAATTGTCACATGATTTTGTCACTTACAATTTGGTCAATTACTTGATTACTTTAAACTTATTTTTTGTCAATTTGTTCATTTTTTCTTGTGAGATAGATTATTTGTGAATAAAGAGTAATCAATTTAAATACTAATAAAATTGTTGCCCAACTTATGTTTAATTAAATTTGTGTTTTAGTTAGGGTAAGATTTAAGTTATTTAAAAAGTTTTTGGGAGAAAATATTTTATTTTAGAAAATTGTCAAGTGTTATATATTTTTATAATTATCATTATCTAAAGATTTAAATAATATAAATTTTAAAATAAAAATAATTTACATTGTTCATGTAATTAGCGAGTGAACAAGAAAAAATTATGGTTTAAAATTGAGGAACACGTCGAATGGGGCCTCTTTTTTATAATGTAGCCTTAAACTAAAATAAAATGTTAACAAGAAGAAAAAATCGTGACCCCTTTTTGAATGGGCTTAGACTCCAAGAAGCATATTTCATATTTATATTTGTATTAAAAGTTAGATGAATATGAATCATTTTTTGACGATTTTGTTCTCGTTTTATTTTAAAAAAATCACATTATCTATTGAGTCTTATTATTTGTTCATTTTTATTTTTTATTTCTCATAAATGAAGTATATCATGACGAAACTTTTTTTTATCTTTTTGTTACTCTTAATTTGAATTTTATATTTAAATATTAAGTTTTTTGTTCTCTATGAAATTTATTTGAAAAGCTCAATCAATTAAAAAAATAAAATATTTTCCAGTCCATAAATCACATAAATATTAAGAAATTATTTCTATCATTAAAAAAATTATTTCTATCATTATTTACTCAATTGAAATTCATTTGATGAGTAAGACTTGCAAAAATAATAATTATAATTTTGCATTTTTCTTTCATTTACATAATTTATTTTATTCAAAATATTTACTTATATGGATATTAATATATGAGAAACAATCAAAATTATAAGAAAGAGTGTATATATCATGTGCATGACACTTATATCCTAACTAGTATTAGAAAAAAGGCCTAAAGTAAAAGCTTTAAAAAAAATTGGACTCCAACAAAAAGCTATATTAGAATAAGTTAAAGGGAATTATAGTGCATGACTTCTTTTAATGTTTTACATGTAATAATGGTCACTATATTTTTATATACGATAGTGATCGTTTTTTTAATTTAGATAATTTAAAATCAATTTAGAGTTGGTAGGATATTGGTTATTTCAGTCGGTACATACTATTAGTTATTGGACAATATTTGTAGCTACTATTTTTTACACTTTTGCTAATGATTTCTATAATATGGTTATTCTTACCAAAACCTCAAATTTTATAAGGAGAATTTTTAGGAATAGACAATTTTAGGAGTGGCATTTTAAGAAATGTAAGTTTTTCAAAAGTATTAGGTAAATAGTAGGTTTCCATAGCTATCAATAATTGTAGATCAAAATGGCTCTAATCTAGTTATAGTTATGGTGTGTTTCACAGACTTTCGGGTAAATCAGTGGTATATAGTGGATATATCAATATAAAATATGCTTAAATTAAGAAAATAACTAATGCTCAGAATAATTTGTAAAACATGATTAATTATAGGGAGGTCAATTAATGTTGCACATCAATAAAAAAATTTGAATTTTTAAAATCGTTGGAAACTGCTAAAAATCACAAAATTTGTTGGTCAATCAATGATATCAATTCATTTATCACAATCTATTATAGGGGTGTTTGAAATATTTCTGTGTCAATCAATGATATATCATTAATTGACTGATCATCAAATTATCTCAATCTATTATAGGGGTGTTTGAAATATTTGTGGGTTAATCAACGAGATGAGTCGAAGATGCTTCAAACGCCCGTAAAATAGATTGGGACAATTGGATGATTATCTCATTGATTGACTCGAATATGTTTCAATCTATTTATAAAGGCATTTGAAATATTTTCGGGTCAATCAATGATATTGATTGACTGATCATCAAATTGCCGCAATCTATTATAAGAGTATTTGAAACATTTTCAAGTCAATCAATGATTGACTCGAAAATGTTTGATTTCGATTTAATCAACAACTAATTAATTTACTCATCTCATTGCTTATGTATAGGAAGTTAATTAATGCTAGACAACGATAAAATATGTTTATTAGTTAGTATCTCTATAATCAGCATTAGTTATAAATAAGAAAAGAATTAACATCATTAATTAAAATGATGATATAATTAATAGGAAAATAAAATAAAATCAGATTTGAAAACTATAAAATCAAAAGTAATATCATCTTTTCAAATATCAATCAATGAATGATTGACGTGACAAAAAAACTTGTTTATTTCTTTAAAGTTGAAAAAAACTGCTACTTTTTAAAGCAAGTTTCAAAACATGTCTATTTGATGCAATTACTTATTATAAAAAGAGGTAAAAATTTTGGGCCCCTTCAAAGCGTGAGCCCTTGACCCAGCTTAACCGGCTTAGGCTTGCTTTTAGAGATAAAATGAGAATGGATAGAGAAACTTACTTTTTTCTCTCTCCTTCCACTCTTTTTTATCTTTCCAAGGACAATATTGTTACACTAATAAAGAACTTTCGTTTAAGGGTAAAATGCATTTTTTTGTAGTTCGAGTTCATTTTTTATTCTTAATTTTCTCAATCAAGTTTTCTAATGATTTAAAATATTACAATAAGGTCCTTCTAGTCTCATATTTATAATTTGTACGTTGTTGATGACTTTAAAATCTAGATCACATGAATGTTGATTGTAAACATCTAACACAAGCGTGGTTAGATGATACTATTACAATAACATAGAATTTTCTCATTTAGGACAAAAAGACATTTTTTGTACTATAAGGTTATTTTTATTTATAATTTTACAATCAAGTTCTCGAACGATTTAAAATCTCGTAATAAGGCCATTTTGCCATCCTTTTAATTTTTGTTGATGTCGAAAAATGCATAACACATATGCTCCTCACTGCGTAGCTTGATCATTTGCACACAAGAGACAAAATAAGGAGTTGAATTAACAATTCACACCAATGGGAATGTTTATCTTGCTAAAGAGAGTGCCTAAGTAAGTATTTTGCGTGAATTTAACTATAATGTTTTAAAGAGTGAGTTGGGCTCCTTTTAAAATGATTTAAAGGGGAAGGCTGATATTGGTGAGACTTATTTCTGTAAGTTTTAGGAATATTTTATTATGATTTGATTGATTTAAAGAGGGTTTACATTGAATGCGCGTGTTCCCAAACTTGAAAAAAATAGACAACATGACATAACTTGTGACAATTAAAATATACATGTGGAGTGATTTAGTAGATGATTGTCACGTTAAATATTCCTTTTAGTGGGATGAGATAGTCCCGGTGCACCCAAGTTAGAGCTCCCGAGCTTTAAAACTACTCACCTCTTGCACTGGAACTGAGTCGCCAAACTGGATGGTCATCTATGGGACATCAAGTTATATAGTGATAGACATGGTAGAGGTATAAGTAGTTTGATTCAATATGGTTTAGGGAATTTTGGCAAACCAAACCGCAATTGCATTTTTTCACAATGAATTGAACCGTAAAATGTTTATGAACCAAGTCAAACTGAACCATGGAAATTAAAAAGAAACCAGAACATATTGGGCTAGCGAAAAATAAATAGATATTCTTTCAAATAAACAACCCAAAATAAATAATAAATAATAATATGAAAAAATTATTAATTTGGTCATCGTAATTTAATTCATTTTTCAATTTGACCATCATATTTTAAAAAAATATTTGACAATAATAATTTACTTAACGTTTTAATGTAGTAATTTTGTCACTCTCCGTAAATCAAATTTGTCAGAGATGCTAACATGACCAGTTAAATACTTATGTGACATGAATAAGACCCATAAATACACCATCAACAACAAAAATAGCATTTCTCTCTCTTACAACTCATTTCACTCTTATTTACCTATTTTACCTTTTTACTTTTTAATACTTTTTTTTAACTTTTCACATTTCTCTCGTAAAAATCTCCTCTCTCATCTCTGTTCCCCCTCATCTCTTTCGAACCCAAAAATAGATTCATATATACTTGAACTTACCAGAAGGTGGAAGTGGCCGCGAAGACGAGGGAACCACCTGATTATCCACATTCTCACCATCACTTTCAAGCTTATACTCCTCCTCCTCTTCTTCGTCTTCTTCCATATCCTCATGGTCATCATCAACACGATCATCACACGTGAATTGACTGTAATTTCACTGTAATGGTCATCATCAATTTCACTATAATTTCTTCCTTCGCTTTCTTCCCCTTTGTCTACTCTAATTTTGTCTCCGAAAGCACAATCCTCGCACACCGTAACCGTGCGTCTGATGAGGCTTCTACCACGTGAATTGCTTTCAAAAGAGTAAGAGACGGCAAGCTTGACAGATGAGGCTTCTGGACTGTCTAGCTACCAGAAAGTTGGCTCCATGAAACTTTAAATCACAGTCCCAACATAAATTAGCTTGGTCTTCTTCACAGTAAATCCTCGCCGGAGCCTTGCATAACTCACAGTTCTTCGTCTTCCAAACAAACACTTTTCTCGATTCTCTCTGTTTTAAATTTACTCCTTCATAAGGAAGAGATCACAAAATGTGAGGCCAAATATGTAATTTGGAATATGTTAGCAAATGATGTTTTTGTTACCCCCGAAATTTTACGGGTGATAAGGGAGAGAGATGAGATGAGATTTTTAAGAGAGAGAGATGTGAAAAGTTAAAAAAAGTATTAAAGAAAGTAAAAAGGTAAAATAAGTAAATAAGATGTAAATGAGCGGGAAGAGATTGACAAATGATGTTTTGTTGTTAGATTGTGCATATGGGGCTATGTGATATTTAATATGCCACGTCATTATTTCTATCAAATTCAATTCTGACAGAAAAATTATATTAAGACGTTAAGTAAGTTAGGATGATAAAACTAATATTTTTTAAAATACGATGATCAGATTATAATAAGAGGTAAATTACGATGGCTAAATTGGTAATGTTCCCATAAAGGTAAAAAGAAGACAAACATCTAATGTTACCAAACCATAACGAAAAAATCAACATAAACCCTAAAAAAACTTCGAACTAACACCACACACTTGCTCGCATCACAACACATAAATCAAACTAAACTCAATGTTAACATTTTCAAATCAATAGGTACATTACATATTTTATTGACCTACTATCAGTGTAGAAGACATTGTTGATCTCAACAAAGAAGCATATGATGAATATCAAGAGAATGTCGAATAGTCTAAAGGCTATGTAGAAGCCTTGCTTTTATTTCACTTCTAAAATGATTTTTGGAATGATAATTCATTGTTCACATGGCTCAATCAACATTGACTCTTCAGAAAATAACTCGTTTGAGTCTTTACCTTGAGAGAGCAAAATAAAAATCACAATGATCGAGAGAGGGAATAAGTGATGTAATGAGATAGGCATTCAGTTCGAAAACTCGACAAATAATGTGTGTGAGAGAGAGTGTGTGTGTGTGAGGAATGAGTGAGCGAGTGAGTGAGTGCGAGAGAGAGGGAGATGGAAAACTACGCCAAACCGCACACAATACCTAACCCAACGGAATCGAGGGTTTGGGCAGATTTTCTTACACCCATAGACCAAGGTCTCGATTTATCATGTTGGCCCAAGAGGACTAGCTACATTATTCTTCAAGTGGAGCCCCTAAGATGTGGAGCTCATCTAAGAGTTGTCAAGAAACACCTAAAACAGTTGAATCTAGTCACCAAGGTGATAAGCCATGCTAAAAATACTAGGCATCTTTCAGTTTGGTGATTTGTATGTTACACCATTGTGGAACACTTCCTAAGCAACTATAAATCAATTATGATTTAAAGTAATACTTCCTCGAAACGTGATCATTATCGTCGTGCCCTAGTACCTTGTGGGCCATACAGTTAAGTACTGATTGGCGGAGCTCGAATAGGTATTGCCAAGATGCAAGGGAGTGGACGTGGCATTTGGTAAGTCAAGCTTATCTTAGCTGCTTAACAAGTACATATCAGTATATCACATTTGTTGGATAAAGAAATGGCTCATATCAGGTGTGCGGTGGTATAAAATGCTACAAACCCCCTTATTCTTCATTTTTACATTTCCAAAACCCTTAAATCAACTTTTCTATAACTCTAACAACTTTTCTAGCTTTCTTTTTCATTAATCATTGGGCTAATTTGGGAAGCTTTAGTTTAGGTGGCGTTGTGTCATCCAATTCTACATATCTTTCTCATTTAATTAGGTATGTTGTCATGCCTAAGGTTGAAAGCTCTAAATTGCATGGTAATCTATAGTTGGGTAGTGGGGTTGCTCCTATCAAGGATGATGGCCACTATACCGACTCTTGTGGCTCTATAAGATTGAGCAAATCTGATGAACCTTGGGTTCCTTACCTCATTCCTAACTATGTCCTTATAAGGCTCTATCTAAGAAGATGAGATGCTTAGCGCTCCTAAGGGGGACACATATGTACTTAGATGCTCACGAGTGTGGGTTGAGACTCCCCTTACATTCATTCTTTATGAATGGTTTTCACGAACAGAATTTACCTGGCATAGTCTCAACCAAATGCGTGGATGTACATGTTAGGTGTTGGGTCTTCTATCAAAATTACTGCGGAGATGACTTTTCCCTGGACGAGTTTTATCATTTTATACAAGCTAAAAGTCCCACATAAAGCATAGTAGTTGTATGGGTAATTTCCTGATCCCAATAATGCGACGACACGTGTCATGCCACATCGAGAAGCCTATGATGAAAGAAAGTTTTTAAGGAGAAGAACCGACCTTAACTGGTCAGTCTCAAGGAAGCTCGGGTTACATAGACCTGAGCACATATAAAAGATATTAAAGTTCATGAGGAGAGCTCGAATAGTAACAAGTGTAGGGTCATCATTGCCCACCGAAAGTAAAATCTCAGGTGGCACATCCTCACAAGCCCGAGCACTCAACAAGTCCAATCGTCATGACAGATTGTTATGATAGCCCCCGTCTAGTCATTCAAAGGCAAGTCAACATTTAATGCATATCATTTTATGTCAAGATCACATCTTCTCTATCCAATCAAGGATAGTCAGCTTCTCCAGCACGCCTCTAAGAGGCTTCCTCAACACACTCCATCCCACCCAAGGATTTAAGTATAAATATATATCTCAATAAAAAAAGAGGTAGGTATTCTCTCCCTTAAGGAAATTATGCCAAAATATCGATTAAACACTGACTTAGACATCGGAGGATCTTCAACGAGGAAACCACCCCCGATTCTCTTCACCATGGAGTTCTTTGTTTATGTTGTGCAGGTTCCCACCCAAGAGAACTCCTAAGAGATAGGAGATTGCATGTCACCTCACTGTTGAGATTTTTGGTAATAATAGTTGACGCCGTCTGTGGGAAACGACGATAAAATCATTCCTATTCAAAGCACTTGAAACCCGTTCCCTCTCATAAGGAGGGGATGAGTTTGACATCTAACACCAATGAAGCCCAGGATGAGAGGAAGGATTCACCCTTTCCCTCGGAGGAAGAAAGACCTTCGGTCGCCATGCTAATTACGCGACGAAGAAAGAAGGATGAGGTGGTTACATCCCCTAAGGTGAACGAAGAAAGAAGGAAGGACGTGCCAATCACCGTTCAAGCCATAACGGTCTCTTGCACAAAAACTATTCTCCCCCATGACTCAAGGGCTCGTTGGAGGAGCCTCCTGTTGGGGGTTATGCCCTCAAAGTATGTGTATTGACATTTTAATATGAAATTTAAAGAGTATTACATTTTTTTATAATTGTTCTTTTAAATTATTGATGAATAATTTATATAAATATCTGAAAATTTCATATTCATTAATGAGCCTATGATCTTGTATTAGTACGAGCGGATTAAAATCATAGATAATGAATAATATTATCAGCAACATATTAAAGTATGAAATTTTTTATGAATAACTGCTAGTACAGTTCACTAAGTATTATGAATGCGTGTGATCTAGATCCAGATCATTGATGTGGATAAATATCTTAGTGAATGTACTTTATATAATCAGATTATATATGACAGGACTGATGTGAATTAATATATTTATTAACGTGCCGTTTATCATAAAGATTTAATACGCATCAATTAGATGATCATATGTAGATCAGTCTGAATCTTGAGTAGTCATGATCTCCTATGCATGTCTACTGGATCTTTTGTTCACTCGTTAAGGCATGTTTATTAATCAGACTAGTGACTTTTGTTTTGGAGATTCATGATGTGGATGGCTGTGAACATGATTTTACAAGATTTAGAATCTAAGCTTTACTAACGGATCGTATATCGGTTCCCTTAAGTGTTAATTCTGGAACTGAATGTTTATTGAACTCAAATTTATAATAAGACTATAAATTAGTCATTCACTAGTGGATTAATGGTACTTAAAGATCGAGAGATAATTATAAGGGTAAAGCAATAATGTTGACCAGTTTTAATTTACGAACCGATAATTGGAGGACAGAACTACACGAAATGATTATGTTAGTGGACTACATGAGAATACTCTGTAACTACATTCTATAATCTCTAATAGTGTAATTCCATATTTATAATGGAGTAATAATGAAACTAATAAATAAGATTATTTAATTAAAGAGTTTAATTAATAATCTGGTTTATTGGAGCTAAGGATTATATAATCATGGTCCATGAGTCACCTCTATACTACACTGTCTAGGGTGTGAATATTTCAGGACATGAGAAAAATACTGACTTGCAAAATGAGCTTTATTCTAGGATAAGTACATAATTATGAGAGAATTATGTGTGATTAATTAATTAATTGAATTATTTATATATTTAAATATAATTTTTGGAAATAAAATATATATAAATAATTATCGATTTTTTTAATTATAGAGAAGTGAGACAGAATATCTATTGTGAAATTAGATAATTAAATTATTATTAGATAATAATTTAAATAAACTAAATCTGTTATTTGTGAAATAACAGATAAGTTAGTTGGTAGTGATAATCAAATATGTTAATTTTGAATTAATCAATATCTAGACAATTATCTAATTAAAATAAAAATTTAATTCGAAATAATTGTCACCTGTCTATTAGTGATAGGGTATCAGAAATTGGCATGGACTATTGTGGCACTACGGTAGTAAGTGTGCAATATTGTAGTGCCATATGTCACTGTAGTTGTGCACAATCACAGTGGATCCCACTGTAATTGGTAATTTTATAATTAAATATTATTTCATTTTATCCCAAAAAATCAGATACGCCATTATCTAGAATATATACAGATATCATTCTAATGGCCTTGGTAGTTGAAAGAAGATGAGAGAATTAAGTGATCATATCATCAATTCGTCAATCAAGAGTTGAATTGAGAACGCAAATTGGTGTCAGAGAGATTTTCTTATATGATTAAACGTTAATCAAATCTCTAAAATAATAATCAACACGTTCTTTTAGAGAATTGTCTCACTAAAATCATTCTCAGTAAATCTCTAGATCTCACGTGTTAAATATCTAGAGACAGAAAAAATGTCTTATTATATTCTACATGCCAGCACATGTCCTAGTGCGTTGAAGATTGAGTTGGAAGATGTTGGTGTGGATCTCAGAATCTACTGATCATTGGAATGATTTCGTAGGAACGGATGATCGATTGGTTTTTGCAAGGACGCTTGATTATAAACCAGAAGAAGTATATGATTCCTAACCATGTATATTGTAGATTTAACTTATAAATATATAATGGATCTTGATTGATTGAAAAAGAGTTTTCAATAAAAGTTTTTATTTGGTTATCGTGGCGTTGCACAAGTTTTGTTTTATTAAAAGATTCAATTTGTGTTAAAAATTTAATTTTTTAAAAGGCCACGCGCCTCCACGCTTCTGCCGCGCACGCACCGTGACGACCAGCAAGTGGTATCAGAACGGTCTTTAAATAGTTATATGTTAAATGTTGTGTGAGTTTTCTTGCACTATTCATATAATATGAGATATGTATGATGATGTATGGTTATATTTTTTGAGTGTATGAAATATAATGGATCGTTAATTATATGGTGATCATTAGGTTAGGCTTTCTTTTAATTTTTTTTAGATCTTGTGTAAGCCTAATTGAGGCGTAGGAATTCTTGTAATTTTATTTTGAACATTATTGTAATTATTTTGAAAGCGAGAAGGTGAGGAACATACGGGACGAACGACATCATTTACTGTTCATGCAAAAACATTGTTCATCCTCAAAAATACTGTTCACGCCAGAATTTATTATTTCTAACGGAGGTGAACAATGATGACGGTACTGTATTAGCGGTGAACAGTGGCTGTCCTGCGTGGCAGGCGGCTGTCGGCGGTGAGACGGGAATCGGTGGATTTGGGCGGCGATTGAAGAATCCTATCGCCGGTGACAACTGTTGTCACGTTTAATGAAAGTTTCCAACAAACCATATAACCAACTATATCACCTAAGTGTTTCATTAAAACTCAACTCTTTTAATTATCCTTTTAAATTTTGAAATTAATGTAGTTTTAAAATTAATTATTAATTTTTGATTTTATGAAAATTAAAAATTAATAGGTTGATTGAGTTTGACCCAAGTTTGACCAAATCAAATAAAGTTTTTATTTGACTAAGTCAAAGTCAACTATATTAAAAGGGATAATTATATAAATTATTTTAATTAAGAAAAATAGTTTTTCTATTTAAAAATTATTTTGTTTAAAGCTTGAAGATTATGAAGATGAACATCAAGAGGAGAAGGTAATATTTGAGAAATATGTATTCTTGAAGTCCGTTTCGTAATTTATTTCTTCACTTCAAGGGTTGTAATTTAGAAATATTCAATAGTCACTCGACCATTATTATTTTATTTAATCGATACATGAAAACCCCACACAGTTTTATTTAATCATGCATAACATATATAGAAACATGATTTATTAAGGTTGTCCTAATATGTTTATATGTATTGCTTTATGAAATCAATTGCATGTAACTGCTAGATTCACCTAATTATGACTTAGGCGCTTCAGAAAGTTAAATGAATTTAGATCAATGAGATTGGATTAACTGATAATTAAATATTCATAGGATTATTATTTTAACTAGAAATTAATTGATTAGTTAAAATAGAAAAACACTATCCTAAAATAGTGAGTGAGAGAAGGTTGACATATCAATGTAACATATGGTCTCCATCATTAGTACAACACAGTTAGATGCAGTGAGGGCCTCGAGATTGATTTATTTTAATACCCCTAAGAAAGGCTTGGAGCTATAGCAATACCAAGGTTAGACTTCTTAAGAAGATAGGAGGAAATGATGTAGTTTAGTTTTGACCGACCCTAAGACGGCATATTCTAAATGAAATCACGAAATCTGAAATGATGGATGACACTCACAAAGTCACAATTAAGCTTTCATGTGGATAGTTATGACTTGATTGAACAAACGATACCTTATAATTAGAAGAGAAAATATGAGATATTTTAAGTTTTAATTAATAAGGATGATAATGTCTCATAAATAGTCTGAGGTTAATCTGACCGACCCTAAGGCGGCACATTAATCGTTGGGTTATTTTACCGCGATTAGTAAATGCTAAATTTATGTATTTATTATGATTGCATTCACGCATCACGTTTACTTTCGATTTCTAGATATTTTTCAATTATATTGAATCATATATATTTTAAATTTGAGTTACGTACGAACACCATTCAATTTTTCAAGAGCGAGTAAAGTAGTAACAGGGTTGCCCATATGAAGACCGTAAGTTCATTGTTACTGAGCAATGTCCTGAGGAGCCTGCTGCTAACGCCCCTAAGAATGTTAGGGACAAATATGATGCTTGGATCATATCAAATAACAAGGTGAAGTGCTACATGCTTGAGAGCATGAATGATGTTATGAGAACCAAGCATGAAAGCATGAAGACTACTTGTGAGATTATGAAATCTTTACAGGCAATGTTTAGGTAATAGTCCGATCAAACTCGTCATAAGAAAACTGGGAGCTATATGACAACTAAGATGAGGAAGGGTATTTCTGTTTGAGAACATGATCAAAACAATGCACGAGGCAGAAGTACATGAGGCGACCATTGATGAACGGACTCAAGTTAGGATCATACTAGATTCGTTCACACCATCATTTTTTTAAGTTCACGACCAACTATGTTATGAACAAGTTGCAATGCAGCATGATCCGATTGTTGAATGAACTGCAGACTTTTGAGTCACTCAACCTTAGAGTGACCAACGAGAGTGAGGTAAATGTTATTGAGCAAAAGCCTTCTTCCAATATTGTTAAGAACAATAAAAGGAAGAAGAACAATTGTAAGGACAAGAGTAAGAACAAAAAGGTAAAGAAAGCCAAGACCTCGCCAAAAGCCAAGAAGAATAAGAAAGACAACAAGCCCAAAGGAAAGTGTTTCCACTGTGGGGTTGAAGGTCATTAGAAGAGAAACCGTAACAAGTTTCTCTCTAAGCTGAAAAAGAAATGTATACATGATTTTCTTGTACTTGAAGCTTGTTTAGTGATATGATTTGTCATCCTAGATACTTGATTTAGGAGCTACTAAACATGTATGTTCTTCTTTGCAGATACTTGATTCGTCAAGGGAGCTGGCTGATGGCGAGGTCATTTTGAGAGTTCGCAATGGTGCGCTCGTGTCAGCTAAAGCATTAGGGACACTCCATTTACCTTTTAGATATAATTACTTAGTTTTGAACGATGTTTATTATATTCCTGGTTTTTTGAGGAATTTGATTTCTCTTTCATTTTTGCAAGAATAGTTATTCAAAGTATCCTTCATTAATAAATAGTTTATTATTTCTAAGAATGGATTCGATATCTGTCATGGTAAAATTATAAACGGAATGTATATGCTTAAATCAACTAAACGCAGGTTAAATAATTCTGAATTATTCAAAGTAGCAAAACCTAAAAATAACAAACGACAAAGAGTTTCTCATGATGATAACACATATTTACGGCACCTTAAGTTGTGATATATTAATCTAGATAGGTTAAACAAGTTAATAAAGCATGGTGCTTTGAAAGAGATAAAAGTTGTAGCTTTTCTTATTCGTGAATCATGTCTAAAGGGTAAAATTACCAAGAGACATTTCACAGGAAAGAGCCAAAGAGCTAAGGAACCACTTGAGTTAGTACATAATGATGTCTATGGACCGAACAATGTATAAGCTAGAGGTGTGTATGTGTATTTTGTCACTTTCATTAACGACTACTCAATATATGGTTATGGTTACCTAATGCATCGAAAGTATGAAACTTTTGGAAAGTTTAAAGACTTCAAGTATGATGTTGAAAAGCAATTAGGTAAATCATTGAAAACACTTCGATCCGATCTATGTGGTGAATACTTGGATTTAGAATTCAAGGATTATTTGCTGAAGTGTGGAATCATATCCTAACTTACAACACCTAGAACACCATAGCAAAATGGTGTTGCAGAGAGGAGAAACCAATCCTTATTGGATGTGGTTAGATCGATGTTAAGCTACTCATCATTGTTACTTACATTTTGGGGATATGCATTACACATAAAAAGTCACATTTTGAATGTAGTGCCCTCTAAGTTTGTAAGCAAGACGCCTTTAGAATTATGAAATTGTTCCAAACCTAGTTTGCATCATTTCCTAATATGGAGGAGTCCAACTCACGTTCTTATACCCAAGACTGGACAGTTAGACTCAAGGTCTAAGGTATGCATATTCGTTGTCTATTCTCTAAAAACTAGATGTGGGTATTTTTATAGTCACAATGATCAAAAGGTATTTGTGTCGACAAATGCGACCTTTATTGAGCATGACTATATGTAAAACTACAGACCTTATAGCAAAGTAGTTCTCGAGGAATTAACGACTAGAGATCAGACCACCTTCAATTTCTACTGATAAACGACAAATCATAGAAACCACAGTTTCCTGCAAAGGAAACCCCAGTGCAATGTCGTAGTGGGAGGGTTGTGAGGCAACCAGTTCGCTATGAACTAGAGACACATGTCCTAGTGTCTGACACTAATAAGGACAATCCATAAACCAGAAAATGAAATCTATGAATTTCAATTTCGTTTGGGAACTTGTAGATCCACCTGAAGATGTCAAGCCCATTGGATGTAAATGGGTCTTCAATAAGAAAAGAGGTGCAAATGGTAAAGTAAAGACTTTCAAGGCACGGTTAGTAGCCAAGGGCTATACACATGGTGGGAGTTGATTATGAAGAGACATTCTACCTTATGACAATGCTAAGATCCATTCGCATCCTTTTGTCCATAGCTGCTAGTTTTGATTATGAGATATGCCAAATGGACAACACCTTTTTCTGAATGACTCTCTTGAAGAAAGCATATATATGATGTAACCAGAAGGGTTCGTACAAAATGGGCAAGATCAGAAAGTATGAAGTTGCTTAAATCTATTTATGGATTAAAGTAAGCATCTAGATCTTGGAATCTTACCTTTGATGAGATTATAAAGTCGTATGGCTTCGAGCAAAATTTTGACGAAGCTTGTGTTTATCAATACACCAAAGATAAGATAGTGGTTTTCTTAGTTCTTTTATGTTAATGATATTCTACTCATTGGGAATGATGTTGAAACTTTGTCAAAAGTAAAAAAGTGGTTAGCTGATAAATTTCAAATGAAAGATTTGGGAGAAGCGAGCTATGTTCTAGGCATCCAAATCCTAAGGGATAGAAAGAATAAGTTATTGACACTTTCTCAGATATCTTATGTTGATAAGGTGCTGGAGAGATTCTCTATGAAGAATTTCAAGAAAGGTCAACAACTGACCAAACATGGAATTGTCCTCTCTAAGGAACAATGTCCTAAGACACCTCAGGAGGAAGATGATATGAGAAAGGTTCCCTATACTTCAACAGTTGAAAGTTTCATATATGTCATGTTGTGTACGAGACCAGACATTTGTTATACAGTGAGAATTGTCTGTCGTTATCAATTGAATCCAGGTTTGGAACACTGGATTGTAGTAAAGCACATTCTCAAATATCTTAGGAGAACGAGAAATTATTTATTTTTTTATTCAGGTGGAGACCTGAACCCTACTGGATATATTGATTCTATTTTTTTAATCTGACAAGTACAATCAACAGTCGACAACTGGATCAGCATCGATCCTAGGTGGATGAGCTGTAATTTGGAGAAGTATTAAACAATCTGGTATTGCGAATCCACTACGGAAGCAGATTATATAGCATCTTGTGAAGCTGCGAAAGAGGCGGTATAACTCAGAAAGTTCTATTCTGATTTGGAGTTTCAGATATGGACAAGCCACTAATCCTATACTGTGACAATAGTGGGGCGGTAGCAAATTCCAAGGAACCGAGGAGTCACAAGAGGGGCAAGCACATAGAGAGGAAATATCATATTATAAGAGAGATCGTGCATCGATGTGATGTGACTGTTATGAATATAACATCAGAACAGAATCCGACTGATCCTTTTACAATGACACTTCCTGCAAAGTCATTTGAGGGTCAAGTGCGTAACATGAGATTAAGAGAGATGCCACATTTGCTTTAGGGCAAGTGGGAGATTGTTAGAGGTTATGTCCTCAAAGCATGTGTATTGACATTTGGATATGAAATTTAAAGAGTATTACATTTTTCTTATAATTGTTCTTTTAAATTATTGTTTAAATTTTATATAAATATATGAAAATTCCATATCCATTATTGAGTCTATGATCTTATATTAGTACGAGAGGATTAAGATCATAGATAATGAATAAAATTGTCAGCAAGATATTAAAGTATGAAATCTTTAATGAATGGTTGCTAGTACAGTTCACTAAGCATTATGAATGCGTGTGATCTAGATTCAGATCATTGATGTGGATAGACATCTTAGTTAATGTACTTTATATAATCAGATTATATACGACATGACCGATGTGAATTTTTAATATCTTTATTAACATGTTGTTTATCATAAAAATTCAATACACATCAATTAGATGATCATATGTAGATCAGTCTGAATCTTGAGTAGTCATGAACTTCTATGCATGTCTACTAGATCTTTTCATTTACTCGTTAAGGTCTGTTTGTTAATCAGCTAGTGACTTTTGTTTTGGATATTCAGTGATGTGGATGGCTGGCTAGACATGATCTTACAAGATTTAGAATCTAAGTTTTCCTAACAGATCGTATTTTGGTTTCTTTAAGGGGCCATTTGGTACGTGTGAAGTAAGAATGCTGGAAAAGTTAAGTTATTGAGAAAGTTTAAGTGATAAAGTTAGATGACAATCCAGTTATAGTCTCATTTTTATAATTTTAGTATTTTTTAAACGTTGACAGTTTATAAATAGTATTTATTTTAGGGAAGGAAATCATTTTTAATTTCAAAAAAATATTTGATATTATTAAAATTTATTTTAATCATTTAATTTTTAGATATGAAGAGTTTATCAATCATTGATTCAAACTTAATATTTTATTTCATTCGTTTCCATTACCTTAGATATCTTAATCTCATGGGACGACTCCGATACGAGTTTGCAGACGGGCATTTCGGGGCAAATGATGGAAGGGATGAAAACAAATCTCAAAATTCGATATCGAGACCGATTTGGTTCCACCAGGACTGGAAGGGGATATGATGAGATTCGAAGATCAGGATATTTTATGAAACTTTGTGAGACTTTAGTATTGAAGAAAATAAAATATCAAAAACAATTTGGAATAATTGAAATAAATAAGGATATTTTTTATGGGGATTTGAGAAAGTAAAAGTTATTTTAAAAAATGTGTAAGATGAGAAGGGAGTTGAGAAAGTTATTTGGTAAAGTAAATTATTTGAGATTTTTATTTAACCAGACTACATAATTTTACTATGGTAAATGAGAATACTTGTAACAAATATGAGAATGTACTGAAAAATAAGTTTACCACGAATTTTACCAAGGGGAAAGCTCGTACCAAACGACCCATAAGTGTTAATTCTTGAACTGAATGTTATTGAGCTCAAATTTATAATAAGATTATAAATTAGTCATCCACTAGTGAGTTAATGGTACTTAATGATCAAAAGGTAATTAGAAGGGTAAAACAGTTTTTTTACATGTTATAATTTACGAACCAATAATTAGAGGTCAAAACTACATGAAATGATTATTTCAGTGGATTGCATGATAATACTCTGTAAATACATTCTATAATCTCTAAGAGTGTGATTTCATATTTATAGTGGATTTATTTAATAATTTGGTTTATTGAAGCTTAGGATTATAAGTTCATGGTCCCCAAGTCACCTCTATACTACGCTGTCTAGAGTGTGAATATTTCAAAACATGAGAAAATGACTGACTTGCAAAAAGAATTTTTATTCAAGGGCAAGTACATAATTAATAGATAATTATGTGTGATTTATTAATTAAGAATTTATTAATTAAATTATTTATATATTTAAATATAATTTTTNATATATATATAATTATAGATAAGTGAGATAGAATATCTAATTTATGAAATTAGATTATTAAATTATTATTAGATAACAATTTAAATCAACTAAATCTATTATTTATAACATAAAAGACACGTTAGTTGATAGAAATAATCAGATATGTTAATTTTGAATAAATGATATCTATATAATTATCTGATTATAATAAATATTTAATTCACAGTAATTATCACGTGTCAATCACTGACAGAGTATCCAAAATTGACACGGACTACTGTGGTGCCACGTGACCCTACAACAGTGTGTATGGGTGGCACTGCAGTTGTGCACAATTACAATTAAATATTATTTTAGTTTATCCCTAAAAATCTGATAAGCCATTATTTAGAATATATATATATATTATCTAATGGCCTTGGTGGTTGAAAGAACATAAGAGAATCAGTTGATCAGATCATCAGTTCGTCAATCAAGAGTTGAATTGAGAACATGAATGATGTTAGAGAGATTTTCTTCTACGATTAAGCGTTAATCAAATCTTTAAAAAAATAATAATCATCACATTCTTTTAGAGAATTGTCTCACTAAAGTCCTTCTCAGTAAATCTCTAGATCTCATGTGTTGAGAACATAAAGAGACAAAAAAAATGTCCTGCAATATTTTGCGTGCCCACACACGTCCTAGTGCATTGAGGATTGACTTGGAAGATCTTAGTGTGGATCTCACAATCTACTGATTATTGGAATGTTTTCATGGGAACGGAGGATCAATCAATTTTTGCAAGGATTTGATATAGACTACAAGAGGTGTATGATTTCTAACCTTGTATGTTGTAGATTTAACTTATAAATATATAATGGATCTTGACCGATTGGAAAAGAATTTTCAATAAAAGTTTTTATTTGGTTATCCTGGCGTTGAGCAAGTTTTGTTTTATTAAAAGATTCAATTTTTATTAAAAGTTTAATTTTTTAAAAGGCCACGCGCTTTCACGCTTCCGCCGCGCACGCGCCACGACGATCAACATCTCCACGCACTCGCAGAAACTTGGGGAAAAGCCATCCATAAAAAGGCAAAGAACGACACCCTAATTTAGAGGAACTGTCACCTCTCGAGGAAACCAAGACCAAAGCGAACCTCGACTTAACAAGGCCAGGGACTCCCTTTCTTTTAGGTTCTGGTTGGGGTCATCTCAAGAGGAGAACAAGGTCGCCGGAGAGATAACGTAGGTAAGGACCCCTAAAGGACCCTCTGGCGGAAATATGCGAGCAGCTGCGGAAGATGGAGGAAACTATCAGCGAGGACACCCTCCAGCCTACTCCTTGGTTCCTTTTTTTGGCCACGAGCAATTTTTTAGAGCTCCAGCTCATGCGAAGGAAATTTGTGCTGCATGGATAAACGAATATGGGTACATTCCATGTTGAATACGAAGCTTCCCACCAATCGTCCACCACAGGTGAAATACGAATTGGGACTAGGCAGCTTTCGGCCCCCACTTCCTGACTTAGGTGAAATGGAAGGATGAAGGCCATGCCAAAACTGGTACATGGCTCGTGAACAAAGCTAGGACATAAAGCCCCTGTTAGAGAGTAAGGATGATCATGAGACCCTTTACTCTGATTTTCGGTAGAACCAAGTTGTTCATGGTGAAATACACGGGCGTGTTCCTCCCAAGCCCCCATATAAAGAGAATAAACCCACAGGAAAGGAGCTCGCAACCTACGCACTGCCCGAGTAATAACTTCCGGGAGGAACCTAAAGGTCTAGGGTGGTCAATCTTCCTCCCACGAGAATACTCAAAAAGAACAGCTCGGGATAAGTCGACACTTACCCCCGAGCAGAATGTGAAGCTCAAGGGGTACCACCATCAAGGTAAAGATGAAGCTCGGAAAGAGAGATGCCCAAACAAAAAAATGAAGGGCAAAAGATTAGGAAACAAAAACCCGAATGTCTTCGGCCTTCCACCTTAGTGTAGCAGAAACGATGATCATGTACTCATTGGCATTGGTTAGCTAAGAGGTCTGCCTTTTCTACTCAAACAATATTCTTATTTAGGATTAACTTCTTATAAAACTTCTTACAAGATATTTTTTGAACGAATTTACAATCATGGAAAAATAGAACATGTCGTAGAAATATTTGCTACTGAGGTTCTGACTATCTAGCAAGTCTCCAATGATCGACTCTTCTACGACGTGTGACGGAGGATCAAAAAGTGATGATTGGTGAGGGCCCTAGCCGACCAGTCGGGATTAAACAAAAAGTGATACATGCTGAGTACTCATGCTCACAGACAAGATTTAAGGGTCTAGCTAGAGCAGACACGATTAGCTAGACATCAAGGAAAGATGTATGCCGAGCACTCATGCTCGTAGACGAGATTCAAGGGTCTAGTGAGAGCATGCACGCTTAGCTAGACATCAAGGAAAGATATATGCCAGCACTCATGCTTGCAGACATGATTCAAGGTTCTAGCTAGAGCAGGCACGCCTGACTAGACATCAAGGAAAAATGTATGTCGAGCACACATGCTCGCAAACGAGATTCAAAAGAATAACTAGAGCAAGCATGTCTAGCTAGACATTAAATAAAGATGTATGTCGAGCATGCATGCTCATAGGTGAGATTCAAGGGGCTTGTCAGAGTAGGCACGTCTTGCTAGACATCAAGGAATGTTGTCTGCCGAGTACTCATGTTCACAGGCGAGATTCAAGGGTCTAGCCAGGACAGGCACGCCTGGTTAGATAATAAGGAAAGTAATGACAACCGAACACTCAAGCCCATTTGAGAAGGTTAAGGGAAAGCCTTAACCAAGGCAATCTTGACGCCATGGATAGGGATGTAACGCCTCGATTTCTGAGAGTTAAACATGCATACAATTTCACAATTCAAAAACCCTTAATTCAAATGAAACCCTAATTTGAGAAAATCCTCAAATTGAAAACCCTAATTTTGCCCTAACTTTAACGTATTATCGTAGACTAAAACATGATATTTCATAAATTTTTGAATCCGCTGTAAGTCAACTAAAAATGTCTCTAATGTCATATAATCATAATTAACAGAAAACTTCACGTTTTCGTTGGCTATGCAATCCCTCACTCATGATGCTCGCCATCACCTGCAACACAACCATCTATGAGGGAGTGAGTATTAAAAATACCCAGTAAGTAAACTTATATACTAATAAGCTTTACATGACATAATATAAACATGTAACTTTTTAAACCATAATTTAACATATTCACTTGATTATTAAATCACATAACGTACTTGATATTAGCATAGCTGAATTTTATGATTATCATGTAACTTAAACTTGTACTTGCAACTTGTCTAATCGTGACTCGACTAGACATATTTCACAATTATCAACATAACCAAATTTGATTCACACTTGAACTTGTAACATGAACGGAATGAGTATCCTGAAGTTGATGTCATTTAAGATTATCTAAAGCTTAAGGACACTAACATGAACATGGTGACACTCATATGTAAAGCTGATAACATGACGTGGTCAGTCTGGTCACTTCATAACTAAGGGATATGTCTTAGTCTATTCTTTTTTATCTATCATTTTACTTAGATTAATTTCATGAATCATGGAAACTTATACTCCTAACTAACATGCAAATTGTTCATGAACATAAACATTATAGCTAATGCGTGTGAAGCCCAAAGTCTAATCATACATAACATGGTAACTAACATTATCATGATATGAAAAAATAAATAAAACACTTGATCATAAAATTTGACAAATAATATTAAATTAATTACGCTACATTCATAAAATATGAAGCAAAGTACTCCATAAGCCCACTTACCTGGATTGCTACAAATTAAATTCAGCAACTAATGACATGAAATCTAAGGTTCCCAGATCACAAAATATTCATATAATAACTATAATTATTTAATTAACTAGGAGGGCAAGTAAGGTAAAAAAGAGGTGGGAAGTAAACGGGTGTAAACTATCAAGCGGTTCAACATGGTCCAGAGGTTAGAACCAGTTCGGTTCGATTGGGTCTGGTTTGGTTGAGTCGGTTCAAGCTGGGTGATATCTAGGTCAGGTTGGGTCAGAACCAACTGGGACTCGAGACCCAATTTTAGTCTGAACAGAGAGGAGAAAGAAGTAAGAAACAAAGAAAAAAAGAAAAGGGAAAATTGATGCTCACAGATGAAAAGAGAGGCGATGATGATCTGCTACAACCCAAGGAAATGATTTAGAGGCTACCATGGGAGGAAAATAAAATAGAGAGAGTCAATGGCTAGTTTAGAGAGAAAGAGAGCAATGAAATAAATAGAGGAAGAGAAGAAAAATCGAGAAAAAGGGAGAGAAATCAGGCACCTTACCAGAATTGATGGACGAAGACAAAACGATGATGGTGACAAACAATGATGTTAGAGTGAGGGTTTACAAATGATTGAAATTGAAGAACCAAAATTTCAGAGAGAGAAGAGAAAAAGGAGAAAGACAATAGAAGAAACAAGAAATCATTTACTGTGATCAATGGAGGAGAGATGATGATGAAGAAAGTAAGATGAAGTTACAAAGTAGATGGGCTTTGACAAGGAAGGGAAGGATGCAAGAGAGAGAGATTGAACATCAGTTTCTTAGGGAGGGGAAATTGCCAGAGAGAGAGATCGAGAATGAAAGAATATCGGTTAGTGTCTTTAAGCGTGAGTGGAATTGAAATTTACTAAATTACCCCTTTTAAGTTCTTGGGGTATGGCAAATGATATTTCCTGAGCACTATAGCTCCAAAGACAAAGATAAGACCCTCTGATGAGCATTTCAACTAGAGAATTTATTCAGAAGCAGAACGCCTGGATAGGTGATAAAGCGAAGGTCATTTGACCAAGTACCAAAACCAAAAGAATTCAACTTGCTTTCTAGATCGTCATACCAGGAAAAAGCTCAACTTGGAGAAAGTATGCTCAATTGAATACCAAGGTAAACCCCCAATGAGAGGAAGGTTCGCCCGATCAGATCTCCCTGATGGGAACATGGAATGCTTCATAAAGTTCACGATAAGTCTGTAAGGCCCCCGACCTACAAAGCGGACAATCCCGTTGGACAAGATTAAATCTACCAAAAAAGATTGAGGCCCTTTAAGGCCCAGTCCAGCTTAGGATCACAAGCTTGAGTCAGTAAAAGTTAGCAGGGATACAATGTCAACATGATAGTCAGAACAACTACATGTCTCAGGATGAATGTCTGATCCAGGCCAAGTTAAAGCTCAATTGAGGAAAAGCAAAACTCTATCTATGTGTGCTACACTCGCGATAGGAAACAGGAAAAAAACAGGGATAAATAAAAGGAGCCAAAGGTAAAGAAATTTAATTTTCATTAATAAACAGAGTACTACAAGTATAAGTAAAAGTACAAAAATATCTTCGGTTAAAAGGGCAAACCCCCTCCTGGGTGAGAAAGTAATAAATAACCTTTTTGAACTCTTTTAAGTACAGGAGGCTCTGGACGCCTGAGGATACTGATGACACTGTTTGATGCCCACACCAAGTCAGGATAAAAGTGGATTCAAACCACAAGCGATAAATAATTTTTGAGCTGAGGATGAAAGACCTCAACCTCTCCCCCTTAGGGTGAGAAAGGAAGAAGACGATCCTGGAGGATGTTGCAATGATGCCTTACCCACTCTTGAAGCATGCTGCTATAAGCAGCTGGGGATCCGAAAGGACAAAGGTTGTAAAAGATGGGAGTGGGTCACAGACAATGATGCTGCTTCATTGTGGATAGGAGATTAAGGCGGCTGACCAAGATTACAGGCCTTTGTTAAGGGTAAAGTTCTTATCACCACTGGTGGGTATCTAACACGGACCAAGGATTTGCCGAAAAGGCTTATTGATGGCAGTAAAGGAAATGATGAAGGAAAAGAGATGGTGACTGCCTATTTATAGACCTCGATTGAAGAGGGCAACTGCTAATTGAATAGGCATTAAAGAGGGCCATGATGATGATCATTGATGCTATCCTACACTCGATAAACGGCCATTTCATGGGCCAATAACAATAATTTCAGAAGACCAAATGTTATTCAAATGATGCGTTAGGAATGAAACGACGCATCAAAGAGTCAAGTTCCATCACACAAGCCCACGTGCCATTAATGGCCTTGAACCATGGAAAAGGTGAAACAATGCATGCGTGATGAATGAATCGTGACAATAACAGTCAAGCACATTAATTCAATTCGGTGCAATCCCCATTAACGAATAAACTTGAGGCACAAGTGGGAGACGCCCAAGACTGGAAATGAAGTCTATCACCACACCAAGGTAGCTCGGACAAGGAGCTTGGATAATGAAGTTTTCACACCCGGGCAAACGAAGTCACCCAAGTCCTTGACTAGGGGCAACCATTATAGGCATTTTCTTGATCTCCAATAATGCGGTGACATGTGTCATGCCACATCGAGAAGCCTATGATGAAAGAAAGTTTTCAATGAGAATAACCGACCTCAACTGGTCAGCCTCAAGCAAGCTCGTGTTGCAGACTCGAACACGTATAAAAGAGATTAAAGTTCATGAGCATAACTCGGATAGTACTGAGCATAGAGCCATTATTGCCCCTCGAAGGTAACGTCCCAAGTGGCACCTCCTCATGGGCCCGAACACCCAACAAGTCCAATTGCCATGGTAGGATGTCAAGATAGCCCATGTCTGGTCATTTCAAAGGCATGTCAACATTTAATGCCTATTGCTTTCTGTCAAGGTCGCCTCCTCTCCATCCAATCAAAGACAGTCATGACAGGCATAGTGTCTCACAAAGCTTCTCCAGTACGCCTCCGAGAGGCTTCCTCGACACGCTCTCTCTCACTTGAGGAGTCAGGTGTGTGTATATATATATATCAATAAAAAAAGAGTTAGGCCTTCTCTCCTCTAAAGAAATTATGCCAAAATATCGACTAAATACTAATTTAGGTATCAGAGGCTCTTCGACGAGGAAACCACCCCCATTCTCTTCGCCGTAGAGTTCTTTATTTGTGTTGTGCAGGTTCCCGCCTGAGAGGACCCTACAAGGGTGAGGAGATTGTATGACACTTGACTGTTGAGATTTTCGGTTATTTCGATTTTTTTTAAAAAGTGGAACATTTTGAATGTTTTGGTGCATTTTATTTCAAAAAGAAATTTTAGTCAATAAATAATATTATATACTTTATTATGAATATAAGTATGAAAAATTGAATCATAGAACCACGAGGTGTAGCGCAAATGGTCGCCGTGAGCTTGGGTATTTGCTTCCTCCAAGTCATAAGTTCGAAACATGGTCATGTTATCTCGTGACCATCAGCCTGAGGATTTATCCATTGATTTACCTAGCCGAGT
This sequence comes from Datisca glomerata, assembly GCA_003255025.1. Taxonomy (NCBI): domain Eukaryota; kingdom Viridiplantae; phylum Streptophyta; class Magnoliopsida; order Cucurbitales; family Datiscaceae; genus Datisca; species Datisca glomerata. Next base: position 546,618 of record QANY01000230.1, on the reverse strand, counting down.
GCCTAACATACCTTGAGATTAGTCGAAGTACTACACTCTGAGACCCGATGTTAATTTGAAAAAAAAATTGAACCATATCTTATTCATACAAGTAATTATAACTAATAACTAATTTCCATTAAAAATAGTTTTTAACATCATATAAAATACCATTCTCATCGAATTCTTATGAGAAGATAAAGTAACACCCCATCAATCAAAACAAGCTTATTATAATGGTCTAATTACAAAAATTGGACTACTTGTTATGCCTAGGACAACTTTGATTGTGTAACCGGTGGTGATAGATGACCACCGACTTAACTCACTAGAAGCAAATGAAAATATCCTGAGAATGGTGAAGGACAGCTCACAGAAAACACAGGGCTCAGAGCACGTCACATCGTCAAGCTACTCCCATGCACGTAGCCCTGCCATACCTAATACCTCTCCTCCCAATAACATAGTGACATGTGGCAACCAAAATAGTGGTAGAGGTATATTGATGGTAGAAATAATAAAAGAAAATGTAAGTGGGCATAGTGACAATGATACAGCCCATAGAGCTACACAATAAGCCTAGACTAATTTTGCCAATATAAAAGAAGCTGAAGAGATGTTACCAAGCCCAACTGAAGTTTTTACACCTGATCTCAAGCTTGTGTTGACTCAATTAATGGGCGCGAGTTCTAAGGTGAGTCTAAATGAAATAATAACAATCCACTGTAAGTGGCGCTCTATAAAGTCTTTTAAGACACGATCAACTACATCTCTGGTTTCTTTTCTATCTTCGAAGAGGAAAGACAACATTCTCTTCTCCAAGTGCCCAGCTTTCCAAAAAAACAAAAGACATAAGGTAATGGTGATTCTCAGGATTCAATAGCGGGTTCCGTGGAACGGACCCGCTACTCGTAATGAATTTCTTAAGCTGGAATGCTCGGGGGCTTGGGAACCTTCGAGCGTTCAAGGCCGTATAGAGGCTCATTTCGTACAAAGATCCACTTTCATCTTCTTAATGGAGATGAAGCTGAGCTCATAACAATTTAACCAGGTCAAACGACGTATAAATTATTTGAGTGGCTTTTCTGTAGAGAGATCTGGACCTAAATGTGGATTGGCAGTGTTATGGAAAAAGGATTTCTCTTTTTCTCTAAGATACTTTTCTCTTGGACATATATATGGGTCAATCATTTATGATTCCGGGGATGAATGGTGTCTTATAGGATTTTATGGAGACCCTGGTAAAAATAAATGCATACACTCATGGTCCTTACTTCGACGTCTTTTATGGAGGGCAATGTGAACCGTGGTTAATATTTGGTGATTTCAATGAAATCCTTGAGAGCTCTGACAAAGCACGAGGAGGTGATAGAGATAGATCATTGCTTCTTCATTTCAGGAACTGTGTTGAGGACTATGGGTTAATAGAGATACCTTTTAGAGGACCGAAATTCACATGGACGGGGAAGAGATGATTTAGTGTTGCTGGATAGGGCTTTTGCATCCTCTTCGTGGCTTGATATTTTTCCACAAACTATGAATACCATCTGGGGTTTTTATCCTCGGATCATCGGCCTTTACTCATAAATATATCTGAGCGACATCATCCCACCAGTTTGATTGGTCATATGAGGTTCAAGTTTGAAGCCTTTTGGGCTCAAGATGCGAAATGTGGAGATTGTATTCCGAAGGTTTAGGATTCCTCTACCAATTTATCCCATCCTTCTTTGATAATAGGGAATATTTCAGTCTATGCTTCAGAGTTAAAATATTGGAGCAGAAATAAAATTGAAAGCTTGAAAAAACGTATCTTAGATTGTCAAGCCAAAATTGATCAGATTTATGAAGACGATTCGTGGAGTAGCAGAAGCTCTCAGCTTAAGGTTCTTCACTAGGAATTAGAAAATCTTCTTCTCAAAGAAGAAATGTACTGGGGGAAAAGGGCTTAAAGCTAGTTGGTTGGTTGATGGAGATAGAAACACAAATTTTCCCATGCCACTGCAAATAAGAGGAAGATTACCAATCGAATAGAGAAGATGATGAACCAAAGTGGATTTTTAGTATTTGAAGACAGAGAGCTTAAATCTTTGAAAGTAGAATATTTTTAAGGATTATTCTCCACATCTTCTCCAAATGAAGCTAGTCTCTAACAGAGGATATGAATACCATACTCTATAAACCTTATAGCAGCTTAGAGATTCGAGATACGGTTGAAAGTATGCACCCACACAAAAGTTCGGGTCTAGACGGGTTCCCAACGATTTTCTACTTGAAATTTGGTCGATTATAGGAGATCAAACCATGACTTGTCTAAATCAGGGGAGTCTATTGCATGATATTAATGGTACATTCTTAACACTCATCCTTATTATCTCTAATCCATTAAAAATGAATGATTATCTCCCTATTAGCTTATGTAATGTTATCTATAAGATCATTTTCAAAGCTATCGCTAATAGGCTGAAAAATATATTATCTCTTATTATATGTGATAATCAAAGTGCTTTTATTAAGAATCGTCTCATTTCTGATAACATTTTGGTGGGTTTCGAGGTGCTCCATTCCTTAAGGCATAAAAATCTCATCGTTTGGGGTTTGTAGCAGTGAAGCTTGATATGAGCAAGTTATATGACAGGGATGAATGAGGTTATATTCAAACAGTTATGTAGGCGATGGGATTTCATGAACAGTTTATTCGAAGCATCATGAGATGTGTTACATCCCCCTCGTTTTAATCTTAATTAATGGTTCTCCATCTAAATTTTTTTCACCGACTAGAGGTCTGCTTCAAGGGGACCCCCTCTCTCCATATTTGTATGTGATCTGTATTGAAGGGCTTTCGTCTATTCTTAATTGGGCAATGCATGGAAAAATGATTACTTGTCCCAGAATAGAGAGGAAGTGGCCTTCTATTTCCTGTTTGTTGTTTGTTGACGATAGTCTTCTTTTCTTTGTGAGCTCATAACATGATTGTAGGCAGTTAAAAAACTTATTAAATGTCTATGAAAAACTTCTGGATAGTGTATCAACTTTACCAAATCAGCCATATCCTTTTCCCCAAACACTTCATCATCAATCAAGGCCTTTATTACAATGGAGTTGGGTGTATCCACGACTGTTCCAATGGACAAGTATCTTGCCCTGCCTGCTTTTATGGGTCAATCGAAAAACATCTTGTTCAATTATCTTAAAAATAAAATGTGGAGATTTCTCCAATGGTTGAGAAAAGCAATTTTCAGCAGGGGGTAAAGAAGTTCTTATTAAGGCTTGCACCCAAGCCTTGCCAGTTTACGTAATGAGTTGTTTTAGGATCCTAATGAGTATTTGTAAGGAGCTTGAGAAGGCTATGGTGAATTTCTGGTGGGGTTATAATAGTAATAGACAGAACTACAATTGCTGTTATGGAATTCCCCGTGCTTGCCAAAGGAAGAAGGATGATTGGGTTTTCAAAAATTCTCTTACTTTAACCAAACGCTTCTTGCCAAACAAGGGTGGAGAATTTTACAAAACCCGATGTCTCTTTTAGGCCGAGTGTTCAAAGGGAAATACTTCCCTAATTGTTCCTTTGAGGAAGCCAAGTGTAATGCCAATGCCTCAACTGTCTGGAGAAGTATCTTATGGGGAAGAGACTTTTTGGCTCGTGGTCTTAGATGGAGAGTTGGCGATGGGTAGCAAATCTGAGCTTTTAAAGATCCTTGGATACCTTAACCCCTTTATTTCAAGCCTCAAGCTATCATGGAGAACCCCCCGAAACTTTTAGTGGCTGATTTTATAAGGGAGGATAAGTGGGATATTTAAAAATTATTTTTCCCAAAATGATGTTAAACTTATAACGTCTATTCCAGTGGTAGTAGGGAATTATCAACGATAAAATGATTTGGCATTACTTAGTTGATGGAATTTTTTCGGTCAAAAGTGGGTAGTGGGTTGCCTCCAATCGAAATGAGATCTCTTGCAGCTCAGTGTCTCGGTTTTTATTTGAAGAGCTTCAAAGAACATTCTCCCAACTTTTTTTAACCCCTCTCCGAGAAGGATTAATGTGACTGGCCATGCCATTTCTTCCATTAGTTAGAAACTAATGTGCATACGCTCTTCCCTTGCTCTCGAATTAAAAAGCTTTGGAGGGAGGTGCTAAAAAGCTTTGGAGGGAGGTGCAATGGTGTATCGAAGGCCTAACAATGCAGAAAGCTACTGACACGAGTAATTTCCTAGATGTTATCTATACATATTTTATCTCTTGGCCTTCTGTTGCACTTGAACAATTATCATATATTTGTTGGGTAGTCTGGAAATCTCGGAAAGAAAATTTGATCAGAATGAGATATTGGCCAAAGCTGAAACTTTGATGAATGTGTGGATAAAATTCCACCCACACCCATCAAGTTCAGTACTCAGAATTGGCCCTTTATTAAATAGATGACCCCTACAAATCAACTGTTTAAAATTAAATGTAGATTGTGCTTGTTCTCCCAATAGATCTGGTTTGGGGATTATTCTTAGGGATTGCCGAGGCTGGGCGGTGTGGGCAGCGGCTATCTATTTGGAGAATCCTCTCTCCCTTTGCTTCAGAAAGTTTGGTTCTCCTATATGGTCTTCCAATTACAAGGAATTATGGATTACAAATTGATAACGCAGAGATTGATTGCTTGAATCTAATCTTGAAGCTCCGATCTAATTATCGATCAGAAACTAGTGAAGGTATTATCCTTTAATATATTAAGACGCTTCACTATTTTCTGAGGGAATGCGCATTCAGTATTTTCATGTTCCTCGCAGTTGTAACTCTATAGCTCATAAGCTAGCTAAAAATGCTGTAGCGTCAAAGTTTACGTCGTCTTGGTATGGATGTACTCCTCCTTTAGTAGAGAACCTCTATATTCTTGATGTTTCAAGTTAATGGATTTCTGGTTTTTCTAAAAAAAAAATTTACGCATTCATCTTTACTAATTGCGCATTCCCTCAGATCTCATTTGCCTTCTTCTTCATCTCTCTTGATTTCATCGCTATTCAGCCCGACGTGAAGAAGTGAGAGAGAGTACCAGGTTATGAGAAGAGGTTTGGTGTTATCTATGCCTCAGTCTAAAAAGGCTTTTGAGGGTGTTTCTTTGATTTTCCCAATAGTGTTGCTTGTTGTTTGTGCTGAAACCTATGAAGCTTTCATCGTTGATTTTCAAATACTCTCTTAGCGTTCAGACTTTGGTTCTTCAACTTTTTTCTCGATTTTTTTGAAACCCACCTAAGTTTATGTATGTTAGGTCTTTCAGGTTCATTGTGCCCTGATGTTTCGCTGTTCCTGACGAAATACAGTCGCTCTCGCTAGAATTGATCAGATTTATAGTCAGAAAATTTTACACCCCATTATGTTTCGTCCTTGTCTCAGAACTAGAATATTTAGTCTATTCCGACCGGAATGGAAACGATTTGTTCACCATGACATAAAAGTCATGGTTGATGTTATATTAGCTACATAGCTGAGCTTGCAAAATTGATCGTATATGAGATCCCATCTTGGTATAAGGCATGGAAGGACTGTTGGTTCATTGTCACTGAAGTTGGGAAAGTCTTCCTTGAGATCTTGAGATCGCATTTAAAGTCCTGTTGATGCTTAAAAATAGCGGGCTTAGGTGCTTCATGTTGAGCAACTACTCATAAATTCTGCTCAAATTTGTGTACAATTATGGATTGAATTACTTAATTAATGTATATTTACATTAAATTTTAGGTTTAAACAGGGATATGAGTATTTTGGACATTTCAATGTCTATTTAACTGTTATTAGAATTTTCTATTAAAGAATTAGACCTATTTGTTATTGAATGTAAAGTAGAGGGAAGTCTTTGTAATTTTTAATTATAGCGAGGGTAATTTCTGGTGACAATCAGGTCAAATCTCCCTAAAGAATTGACCGAAGCGATGATTTTTGATTCAGTGCAAAAAAATTTGCTCCTAATTCTAAAACGTTCATTTTGCATCTCGAAATCACATTATGAGAAAAAAATTTCAAGTGGTAATGTGCTAAAAGCACAAACATTTCGAGGATGCAAAATGAACATTTTATGATTATGGAGAATTTTTTGCACCGCTAAAATTACCACTTCAGTCAACTTTTTAGGGAGATTTAGTTTGGTTTAGTTTATCAGAATAAAGAATCAAAGTTTCAGTTTGATTTAAAATTTTGTATATTTTTTTATCAAGAATCGAACCAAACTGAAACTTTAGTTTTATTTTATTTTTTGTTGTATGTGATTTCATATTATTTTTTAGTAATTTCCTATGATTTTAAAAAAAATATTTTTAACTACTAAGGCCGAACTGAAGAATCAAACAACTATTCAGTTCTTATTTCACAACCGATTCGGTTCATTTGGTTCAATTTCATTTTTTTTTTAAAATGAAAAGAACTGAAACACAAACACCTCTATTAATGATTACTATAAGATTCGGCGACACATGAAAAAACTAGTTTTACAGCACATACGTTAGTCCAAAAATTTGTGCTCGCTATTTTGTTAGTCGATGAGATTTAATTATCATCAATTTAGTTGATTTATCTCTTTAGACCCTCACACAAATCATTATGATAACCCTTTTACCGAGAAATTTTTTCTTCAAGATGAGATTTCAGCAAACGTGTAAAAAATAAAAGTGGTTAAAATGTATTATTTTCCTAATTAGTTTCAAAATTGTATTATTTTTTAAAGACACTCTATTGTACAAAAACCTTACTAAGAGTAATTATATATTGATAAAATTTTAATTTGATAATCATTCATAAATTAATATATCAAATTATTTTAATAAATCATAAACTTAAAATTATAAATAATTAGCATCCTTGATAATTTAAAATTTAATTCATTAATATTCATAATATAAGAATAAAGGAAAAGAGGTGCAAAATCCAAGTAATGTCTTTAAAAACGATCCCAACCGTCCTTTAACAACCACTTTGTGCCCTGAACCTCACAGAATCTTGACACGTGTGCACCGCTGAAACGGAGCGACAATGGCTTTCACGCGCTCGCAATGAGTGTAATGCACACGTAACATTAGAACCGTCCGATCAGAAGACTCTACTGCTAGATTTATAAGCGCGGGAAAACTTTCCCCACGTGCAGGTGGTTTCCTCTCGTTACCCCCCGATGCGCGTGGCGAGAGACTAGACGGAGGCGACCACGATACGACGAAAGTTACGGCCCTATAAAACCCCATAAGAGAAACAAGAAGGCCACTTCCGTAAATTTTGTCATCTTCAGACCCTAAATTTTTTCGAATCTTATAAACCCTTCCGTTTCAATCAAAATCTCCCCCATGAAACTCACTCTCACTGTTAAAGGAAAAGAGCTCGAAAAACAGTCCTCTGTTTCGCTCGAACACGTCTTTCTTTCTTGCTTTAAAGGTACGTTGTAAACCCTGGAAGCTCATTTCCTACTATGTCAGTGTGTAATACTGTGTTGTTGTTAAAGCTGGGGTTATATTCTTGGAGCCTATGAAGCTTTTGGGGATATTGATGATAAGAATACATATTTTCTGGTGTTGATGGGGAAAGGAAGACCTAGGGCTGTTGAAAAGGGTGTGTTAGGGCAAAATTTGAATGTATCATCATCTGCAATATTGAATATACCATCTGGGCCTGTGTATTACCCAACTGAGGATGAATTTAGAGACCCTTTGGAGTATGTTTATAAGATCAGGCCAGAGGCTGAACCATATGGGATTTGTAGGATTGTTCCACCCAAGGGCTGGAAACCACCATTTGCATTAAATTTAGATTCTTTCACATTTCCCACCAAAACACAGGCCATTCACCAATTGCAGGCTCGACCTGCTGCATGCGATTCAGAGACTTTTGAGTTGGAATACAATAGGTTTTTAGAGGATCATTGCAGTAAGAAGTTGAAAAAGAAGGTGGTTTTTGAAGGGGACGAGTTGGATCTATGTAAGTTGTTTAATGCAGTTAAGCGCTATGGAGGGTATGAAAAGGTGGTGGGGGAGAAGAAATGGGGCAAAGTTTATAGGTTTGTGGGGTCAGCAAGGAAGATCCCCGAGTGTGCAAAGCATGTGCTGTGTCAATTGTATCGAGAACATTTGTATGATTATGAGAATTATAATAGCCAGTTGAATAAGGAGGTTAATAATCGTAAGAGAGGAAAGAAAGAACAAACTAAGAGTGAGTGCATGGTTGAAATTTCAAGCTGTAAGAGAAGGCGGACAAATAATGATGATAGAATCAAGCTTTTCAAGATAAAAGAGAGCGAAGAGCATGATCAGGTTTGTGAACAATGCAAAAGTGGGTTGCATGGGGAAGTGATGCTTTTGTGTGATAGATGCGATAAGGGATGGCACATTTATTGTCTCTCTCCTCCTTTAAAGCACGTTCCTCTAGGAAACTGGTACTGTTTTGATTGCTTAAATTCTGATAAGGACAGTTTTGGTTTTGTCCCCGGTAAATGCCTTTCCCTTGAGGCATTCAGGCGTGTTGCAGAACGAACCAAGAAGAAGTGGTTTGGCTCTGGATCTGCTTCACGGATGCAAATTGAGAAAAAATTTTGGGAAATTGTGGAGGGATCCGTTGGGGAAGTTGAAGTTATGTATGGCAGTGATTTGGATACATCAGTTTTTGGGAGTGGTTTTCCTCGTGAAAATGATCAGAAACCAGAATCAATTGATGCTGAGGTATGGGATGAGTACTGTGGAAGCCCGTGGAATCTTAATAATTTGCCCAAGTTGAATGGATCGGTGCTTCGAGCGGTTCACAATAATATTACTGGTGTCATGGTACCATGGCTGTACATAGGAATGCTCTTCTCATCGTTCTGTTGGCACTTTGAAGATCACTGCTTCTATTCAATCAATTATTTACACTGGTGCGTATCTTGTTTAACTTAATGCACTATTTTGTTTGTTCAATACGCATAGTGATGTGGTCAATTGCTTGTTGCCAACTTTCTTTTCCTCTCCTATGGTTATGTGCAACTCTTTTTTTCTATGGAACGATTCTCACTTAATTGCACATCAACACCATTAGCTGAAGGTAATTATTTTTCTTTTGGTAAGCAAAATAAGTGTAGAAAGTTAAATAGCCAACATTATTGAAGGGAGAACTTTCTGTTACTCCCGGAGCTCCAAAGTATTCACACCCCTTCATATCAAAAATTGACCCTTGGATTGCTTTCCGCATTAGGACAATAAGAGATGAAAGAAAACGGGGTAGAATATTGCTCATTCGTACTTTAATGTTAGTAGTTTTTTTTATCATTATTGTAGGAAACAAAATTTGTATTAAAGAAGGAAAAAGTAAAAAAGGTTCGGAGGAAAAGGTTTCCTCGCGGAACACCAAAAATACTAAAACTAGTCTATACAAGCTGCTATCCACTGTCCAGTTACAAACGAGTAAAAATAAGGAACATTTTTGAAAGCCTTAGAGTTAACCGCCCAAAAAGAGAAAAAGTGAATCTATTTTTTGATCAGTAAAGGCATTTTGTATTATTCACAAAAAAATCTGCAATGGGATATACATCACTAATTTCTAATGTCTAATAGACCTGAAGACATAGATTCCGACCAGGTTTTTTCAGCAGCAAAACCTGGAGATAAGACATCTTGCCATTCTAACAAGATCCTGACTAACAAGTATAAAACTTTACAAAAAGTATTATCTACCCCCTAAAAAATCCAAGTATCATGCTCCCGCCAAATAGACCAAAAAAAACAGCTAGGGGAATAATCATCCAAAAACTAGGCTTAATCGTCACGCTACTCAAATGCATCCAGGAAAGCAGGAAGCCTGAGATATCACCGGGGACAACCCACTGGATGTTCAAAGAATCCAACAAAACACTCAAGATCTTAGTAGAAAAAGAACAGTGCAGAAAAAGATGAGCATTCAACTCTTCATGCCGGTTGCACAACGGACATCTATTGGGCAAACTCAATCCTTTACGTTGAAGCACGTCAAGAGTGAGGTTCACATTCCAAACTGTAGTCCACGCTAGGAAGGCAAATTTGGGAGGAGCTCTAGTTTTCCAAACTTGCTTCCACGAAAAATTCGTACCACGGTTTGTTGATGATGTAGATGGTTGAAAAAAGACTCAACCATAAAACCTCTCTCAGTAGATTTGATCCAAACAACTGCGTCATCCCTATCCATACTGACCGAAACAATATATAACTTAATAAAAAATTTGCACCATAGGAATCTCCCAATCATTGAAATCCCTTTGAGAGAAAAGAATGAATCTTGCCCCACACCACATCTACATCTTCAAAAGCCTCTTCAAAAACTCTGGTTCCGTTCCAACCATAAAGACCATAAAGTAACAGTGGCTCCAAGACACAACAAAGTCTTAAGCTGCCTATTGACTTTCAACTGAAAGATCTCTCCCATTAGCCCCTCTCTACATTCTCCTGAAAGGTCCAACTCAACTGATATTGTGACCTCCACCTCGACCACAACGACTGAGCAAAAGAACAGTGAATAAAAAGATGATCCAAAGTTTCGCTGCTCCTCCCACACAATACACACCTCTAGGGTGACAAAGCTAATGTTTCCTGATTTGAACCATATCTAGGGTATTAATTTCTATGGTGAGCCAAACGCCAACAAAAAAACTGAATATACCTAGGGATTTTGATCCTCCAAACTGAATGAAAAGGGATCGGGATCAAACTACTGTTACCATCTATTGGACTATTAGCGGAAGTCATATGACTTGCAACTATAAATCCTCGATTTATCCAAAACCCAAATTCTCCTATCCACCTCCTCATCAGAGATATAGATACTCTCAAGACGCTCTAGAACATACACCAAATCCGCAGTCGCTCTACAATAAAGATTTTTGAAAAAAGAGAATTCCAGGAAGAATTTTGAGCGAACCGATCTACGTAAAATCTAATCTAATTCTATCTCCCTGCTTAAAGAATAAGAACAATGACTAGAAAAAGATTGTATACCTTGTGATTTGAATTTCCAACGGCTGTCAAGAGTATTATTGCGAGCCATATTGGAGTCCCAACCGTTTTCTTGGAGCCCATATTTGTTGCCGATGATAGAATGCCACAAAGAGTCTCTTCCTAAAGGAAATCTCCATAGCCATTTACCGACCAGAGCCAAAGTTTCGATACGAGAGATTCCCAATGCCAAGACCCCCTTCTTTAACTGAGCATGAATCCATCTCCTAATTCACCGATTGAGAATCCCCACCTTCCTCCACCCCTTCCCAAGGAAAATCTCTCATCAGTTTTCAAGCGTGCACGCTACTCTACGAGACAACTTGAATAAAGAAAGGAAATACGTGGGAAGACTAGCCAACACTAGTTGGATGAGCATCAGCCTACCACCCTTAGATACAAAAGTCCTCCACTTAGCCAACCTTCTTTGAACCTTCTCCACCACCGACTCCCAAAAGGCTCGGAATAAGGGCTACCCCCTAAAGGCATACCTAAGTATTGCATCGGCACTTGGCAGATCATTAACCAACAACCCATAAAAGCCGGTAGAGCGTCAACTGCTTCCTTAGCACTCCCTATGCCAGCTAACATTAGTAGGCTTTTGAGACAAAGAGGTAAGCTTTTATGTGGGTGCCCATGGGGATGGGGAACTCAAGCACTTTTTCCTCTTACTACCACCACTTGTATGAAATTGGAATATTCATGGAACTAAATATGTGGAGAGAAAAAGAAATAAAAAAATAAAATAATTGACATGTTTGGAAAAAATATTGTCCTTCAAACATGATTTGTAAAAAATTAAAGATAAAAATACTTTTTGTCTTCGAAAGCTTGGGCCAATTCTAAATTAGGTCATTCAACAACATAATAAATCAAAGTATTGACATAAAATCTCATTCGACTCTTGGCTTTTATTTGTCGTTCATTTTTTTTAAAGTTTTGAAGTATATGCCTATTTATCAATGTGTAAACTATTTTTTTGGTCGGTAGGATTTAATGACTATTTAAAATTTCAATCAGTTCCCTCTGAATTTAGTGTATTGAGAGTTATTACTCCTTAAATTAGTGATAAAGGGCTCTAGTATAAATGGATATAAACAGCCTATAAGCTCCCTAGAGTCACATGGGAAGTTCAACTTCTTGAGAAGCTTTCCATGTTGTGGTTGAAAGTTTGTATTGCTTCAAATATATAATCATCCAATTTGTGCTTAGTATACTTAGCTTTAGTTGGATTTTTTATCGGTAAAAAAGTAAATATATTATAAACAAAAGATCCCTTTAGCTGGATATTCCATCAATTTTATGCGATATTTTCCATTTTATTTATTTATAGTTATTAATGTTTCCTAGTGTAAAGCATCAAAAGGGATTCTCATCTTCATATTATTTTGCTTCTGTTTTAATTTTGTGACGAGCAAATAGTCAGAAGACAATGACTTGTGTATTTTTATACTATTTCTATTACCTTTGGTTGCAACACCTTTATGTTTTAGTTCTGTTCCATTTTAAAAAAAATTGGTTTTCATTGCTTCATGTAAAATTTTCAGGGGTGAGCCTAAATGCTGGTATAGTGTACCTGGTAGTGAAGCCCAGGCATTTGAGAAGGTAAAATATTAGATATTTTTACGTCATGATAGGTTTGTAATTTTTTCATCTTCTTTGGTCTAATCAATTTTTTCTTTTAGTCCATATCATTACCTTACTGTTGTAAATAATACATAACTTATTAAATGACGTTTTTCATTGGTGGAGAGTGGAGTGGTTTTTGTGCCAATAATTTTGGGCCTATTTCTTGTTAGTTATTTTCTTCTTATAACAAATGATTTTTTGTTGAAAAAAAAAGTGATGCTATAAAAAGACCATATATCATCTAGTGACTGCGGAAGGAAGGGGAAGCATGGTGAATTAATTTGCAATAGCTCCAATAGGAAACAATAAGAAATATTGAATTAGTTTTACAGGGTTTGATAGTGTAATTCCATTTGAGATTCTTCTTGTAGGTTGTGACCAGGAGAAGTTCTGGGTGGAATCCTTGCTTTTTACTTTCTTTTGACAACTTTTGAGTCTGTTGTTTCCCTCTCAGCGGGTTTAATATGTCCTTTATTTACTGATTAAAAAAAATCCTAAAGCCTTTTTCCCAATTTGGCTTTACTCTCAACAAGCGAATTTCCAGTTCCTCGATCACACTCTCTTTTGCCTGATTGTATAATTCCATTTGTCATGTACTCAAGATAGTCTTTTGTACTTCATGTGAAGATTCTGAAATCTGAATTCTCCCTCGAAAATCACTCATCATCCTCTCCAAGACCTTGTCAACATGACTAGGCAAGCTAAATAGATATTAAATAAATAATGACGTTTTTGAAGTCAACATGTTGCAAAGGAATCTTAACTAGAGCTTCGAAGTATTGCAAAGTCGACATTTGGATAGTATTGGGGAAGTATTGTAGTATTGAGGATTTCTTATCCTCTTTTGTAAATCTTTTATTATATAATGAACTTTGTTTCTTATAAAAAACAAACATGTTGCAAAGGAATCTTAACTAGAGCATCGAAACTATGTGTCTCAATACCTCCTAATGGCAGACCATAGGTACTTCGAAGTCCAAATTCCTATTTCGTCCCACTGTGGAAATGACAATTTATTCAAATCCCTTATTAGTTCCAACAACATCTAAGTTAAATTGGCTCTTGGACCAGGCAATTACTTTTTCCCAGTGTATCCATCACATGAGAAAGTAAGATTCATCACCCAACACAAAGAAAACATTTTTTCATCAATATACTCATATTGGAGAACTTAGTTGCTAAGTTTATCCCTATATATAAAAAATTCTTACTCAGATTATTATCCTTAGCTTTCTTCTTCAATCTTCTAAGAACATATCTATCAATCTAAAAGAAAGTGATATGCTGGATCCCCCTGTTTTAGGGTGAGTTTGAGAGCATTTCGTGTAAAAGCATTTTAATGCATTAAAAATGCTATTTCAAATCACATGTACTTGACAAACGTTGTTATTTATAACATATTTTGGTATGTGGAAGCACTTTTATGAGAAACACATGCTCTAGTGTTTCTTAAAATGCTTCTACATGCACATGAATATGCTTTAAAATATATGCAAGTGCTTCTTAGAAAATCATATATGGCATAGTTATGAACTAAGATATTATTACTTCAATGAATAAAAATACTTCTAGTCATAAATACTAACAAGCACTCCCTTAATTCTCTAGTCGAATTAAGACTATGCAGTTCTTTTTTCTATTTGTAGTCATCTAGTTGATGCTTCATATTATATACATCCGTACTTTTCATTAAGTTAAGGTGCTTGTGATTATATTCCTTAAATTCCTGTAGGTGATGCGGAACAGCCTTCCTGATCTTTTTGATGCACAACCCGATCTTCTCTTTCAACTTGTCACGATGTTAAATCCATCTGTCTTGCAAGAAAATGGTGTTCCTGTATATAGCATTTTACAGGTCTGAAATGGAACTCAAAGGACTAAAATTATATATATACGTTCGTTCTGGAGCTCTATTTTCTTGGATTTTCTGCTAATTGTGCATGTGCATCTCGAAATATGTTTTCTAATATGTTAATGTTGACTATTGTGTTGTTCTCTACATATTCAACTGGTTATGTTTGATCTCGGTTTCACATGTTCCTTACTGACAGGAGCCTGGAAATTTTGTCATCACCTTTCCTAGATCCTATCATGGAGGTTTTAACCTTGGTATGCCCCTTCTATTTTGGTTTTAGTAGATAATGGAAATTTATTGATTGGTGCATTTCTTTTGTTTGTTCTATTTAACGGTTTGGTTATTTGTCTATTTCAGGTTTAAATTGTGCAGAGGCTGTTAATTTTGCTCCTGCAGACTGGATTCCTCATGGCGGGTTTGGAGCAGAGCTGTATCAACGGTACCACAAAATTGCTGTTTTGTCTCATGAGGAGCTCCTTTGCGTCATAGCCAAGGTTGTAGTTTCTGTCATATCACTTGCTCATAAAACTAAGTTATGGGAAGATGCTCTTATGCAAATATACAAGGACTTGAAAATTTTTTCTAATAAGAAACTGAGATTTCATCAGAAGAAAAAGAAAATAAAGTTAAAAGTAAAAGGATGGGAGAACAAGAAGTCCTCTCAGAACCTAAGAAAATGAAAGCATTACAAACAACTGTCAAACCAAAATATGAATAGAAGTAGTGGAGAAACCCTGTAGAAGACTACTTTTTAACTGTTGTAATTTCTGTCAACCCAAAAGATGTTTTGTTAATATATCAGCAAAACAAGTGAAGTTAGGAAATAGCAGTCAACAGTTCGTTTTACAGGTTAAGTTAAGAACGTTGTGGTTCCATTTTGTTTTGTCTCTTAGTGCCATTCTTAATGATTTTCCAACAAACTGCTAAAGAATCTATGTTTTGCCTCTTCTGTGGGTTCTAGAAGCAGCTTCATCATGGATAAATTCTATGCAATGAACATAAAACGGTATTTTTCATTGTTTAATATTTATCCTATTAGGGACTTTCTGTTTGTTCCTGGATTCAATGCATGTATACAGAAACTCTTTTAAATGTTTTCCTTGATACAAATAGCTTTTGGGCATCAACTACAAACTGCTATCAGGTTGAATTGTACTCAAGTTTGTTCTGTTTCATCTGTTTTTCTTTTTTACATTTGTTTAATCATCATTCTACTTCCAGCAGAATGACTGCAATGACAGAGTATCACCTTATCTGAAGAAAGAGTTGATTAGAATATGCATTAAAGAGAAAGGATTGAGAGAGCAACTTTGGAAAAATGGTATTGTCAGATCATCTTCCATGTCCGCTCGGAAATGTGCTGAACACGTAGGATCCGAAGAGGTATTTTATTATGGGGGCTTGGAACTTAATATTGGTCCAGTGTTGTCATTTCTATTCTTTAGAAGCTAATGTTACCATGATTTTGGCATCTGCAGGATCCAAAATGCATTATTTGTCAGCAATATCTTCATCTTTCTGCTGTAGTCTGCCGTTGTAGGAAGTCCGCTTTTGTTTGTCTGGAGGTATACGTACTGTTTAGTTTAAATTCTTTCAACATTTAAACAAACTGTAATTTTTTCAAAATCCTGTCCATCACCCTTGCATTGAATAATGATATTGTGAGAAGTTAGTGTTGTGAGAAATTTTTATAATTTTCCTGTTTAATGCAGAATTAATTTAATTTGAACTGATCGCTAGTTTGTATAAGATAGAGAATAAAGTAACTGATATATATGTTTTGAAACCCGAGGCGGAGTTTTTAGCATGCATTTTTGGAAATGTGTGTTTGATCCAAATGTACTTACATATTTTTTTGTTTCGTCTACTATTTTAGGTGATGCTATATTTAAGGGTTTGATTTTTGGATTGGAGAAAACCTTACGAGTTTTACTTCTCTTTCCCATGAGATAATGCTAGTTTCATTTCTACATGCTCTGTACAGAGTGTTTCTAAAACTAAATTGATGATGAGTTTCGACTTTTACTGTAAAGAATTTGTAACAAAGGTGATTGGAGATCTTATGAAACTGAGTAAACAACGAAGAAGTTAATAGTCATTTTAGACTTGGTTTGACATTTCTCGACTTGGAAACTTTTTCTGACAGATGCTTTCGAAGTACTCCACTATCAGCTGATTATATGTTATTTTTGTCTTGCAGCACTGGAGGCACCTTTGCGAATGCAGATATAGCAAACGACGTTTACTTTATCGCCACACACTTGCAGAACTGTATGACTTGGTACATACAGTGGATAAGCATGTATCTCTTGAGACAGCACACAACATGAACATGCGGAGGCAGATCTCATTTATCAATGCGTCCAATACTTTGACACGGAAGGTTTACTTTTTACTTTCTGCCAACTGCTAGATAGTCACACCATTATAAGTGATGGGTCTAACAATATAAAAATATCATTGGACCATGGAGAATCAATAAGAAATGCTTGCACGACTAAGCTAACCACATTTGCTTGAATTTGTTGCTGATAATTGAAGATGAGATTTCCCCTCTTCTTTAGACTGCATGTCTTGTCGATGAATTTATTTATTTTGGTATTGAAATTCTCAAGAAAGTTGATGGTCAAAGAACTTTAAGAACACATGGTATTGTTGACATTTGGCAAGACTCAATTTGTTTTTTATTACCATTATGTGATATACTGCTGTACTAGCCGATATGGTACTCTTATCAATAACAAATGGTGTTTTAACTCCAAGAGTGGTGAAGTTCTTGGACATAGAGGTTTGCTCCCTTCTAGGTCCTGAGTTCGAATCCTCTTGGATGCAAATAATCCTTGGAGGCCATGCCCCTGGTGTTAAAGCCAATGATTTGCCATGACTCGTGTAGGGAAACTTCCGAAGGCACGACGCACGAGTCCCATGGGAGTCCCGAACACCCATGGTTACCCAAAAAATAAAAACAAATGGTGTTTAGCCAAATAACCGTGGGCATGGCATTCTAATTTTAACTTCCAACCAACCAAAGCCAAAGAGATTATCTGGAGGTTTGCTCTTAGTTTGACGTTGCTGTGTGTGTTATCTACCATATTTTGTTGGATAGTATTTATGCTCCAATTGCTTCTTAGAATTTGAAAAATTCTTGGTCTCTTTTAATTAGTTCTGGCTGCAATGCACACATGTCATCCCTTGAAGGATGCATTGCATACGCATACATTTTCAACCATCAATCATAAAGAAGAGATGGACTAACAGAGCTGAATGTATGCAGGTAAAAGGTCTTCAGACAAGCTTTCATCAACTTGCAGAACGATGGTTACTGCACTCGAGTAAAATTCGACAAAATCCATTTTCCAGTGATGCATATGTTAAGGCGTTGAAAGAAGCCGAACAATTTCTTTGGGCTGGTTCTGAGATGGATCCTGTGAGTTCAGAGCTTCATCTGCTTCTCTTGAATATTCATCGTTATATGTTTTAAGTTTATGCATGTTTTACATTGTGAATAGGTGCGCGATTTGGTAAGGAAATTGATTGAAGCTCGGAAGTGGGCGGAAGGTATAAACCATTGTATATCAAAAATTGAGAAGTGGTCATGCTGTCGAGACGATGGTGTAGAGAAAATTCATCTTGATTATGTTAATGATGTGTTGAGTTTAGACCCTATCCAATCTGACGAGCCTGCGTATTTTAAGTTGAAGGTAATTACAATTTAGTAGTTATATTGTTTCAGGTGTCCACTGTCATTCCCTTTGTCTGCTGACTGAAATTCCATGTATCTTGTACAGGAATATGCAGAAGAAGCGAAGTCGTTAACTCAAGAAATTGATACTGCGCTGTCAACATGCTCCCATGTAACTAAATTGAACTACTATTTTTACGTCCTTTGTGCTGTACAACTTGAGATTTATACAGGAATAAATATTTGTCTAATGTTTGATAGTACTAATTTGAGTGTATTATGATGCCTTTTATTCCTTTGATTTGATTAGCCATACTCTACATGTGTCAATCCAGGTCTCTGAGTGGGAAATTTTGTACGCCAGAGCTTGTGCCCTCCCAATTCATTGAGTGTATTATGATGCCTTTTATTCCTTTGATTTGATTAGCCATACTCTACATGTGTCAATCCAGGTCTCTGAGTGGGAAATTTTGTATGCCAGAGCTTGTGCCCTCCCAATTCATACTAAAGAAACTGAAAAGTTATCACAACATATATCTTTGGTTAAGGTACATTTGAGTGCTTTAATTTTTTCTTATCATTAAGCACGTGAAAGTGACTACCGTTCTTCATGACAAATTGGTCAACTAGAAAAACGGATAACGTTTGTTACTAACTTACTAAAATATCCTTAGTACCACTTTAACTTTGAGTTATTTTTGCTGACGTCCTTTGGCACTTGAAAACTTATTTACTGGACTACCTTTAGCTTTGAACTTTGAAGTTATTCATTCAACTATTAATTGTTTAATATACTGCCTGGATCAAAGGATGAAAGGTAGTTGTATGGGAAATTTAAACACCTTATAGGAGCTCAACAAAGTTTGCCCAATTTTAGGGGAGGCTTTTTGCAATTTTGAAACTGATAGTTTTCAGGTGGATAGTCCAATAAATTCGAGACATGTCTATGCAAATTTGCATTAATGTATATGAGTGGATTACTTTTCAAAGATAAAGGGAGGTATATTCATGCATGTGACCTTGACTCCTCTCATTGAGTGAGACTAAAGAAGGGACTATTGGTAACATTGAAGTAGTCCTCTACTCTTACTACTTAGTATGATGAATTGCTATAATACCCAAAAGAAATTTCACAAAAGCTGAATCTGTTTGGATAAGTTGATTTTAGTGATTGATGAATTGCTATAGTCCCTAGAAATTGCTTGAAGAAGTTTATCATTTTGTGATCTAGTACATTATTGATGAATGACATTTCAAGTTTATGAATCATGATTTATTGTGATTACATCTTTGACATTTTATCAGTTTTACATTCCTTGTTCCATTGTACGAAGTTGCAGCGGATGCATGATTTTAAAGCATGTTTCAAGATAGTCTTACCAATTATTTTCGGTTTAATTAATTAAAATTGCATCGCAGTGATGATTGTTCTTTTATTTGAATAATTTGCTAATATGATTTATTAATGATGCACATTAGGTTTGTGTACACATTCAAGCAATATCAGGGAACCAGCCCGCCACCATCGATTTCAAGGCTCTAGATAAGCTGAAAATGGAGGTGATTTTGAATATTAATTATAGTTTGCTTACTACAAATCCTGAGAGCCTTTTACATATATAATATCAATGAGACTTTGAATTATGTGACTAGCAGATTTCAGAGCTTCGAGTTCAACTCCCAGAAACTAGAACAATATCGGATCTAATCATGCAGGCTGAATCATGTCGTTCTAGATGTACTGCAATATTGGAAGGTCCTAGTAGTTTGAAGGTTAGTCTTCGTTCTCTCCTTCTCTCAGTATGCAACTGGAGTGTTAAGGTACTGATATACGTGTCAACTGTCTTTTGCAGAATGTTGAAGTGCTTCTTTTAGAATTTGGTAGCTTTCCTGTTAGCGTACCAGAATTGGAGCTTCTGAGACAGTGCTACAATGATGCTGTTTCACTGATTTCTCGCTTTAATCATGTTCTTGAGAACATTCATGAACGGAAGGATCAACAGAATGTAGTTGATGAGTTGAAATGCATTCTTAGAGATGGATCGTCCCTGAAGATCCAAGGTTTTTGCATTAATCAATTCTTTGTTGTAGTTTCTTCAGCCTTGTTGAATTGTTTACCTTTTTTTTCCCGTTTTATCACTTTAGATTATTCATTCAATTACATTTGTTTTCCTTTTTCTTTTTGGGTTGGGGTGGGGCAGTTGAAGAGCTACCTTTAGTTGAGGTTGAGTTGAAGAAAGCTTGTTGCAGGGAAAAGGCACATAAGGTTAGTATAAAATATCTCATTTGTTGGATCAAGTTACTGTTTTCCTCCCCTTTAATCTTATTTCCATAATTTTTACTTTATTGATATATCTCCAGAAAAAGTTAATTTTCTGTTTTATATGTAAATATTGAATTTGAATTGACTTGCGCAAAAAAAAAATTTGAATTAATATTTCTTTTGTGGGATCACACTTACTGTTTTTAATCCTCTTTAGTTCACGCTATGTGATTTTTTTCTTTATATCTCCAGAAAAACTTAATATTCTATTTTAAATAACATCAATACAGGCACGTAATACCAAAAGTAGTACTCTGGATTCCTTTCAGCAACTGATAACGGAGGCCGTAATGTATGTTTCCTACCTTAGCACCTCCAACAATCCTATGATATTCAGTTATTTTGCCTTTTACTTATTAATTCGTTATAAATCTTGGCACTTTCTTTTCTGCAGATTACACATTGATGGGGAAAAGTTGTTTGCTGATATGTCTGGAATACTTGATACCGCTACGACATGGGAGGACAGAGCAACATATTTTCTTGCGAATGGTGCTCAAATGTCTGACTTTGAGGAGATGATAAGGTTTCCAGTATTCTCGTGACTCTTGTTTGGCTTATGTTATTTAGTGCCGTTCTGTTTAATATCACAAAGTCTGAATTGTGTTCTTTTAGGACTGCCGAAGACATTCACGTCATTCTACCTTCTCTTGATGATGTCAAGAGTGCAGTTTCAATGGCTAAGTCCTGGTTGAAGATCTCAAAGCCTTTGTTAGAGTCATGTTTTTCTGTGGTATCAGACCCAAGTTCTCTGCTGAAAGTGGAGAAACTAAAGGTTCTTGGTTTCTTCCTTATATGGTACTCGTTATTAAATGATGAAGGAACTTAAGTGGACAATATAATACTTTGATTTTTCAGGAGTTAGTTTCTCAATCTGAGCTTCTTAAAGTATCTTTAGAAGAAAGAAGAGTGCTTGAGACAGTTATGAAAAAATGTGAAGAGTGGAAGGATGATGCAAGCTCTGTACTACATGATGCAGACTGCCTTTTTAATGTTAGTACTATTGGAGATGGAATTAGCGATGGTCTTATTTTCAAGATTGAAGACTTAGTTACTAAAATGGATTCTGTCATGAAAGCTGGTTCATCTCTTGGTTTCGACTTTTGCGAGACTTCAAAACTTCAGAAAGTTCGTTCTGCTCTCAATTGGTGCAGTAGCACCCTTTCTTTCTGTTCTGTGGCTCCTTGTTATGAGGTGATTATTTTCATCTCAAACAACTAACCTGGTCTACTGATGATGGAACTTAAATTTTCTAAGAGCTCATCATGTCTTCTATTAATTAGTGCATTGAAGCATGTGCTTCTCTCAATTTTCTCCTAGCTAATATTACCATGAAAAGAAAGGGAAAATAAGAATGATTCTGTCTAATCTGTCTTCATAGGCCTATTTTAAGACAGCATTTGTACTTCTATATCTGTCAGGATGTTGAGAGCTTGGTGAGGACTGCTGAAGTCATCCCTGGTACATGTGCCTCTGGTACTCTTCTGAGCTCATTGATGGATGCGGTCAAATGGCTGAAGCGAGCAGTAGAGGTGATTTCTCTTAGTTGCAATTCTAAAAGCTGCAAGTTGAGTGATGCGGAAGAAGTACTTGCTGACTCTCAGGTATCATCTTTTCTCTTTGTTGCACCTTTTTAACTCGATGTTCCGTAACTTTGATATTGCTGTTAGTATTGTATATACCATTGTTTCTTTATGAAGTTTTGCATGTGCTTTACAGAGTATCAAAGTTAAATTTTATGGAATTGTTCATCAAGTTGAGAATGCTATTCAGAAGCACAAGTAAGTCATCCAGTTCTTTGTTGGATGGGTCTATCATTTTCTTATCAGAGAGATTGACCTATTTTTATTTTCATATTTTTCATTTAGCTTTGTATGCTCTTTCTTTTTTTGGATAAAAAGCTTTGTATGCTCTTGCTACATGCAGTAATTGCTTTTATCTGCGAGGGAACAATATCTAAAACTATATCTCTTGGAAGTGCTCTTTGCCCTCCCTCCTATATGCATGCATTTCTTTATCACATTTTTTCTTAAAAACAAAATCACCAAATAATTTAAGTATTTTACTGACAAAAAATCATGTGATTGCTGAATGCAAAGTCATCAACTTACATTTGCAATTCCAAAACCCTATCCTTTTAGTTTAGTGTAGAAGTATATTTGTCTTTGTTGAAGAAAATATTCTGATACATCTGTAGTATATATAAATGGGGATAGGGGAGGAGAAACATTTTGGACATAAATAACCCTTACTATTTCATGGTATTCCTTAATTCTCTTTCATAATATTAAGATTAAATACTAATAAATTTAAATTAAATGATTAATGACACATTTAACTTTTCGGACTATTTTTTAACTATTTTTAGAACTTCCTAAATTGTCGGTTAAATACCTAATAATTAAATATTTTAAATTCTTTATCTATGGCCTTGGATAATTATTCAGTAAAACTTTGTATAATTTTTGTTTTTGATTACCTCTTATATCATTGTTTGTTGGACTGCATTGAACCTCTTTTTGATATAATCAATTGTATAACTTAAACTTGTTAAGATAAGATACCTTAAAATGTATGAAAGCAAAACAAGACGCGTGAGAAAACGTAAAAAAGAAACTGAAATCTAATTTTATCAGTTAAAAACAATAGAATTTGAAGTAACTATATATATTTGAATGAAATCTAATATGTTTTTATGAATTCTAGAAACACTCAATGCTCTGTATCATTTCTTTTGCACTATATAACTACTGTATGTTTAGCACATTTTCACCTTTTGAGACATTATTCTAATTGAATTTTTATTGTTTAATTTATCACGTGCAACACACTTTTTAGGAACTGGTATCATCAAATGAGGCTGCGCTAGGAACGTACATAAATTAATTCTGATCCCAAAATCTTAGCAAGCAATCCTACTCATAACTTTTAGCAACTGATTGATGGGTCAACCGTGCAATATAAGAGGAATAAATCTGTACATGACGATGGAAAGTAATATAAGAAAGAAATATCCTAGAATCTTGTATAATTGACAGCTAGGACATACATAACAACAGTCTTCTGGGGGAAAAAAGAACAAGAGAGATCATTGTTCGAATTTCAGACTGATTTTGTTGAATCTTAAAGCAATCGAAGACTAACTTCACTCCAGGTCTTCTGTATTTTTAAATACTTTTCCCCTTTAAACTATACAGACTCTTATCAATTCTTGCAAATGGGATTAATATGATTTGGAATTTACTTGAGTTCCTTTCTTTTTATCTTCCCTTTTCCCTTTTGATGAATGTCTTTCAGTTTGATCCTGCCTTTCTAACACCCCCCAAAAAGAAAGTTGAAGAGAAGAGTAAGATTTGGAAACTTTATAAATTGAATACGGGCTAAATTATGAAAAAAAAAATATTTCTTTGTTTCTTTTCTCTATTAAACTTTTTCCAACGAGTGTTGGGCTTGTTTCTGGATTCATGTATGTGTTAGCTGAAGAGCATGTCATTACAACATTTTACCGGGCATCTCTTTTTATTTACTGAAAATATCAAAACGAAGAATGAATTATGTAATCATTTGTTTCCGCTCGCTGTAGTACTCCATCTTTTCTAATCTGCACTGTAGGTTGTGGGAAGAACAAGTTCATAAGTTTTTCAGTATCAAATCCAGTGAGAGATCTTGGTCTGCAATATTAAAGCTTAAGGTACAAGAAAACCATCAATTTTCCAGAATTTTCTTTTTTCAATTTGGCTGGTATAACCATAACTATGTGGAGAAGGTCGCATCGCTCGTGCATTTCTTTTCTAGTTGCAGCATACTTTTTAGGGGTGTTCATGGGTCGGTTCGGTTGGTTTTTGGCGAAAAACCGAACTGAAACTTTGGTTATACCAAACTGTTCATGACAAGAGAACGGAACCGAACCGAACTGTGAGTTTCAGTTCGGTTTGATTCGGTTCTCCGGTTCGTCATTATTAATTAAAAAATATTTTTTAAAAATAGTTTCCAAATGATAACTATTGAAAAAAATTCAAAATTTTGCTTCCGGTTCGGTTTGATATGAAATTATATATAAAAAAATAATAGGATTTTAAAGATTTGGTTTGGTTTGGTTTGGTTTGAGGACCACTGAAATTTCAAACCGAACCGAAACTTCGGTTCTCTAATTTTCCCGAACCGAACCGAACCGAAGGTACAAAGCCGACCATTTTCGGTTCGGTTCGGGAAAAAAATGTTCGACCCTAATACTTTTGTGGTTCTTAGTTCTATTTAAGAACTATTTTATTTCTATACTATCTTAGTTCTTTTTAAGAACCGTCATTTATATATAAGAATTAGCATCTTGGCTTGTGCTCTTACGTTCTACAGGCTTTTGTTAGGGGGAGTTTGTTGCCTGAATCTGCATTCATTCATTAGATAATACGTATGTATAATATCTAGTATTCTTGTGCAGCGAGTGTGCACACTTTGCATCAACAGTTGTTTTATGCTGTGACGAAATTTCCTTTCTCAACCAATTGCTTTTAATCTTATTACATCAGGAACTTGGGAACGCTGTTGCTTTCAAATGCTCAGAACTAGAGTTAATTTTATCTGAAGTTGAAAAGGTAGAAAAGTGGAAGCAGCGTTGTGCGGAAATTGTGGGAATTTTAGCTGGAGAGGGAAATTCATTGCTTGGTGTTCTTCAAGAGGTTTCAATTATATGATGTGTTATTTTCTCTATGAACTATATGGTTTATGAACAGCCTTTATTTAATATATATCTCATACGTGTATTGAGTATTCTGCAGATAAAACAAACACTCAATAGATCGTTGGACAAATATGATATGTCAATGGTCTGCAAGGACGGAAACTTATGTGAATTCTGCTCCAGACCTTCAAGGGATCGGGAGTTTCTTACATGTTCAGTATGCAAAGAGGGGTAGGCAGTTTTACAATGCATATTGCCCCTACTTTGGCCTGTTTCAGGCTTGAAAATATTATTATGTTTCAATCTCAATTATGTGAAGTTCAACCATCTTTAAATCTGAAATATTTGAGCAACAACAATGTGTCCTAAAATATTACCTTTTCTCCGTCTTTCTAAGCTGCACTTTCTTAGCAAATTTAGAACTTAATTATGGTGTATGATCCCAGGTTTCCATTTGATTACTTCATGTTTTTGATATATTTCATGTCAACAGCTACCATTTGCAATGCCTAGGATCAGCAGCACTAAGTACAAGTCATGCAGATATGATTACATGCCAGTATTGCCAATGTATAGTGGAAATATCAGTTGATCAAAATGGAGGTCGTCTGGTATTGTTTTTTTTTTTTTTCTAATTTCATTCAGTGTTTTCTGTGGAGCAGGTTGTAATTTTGTGTTACCTACATGTTTTTTTTCTGTTACAGAAGTTTGGATCAAATCGTCCTGGGCTAGAAAATCTTATTCAGCTTCAGTCTGATGCTGAAGATTTGTGTGTCTGGTAATGAGTTGTGTGTGTTTGGATAAGAAACTGAATTAGTTGTGTATTTATGATATGTTTAAAGTAATTGCTTCTTTAAAAATATGAGGTTTACTGGACAATCTCTAAAGAAATGGTTTCCAGTTGTGGACTGTTACCTGCTCTGTAAAAGATGGAAGAATCTAATACCCAAATTTTCTGCATTGTTCTTTTTCCTACTTGTTCCCCCACTTTTTCTTGGGGAAGCTCAATCTGCGACTATGACGGGGTCTATTATGGAGTATACTTGTTGGAAAAGATAAGAGCAGTGATGCCTAAACTCAGAATTTAGAATCTGCTGCTTATTAGTATTTTCTGGTCCCTGTTCGGAAGAAATGTTAGGATTTTTCAGGGTCTGGAGAGCTCTTTTAATTAAGCTCAATCTGCGACTGTGACGGGGTCTATTATGGAGTATACTTGTTGGAAAAGATAAGAGCAGTGCCTAAACTCACTCTGCTGCTTATTAGTATTTTCTGGTCCCTGTTCGGAAGAAATGTTAGGATTTTTCAGGGTCTGGAGAGCTCTTTTAATTAAGGGAGAAATTCCTTTTTTTTTTTTTTTGGGGGGGGGGGGGNTTTTTTTTTTGGGGGGGGGGGGTGGATTTCAACATCGAAGATCTCAGCCCAATCTTATGACTGCAGTTGTTATTAGACGCAACTAGATGTAAGTCAAGTTTTTGTGGAGCTTTATTTTTGTTGAGATCCATTTGCAATGGGTCATGCCTAGCACTATGTCGGGTTTTGCCTTTGGTTAGAGATCGGCTAGAATAGCTTCTTAGAACCCGAATTTCTGGGATGTTATTCTTTTAGCTCTTTTTTGTCCATTTGGAGGGATCGGAACGCGAGAACTTTTGATGGGGTTGAACTTACACCTTGTAAAGTTCTTTTAGGTTTTCTAAATCTTCTGGTAGAGTTGCTCAGATTCTTTTTGTAGGTTGTGACCAGGAGAAGTCCTGGGTGGAATCTTTGCGCTCTACTCTCTTGCTTATGATACTGGGTTAATTGAGTATGCATGACACTATCTTACCCTTGCCTGCAACTTTAGTCTTTGCATTTAAGAAGAAGGGATAAATTTCTGCATTTTGAAACATAGAATGTGATATTTATCTTAAATACTTATATCTCTGGTTTCCAAATATTTAGATTGGAACAATAAAGTGTCTGGTTTTGCAGGATTGAAGAGGTAGATACTTTGAAACAACTCGTAGAGCAAGCTCTGGTATGCAAATCTCGCTTAAAAGAAGTCGTAGACTTTGTGTCATGCCATACCAGTAAAGATCTCAACATTGTTCTTGAGAGGCTAAATATTGCTCTAAAGGTTGGACCTCTCTCCCATTCTCTCTCTGCACGCAAACAGTTGGACCTCTCTCTTTTTCTTTCTCTACACAATCATATGGTAAATGATATTTGTATTGACTCTTTGTGCAAAATCTTACAACAGTTGTATTGCCTCTATGTTGCCGTACTTCTATTAAAACGTGTGGGTTCATATTTTTATTTCTTTTACAGGCTTTAGAGGTTACAGGTGTCAATGATAATGAAGGTATTTGTAGCCTTGAGAAAACATTAGTGAGAAACTCATGGAGATTCCGAACTGATAAAAAATTAGGGGATTCACAGAGGCCAACAATGCGACAGATAGGGCTGCTTTTGGAGGAGGTATCTTTGTAAATATGTATAATTGTTTTAGCAAAATATGTCTGTTACAGTAGAATCTTCTAGCCAATGACAATTCTAGTAGTAAAATTTGGATATAAAGATGATGAAAACATTCCTGAACCAAAACATAATGCTTTCAAGTTCGGTTAGATTTAATGTTATGCATCAGAGTTATGCCTTAATCTGTATTGGCATTACCCGCACCTTTTTAGTACTACGTAAAAATATCAAACCTATGAGGGTTTCAAAATCAATTAAGCATATGTGGATATGATAATGTCTTTACTTTCCCTTTTACAGTTAGATGTGTAGACAGTAGACTTAATTACGAAAAGAAACAACCCTAAGCATGAGGACTAAATGTTTTTCCATTGGTAAAGGTATTTGGATTAGAAACAAGGAGATTTACAAAGAAGCTAAGCCATAAATAATAAAATCATCCAACTAAAAAGGATCTGATTGGATTTGTGGATCCAGAGAGAGAATCCATTCTTTACATTTGATGAAAGATTTAAACACTAAATGTACTTAATGTTCTAACCCCTAAAAAACTCTATCATTCCTTTCTAGCCAAATAGTCCAAAAGATGCAAATAGGGACAACTCTCTGCAGTTTTTTTTTTCAAATATCCCGACATCTAACATTTCCCAGCAGCAACGCATGTCCAAAATAGTCCCCGGCACTGACCATGAGGAGTAAACTAGTGAAACGTAAAAGTCATCAAGGCTAATTAGGAGTTTTCTGCTAGTGTACTCTGTTTCCCACCTTATAGTAGTTGAAGTGGAACAGTCCCTTTCCAGTTATGACCCTTTATTCGATCCCAAAGTTTTTATTTTCATATTAAAAAGACTTGATTTGTCTGAATCATGATTTATTCTTTTAGCCATGGAGATTAATTTGACAGAATTTGTATAGAAACTTTAGCTAATGAATATCTAATATAAATCAGGTTATGTTTTTGTTTTAGATGCTCAATGTGTTATCATGTGTCAGGGACTGGCTCTTAACATCCCCCCTGATGATTACTATCGGCAAAAACTTACAGAAATCAAGAATGTTTGTTTGCAGTGGGCAGCTCGTGCCAAGAAGGTCTGAAGCATACTGATATTCCCCTCCCACCCACACCGATCCGCTCCCCATATCTTCCTCTCTGATTTTGACGATGCTCCTTTTTTCCATTTTTTTAATAGATTGCAGCAGATTCTGGCGCTCTTGAATTGAACAAAGTTTTTGAAGTCATCACCGAGGGTGAAAATTTGCCTGCTCATGTTGAGGAACTTAAGGTAAGTGCGTGATGTGTATATGTGGGTTACATACATACACACACATACATACACACATATATATATACATACACACACACATATATATATATATATATACATACACATATATATATATACATACACACACACACACACACACACACATATATATATATATACACACACACACATACACACACACACACACACACACACACACATATATATATACACACACACACATACACACACACACACACACACACACATATATATATATATATATATTTCACGTCGAACTCTCAACTCTTGTTGTTAACAGGTAAGTGTGTGCGCGTATAAATATATATATATGGCTAAATTGCACTAACACTCCCTGCACTTGCCAACTTCTAGACGGACACCCCCTATAAAAAAAAGTTTAGCTGCTGGGGTCCCTAGACTTTCTGACAATGTGCCAAGAGTTCCTTGTGTTAAAATTTTTTTCCATCCAAATCTCCGTTTACTGTCCAGACTCCAAATCTGCATTTACCCTCCTTCCCTCCCTCCCTCACGGAACGTGTATAAAGGGTTGACGGAGGTAAACAAATGGATGGAGGGATCTGCCTGCATAATGTCAGAAGGTGTAGGCCGTAGGGACCCCATCAGCTTGTAGGGGTGTCTGAATAAAAGTTGGAAAGTGCAGGGGTTCTTAGTGAAATAGCCTATATATATTGTTGTCTCTATTCATTATCATGGTCTGAATAAACTATTTTTTGGTGGATGCAGTTACTAAGAAATCGAAGTATGCTTTATTGCATTTGTCGGAAGCCATATGATAAGAGAGCAATGATTGCCTGTGATCAGTGTGATGAGTGGTATCACTTTGATTGCATCAAATTACGTAGCACACCAAAGACTTACATCTGCCCTGCATGTAACCCGAATGAGGAGATGTTCACAATGCCGGATTACGAAAGGTAAATCTAGTTATTGCTGCTAGCTAATTATTAGTCGGTGTGGAATTTACTCATAACTTATAATATGAGATGTTGATCTTTGACCAACGTAATTTACTCGCATTGTAATTGCTTTCGGTCTGATATGATTAAGACCCGCATCCTTCGAAAGTCACATTCCGTTTTTCCTGAGCCTGGATCGACTATGATGATATCTTTGGCGGAAAAAAAGTTGTCTTTTTAAGTTCATGCGTGATTTATTGATTATAGATCTGTTGACTTTTTGTAAAACTTACCATTTTGAAACTGGTTTACCTGTGATGCCCCAACAGTTCAATCACAATGAAATTTGTGGAGCCAAAGACGCCCTCTCCTCGACACTCGACAAAATCACGATCGAAACTGAAAAAGGTCAGAAACAGTTCAACACAGAAGATGGTTGAAGTTACAGATTGTGCAAATGTAGTACGTTCAAGTGATGGGATTGAGCGTCTATGGTGGAGAAACCGGAAGCCTTTCAGGAGAGCAGCTAGGAAACGATCCGAGCTTGAAAGTCTCTCTCCATTTTTCCACTTACCTCAATGAAAACATAAAAATAGATATATAGATAGATAGTCAGTGGTCATTCATTTAATTTAATTGATTCTTAATTTATGTTCAATTTTCAGTTATATCTTCTCTCTGAATAATGTTAAAAAGTATCATGCCTTAATTCTCATGGAGCAACTTCAGACTTGATTGCGTTTGAGAAACTTGGAAGGAAAGAAAGAAAAACGAGAGATTGATCTGTTATGTTTGGATCTGAGAAATTAGTAAGATAAAAGAAAATGCGATGGAAAAGAATGTGAAAGGAAATTCATAAAGGGGACATACATTCATGGTTGTCGCCAGTTTTCTCACACAATATTGAAAAGACTCGACCAAAAAACATTGAAAATACTAATGAAGTGAGATTGGTTCAGTAATTTAAGTTCTTTCATATAATTTTTGAGAGAACGAGTTTACGTGACAAAAAGCATTAATGGGCTGTCCAGCCATATCTTGACTGTTTAGAGTTGTCCAATTGATGAAGTCAAAAAAATGATTCTTGAAATGGTGATCCGTCCTAGAATTACTTATTAATTTTTAACAATATTTTAATCTGCTTTAATTTTGATCCTAAAATGGTAATAGCAATTGAATATATATATATATAGATAAAATTCAAATTGAACTTACTTTAGAAAAAAAGTAAACCATTGTCATTTTCAGTTGCACTTTCCCAAACTAAATTTATTTCAAACAGAATAAAAAAATAAGTTTGTCCCAACCCATAAATAAAAAAAAAGTCATTGATAATCGTCTCTCCTTGAATCTATCATTTCATTTGTACCCATAAATAAAATCAAGTGCCGCATACTACATCTCAACTGCCCCAGACTACATCTCAACTGCCAGTGGCCTAAGCTCACTACGATAGAGTAAAGCGATATTTCGCTGGTTGCATGAATAATTTCATATCAAACAAAAATGTTTAAGAAGTATATTTTTATTTTTAATGTCGAACTAAAGAATCGAACCAAAATTTTAAGTTCATTTCAGTTTTTTTAAAAAAATTTAAAATGATTGGGTTCAGTTTAATAACACCGTTGAACTTAAATTTGAGTTAGATTTGACTTTTCATAAAAATATGGACCGAGCCGAATTATGAGCGTAATAGGCGTATGATATAGGAATGTAGTGGACTTTAATAAGGGGTATAATTGTACATTCAATGGGAAACGTGTGGGAAAATGCTATTTTTCCATGTTACTCGAGGGGTTATTTTACCTAAAATTTAATTTTTGCCTCCCATCTCTCACTCTACAATCAGACAGAAACCATTAATTGCCACCATTTTTTGGTAAGTTCAGATATTTGCTCTTTCCCTGTTTAGTCTCTGACAATTTTTTCTCGTTAAGTTGAGAGTTTTTTTAAGGTAGTGCGATTGTTTCTGTCTTTTTGGGTGGTTCGATTGTCGTTCTTCTTAAAAATCTGCTCAGAAATTTGCTTATGTTTTCAGAATTTTGTTTAATTGTTTCTTAATTTCAGGAACTTATTATTATTTATAAACAACTGATCTGATTAGATTTTAGTGATAATTTCACATGATATTGTGAAGTTTTGTTAAACGCATCTGATTCTGATATCCACATCTGAAGCCCCAACTACTTAAACTTTTAAGATCAATAGAAACCCGTCGTAAGTTCTTTGACATAGTTATTGTAGTATCTTGTAAGTGTGGAATTAGATTAGACACCTGAATAGGATAAAGTTGTGTCATGATTTGTCTAACAACATAATCGCAAGTGAAAACTACTGCATTGCAAAAGATGTATTATATGAAGAACTATTTTTATGTGCAGTTAAATGCAGCCTCCCTCCCCCCTTTTCTTCAATGGGAATATTATCACCTCAGATTTTGTTGAGGATTTGAGCATATTTAGAATGACGAACTATTGAATGGGTTTTACTTTTTGAATGGAATGCAGGTTTTTTATCTGGGATGTTTTGTTTCTGAGCCTTGAGCATTGACATGGGAAGTGCCAACGAAGAGAAACTCAGATTTTGTATCGATAGAGGGGGGACATTTACTGACGTGTATGCTGAAATCCCAGGTCGGCCTGATGGTCAAGTTTTGAAACTTTTATCTGTTGATCCATCGAACTACGATGATGCTCCAATTGAAGGGATTAGGAGGATTCTTGAAGAATATACAGGCGAAAAAATTCCAAGGGCTTCAAAAATACCTACTGATAAGATAGACTGGATAAGGATGGGTACAACTGTTGCCACAAATGCACTTTTGGAGAGAAGAGGAGAAAGAATTGCTCTCTGCGTCACTCGAGGCTTCGGAGATTTGCTTCAGATTGGTAACCAAGCCCGCCCAAGCATATTTGACCTCACCGTATCAAAACCGTCAAATCTTTATGAGGAGATCATTGAGGTTGACGAGCGAGTTGAACTAGTTCTTGATAAGGAGGAAGGGAATCAAGATTCTTCAACATCATATGTTAAAGGGGTTTCTGGTGAGCTTGTCAAGATCGTGAAGCCTCTTAATGAGGAATCTTTAAAGCTTTCACTGAGGGGCTTATTGGAAAAAGGGATTGATTGTTTGGCTGTTGTCTTGATGCATTCCTACACCTATCCACACCATGAAATAGCTCTTCGAAAATTAGCTGAGAGTTTGGGATTCAGACATGTTTCCTTATCTTCATCGTTGACTCCCATGGTTCGAGCTGTTCCTCGGGGTCTTACAGCAAGTGTGGATGCATATTTGACACCAGTCATCAAAGAGTACTTATCAGGGTTCATATCCAGATTTGATGAGGGGCTTGGGAGAGTGAATGTTTTATTCATGCAATCAGACGGAGGACTTGCACCAGAAAGCAGATTTTCAGGTCATAAAGCAGTTTTATCTGGCCCTGCTGGTGGAGTTGTAGGATACTCTCAAACTCTCTTTGGTCTTGAAACAAAGAAGCCTCTCATTGGGTTTGACATGGGCGGTACATCTACTGATGTGAGCCGTTATGCTGGAAGCTATGAACATGTCTTAGAAACACAAATTGCTGGTGCCATAATACAAGCTCCTCAGCTTGACATAAACACTGTTGCAGCTGGCGGTGGCTCAAAGTTGAAGTTTCAATTTGGAGCTTTTCGGGTGGGGCCAGATTCAGTGGGTGCTCACCCAGGCCCTGTATGTTATCGGAAAGGAGGGGAATTGGCTGTTACGGATGCAAACCTGGTTCTTGGATTTGTTATACCTGACTATTTCCCATCCATATTTGGTCCCAATGAAGATCAGCCGTTAGATGTTGAGGCAACGAGAAAAGCGTTTGAGAATCTCTCAACACAAATAAATGCTTACAGGAAAAGCCAGGATCCATATGCAAAAGCAATGTCTGTTGAGGATATTGCTCTGGGATTTGTGAATGTTGCAAACGAAACAATGTGTCGTCCTATCCGGCAATTAACGGAAATGAAAGGCCACGAGACAAAGAACCATGCTCTAGCTTGCTTTGGTGGTGCTGGGCCACAGCATGCATGCGCTATTGCCAGGTTGTTGGGTATGAAAGAAGTACTAATTCACAGGTTCTGTGGGATCTTAAGTGCTTATGGAATGGGATTGGCGGACGTTGTTGAAGAAGCACAGGAGCCATTCTCTGCTGTCTATGGGCCCCAGTCTATCCTCGAGGTCTCTCAAAGAGAAGCTGTTCTACTAAACCAGGTTAATCAGAAGCTACAAGCGCAAGGGTTTAGAGAGCAAAATATCAGAACTGAGACCTATTTGAATTTGCGATATGAAGGTACAGATACTACCATAATGGTAAAGAGAGAAGAAACAAAAGATGGACTGGGATCTGACTTTGCAGTGGAATTCATAAAGTTGTTCCAGCAAGAGTATGGGTTTAAACTACAAAATAGGAATATCCTTATATGTGATATAAGAGTTCGTGGTATAGGAGTCACTAATATATTGAAGCCGCAAGCCCTTGAACTTACTTTGGGCAGCCCTAGAATTGAAGGCCAGTATAAGGTCTATTTCGGGAATGGATGGCATGATACGCCTTTGTTCAAGCTTGAGAATTTAGGATATGGTCATGTTGTGTTGGGTCCTGCAATAATCATGAATGGGAATAGTACTGTTGTAGTCGAACCCAACTGCAAAGCTATTATTACCAAATATGGTAACATCAAGATTGAAATCGAATCTACCTTTACCGATATGAAAATTTCAGATAACATTGCAGATGTTGTCCAGCTTTCAATCTTCAACCACCGGTTTATGGGTATAGCTGAACAGATGGGACGGACACTTCAACGAACTTCAATATCTACAAACATTAAGGAGCGGCTAGACTTCTCCTGTGCTCTTTTCGGTCCTGATGGAGGATTAGTTGCTAATGCCCCCCATGTACCTGTCCACCTTGGAGCTATGTCTAGCACAGTTCGTTGGCAGATCAAATATTGGGCTGAGAATCTTCATGAAGGAGATGTATTGGTCACCAATCATCCTTGTGCTGGAGGTAGCCATCTTCCTGATATTACGGTTATTACACCTGTATTTGATAATAAGAAACTGATATTCTTTGTGGCAAGTAGAGGGCATCACGCTGAGATTGGGGGCATAACCCCGGGAAGCATGCCGCCTTTTTCAAAGGCCATTTGGGAAGAAGGGGCTGCAATAAAAGCATTTAAACTTGTTGAAAAGGGAGTTTTTCAGGAAGTAGGAATTGTCAAACTCCTCCAATTCCCTAGTTCTGATGAAGGAACTTACAGTGTCCCTGGAACACGGAGGCTTCAAGATAACTTATCTGACCTTCGTGCACAAGTAGCTGCAAATCAGAGAGGGATTTCATTGATCAAAGAGCTTATTGAGCAGTATGGTCTAGATATTGTTCAGGCTTACATGAATTATGTGCAGCTTAATGCAGAAGCAGCAGTAAGAGAAATGTTAAAGTCAGTTGCATCCAAAGTTTCATCTCTGTCAGGTGAGTCTAAAAGCTCTGTCACAATTGAAGAAGAGGATTATATGGATGATGGCTCTGCAATTCACTTGAAACTGACAATTGATATGAATAAAGGAGAAGCTTATTTTGATTTTACTGGAACCAGCCCAGAAGTTTATGGGAATTGGAATGCCCCAGAAGCAGTAACTGCTGCAGCTGTTATATACTGCATACGCTGTTTGGTCAACATGGATATTCCTCTTAATCAAGGCTGTTTGGCTCCGGTTAAAATATATATTCCTCCTGGCTCATTCCTATCCCCGAGTGATAAAGCCGCTGTAGTGGGAGGTAACGTTCTCACTTCTCAACGAATTACCGATGTTGTTCTTACTGCCTTTCAGGCATGTGCATGCTCTCAAGGTTGTATGAATAATCTGACATTTGGAGACGAAACGTTCGGATATTATGAAACCATTGGAGGTGGTAGTGGGGCCGGTCCTAGCTGGCATGGTACGAGCGGAGTTCAATGCCACATGACCAATACCCGTATGACTGATCCAGAGATTTTTGAGCAGAGATATCCTGTTGTTCTGCATAAGTTTGGACTCAGGGAAAAGAGTGGAGGAGGTGGGGTATATAGAGGAGGTGATGGTCTAGTTCGGGAGATAGAATTTAAACGCCCGGTAGTTGTGAGCATTCTTTCCGAGCGACGTGTTCACGCACCGAGAGGGTTGAAGGGAGGGAAAGACGGAGCTCGCGGGGCTAATTTTCTAATTACAAAGGATAAACGGAGAGTTTATCTTGGAGGCAAAAACACTGTTACTGTGGAGGCTGGAGAAATTCTGCAGATTTTGACTCCTGGTGGTGGTGGATGGGGTTCTATTTGATTCCTCGCGGCGTTTGCATTGGTTAGAATGGGGATGTCTTTTCACAGTTGAATGGTTATTGAACTGTAAACAAATATGTTTATGTTAAATTAAGAAGATATTTACTCAGTGGTTCAAAAATTTCCTGCTTTTATTGAGCTTCAGTTTTTTGTAACCTTATGTAAAATGCCAGAAATGGTTCCGAAATTGATTAGTGGATGTAATAAATAAAAATTGTTTGTCCTACTAATCCATTTGTTGATTCCTATTTTTCAATGAAATTGGAGATTTGGTGAAGTAGAGTCTATTCCCTTTTTTCTTCCTTTTCTTATGCTGAAGCTAGTAGATCATAATAATTTCACTTTGGTATGAAACTCATGGTTCTGTTCTGAGGCTCCTTGGGCTTAAAATTCTTCTGCATATTTTCTGAGTTAGCTTTGTATTGAAAGTGTGTGTGAGTTAAACTGTTGAGTAGATACCAAATATTGTTGGGGGTCTTCTAATATTTGCTGGTTTTAGATCAACTCCCTGTTATAGAATTGATTTTCAATTTAACTTATGTTTGTATTCTCAAGGTTGAGCATTTCCCATTTCTTTATTTCTAGGTGAGAGTTTTAAATCTCCGTGAATGCTTGACTTTGTGTACTTAAATGTGGTTTCCATTTGGTGAAGATTGTAATGAGTTAAATGACCACACCCATTGAGTTGGGATGAATGAGAGGAAAGCCATGGCGTTTTGTGGTGTATCAGCTTCTACATTTAAGGTGGTGTTTGGTTCGGATGGATGTATTATAATGAGATTGAATGGAAATGTAAATACAAAATGAAGATGATTTATAGAAACCGTGGAATGTTGCGCAAATTCATTGTTACAATACAAATGAAAACTAAAATTAAGTTAAAGTTAAAACACGAAATAGATGATTTAATTCTAATGACGTCACTATTTCTTTTAATTTTGAGAGCATATTTCGACTATATTCTATTTCTTTTCTTAAA
The DNA here is from genome assembly GCA_003255025.1 of Datisca glomerata. Taxonomy (NCBI): domain Eukaryota; kingdom Viridiplantae; phylum Streptophyta; class Magnoliopsida; order Cucurbitales; family Datiscaceae; genus Datisca; species Datisca glomerata. The sequence goes on along the minus strand of QANY01000230.1, from coordinate 509,529 downwards.
ACATACATGTGACATTCTACAACTTGGTTTAATAATAATATAACATTTTTTTGGTCTTACTCACATAAATTCAAAATAAATATGATGTTAAATATATTTCTTTTTAACTTACATAAACACAACATGACTATAAATAATAATCATAACTAAAATTATAAAAAATTCATTTACACGTGCAACGCACGTATGTATTTACTAGAATTCTATTAAAATGAAAAAAATAATAAGTTTCTTCCAATTGCTAGAATTCAAAAAAATTCGTACGCGACCTCTTACGTAAACCCCGTTACACCCGAATTCCATGACACCGTGTCCACGAAGCGACGGACACTGTGATCGTGATTTAAAACCATGATGCAAATGGCCACCATGGCTTGGGGGTTTGCTCTATGGTTTCAAATCATGGTCGCAGTCTGTGTGGCGTCGTAATCAGGGTGTCACGAAAGTTGAGTGTAACGGACGTTACGTAATGGGTCGCGGGTGTCTGCCATAATTTTTTTTCAAGTTCTAGTTAAATGATCAAAATTATCTTTTTAAGTTGTGAAAGCCAAAATCATATTTAATAACACTTTGAACATTTTTTTCTATATTTTTGACATTTTCAACTACAATTTTAAACTTATTTTAGCATAAGTGACTAATATATATATATATATATATACACACACACACACACACGCTAACAAGTGCAAACTCAAACAGAAGCTTCATGAGTTATCCCTAGATGAGGAAACTCAACAGCAAATCCTTAACTGTATCTCCGACAAAGACAACTCCTTCTCGGAATCTAGTTCAGAGAATGATCTTGCAGAAATCTATTCTTCTGACTCAGTATCCTCCTCTGAGCAAATTGAATCTTGTTGCAATAACAAGAATTGCAACATGTTAGCAGAAGCCAGCTATTGAAAAGTCATTGTTGAAATGAATGGCCTTGATCTAGAACAGCCTAGTATCAATGTTCTTACTGACACTACTCAAAAATATATGCTCAGCTTTGCTGATCAAATACAAAATCTAGAAATGAAATTAAAATTTTTAGAAACCCTTTACAAAGAGCATCTCAAGGAAGAGATTCTCTCTCCTATTGAGAATTACAGTATGCGAGAAATCATGGACCTCATCCAGCAAAAAGTTACAGAAAAACCTATAACGATTCAGGATTTGAAGATGGAAGTCAATCTTCTTAAATCTGAAGTCAAACAGTTACCAACTGTTACTCAAGTTATTTTCCAGGATCTTGCCTTATTAAGCAAGAGCTTCCTTCAAAAGGTAAGGAATCCTATACCTGAACCGGAATGTTCTTCTTCTCCGAAGGACAACAGTAACCAATACCTTATGATTATGAATAAGGTAACTTTTCAACAATGGTATACCAGAATTACTTTTATTATTAAACCTGATTTTATAATAAAAGACGCTATCGCCCTTTGATACATGTGCTGATATGAACTGTATTCAAGAAGGTTTAATCCCTATAAAATATTTTCAGAAAACCAATCAATCTCTTATCAGTGCAAGTGGTAACAAAATGAAAATTGGATATAAATTACCAGACGTTTTAATCTGTAATAAAGGAATTTGTTTACCTATTTCATTTGTTTTGTTAAAAAACATGACCCAAAATATTATCCTAGACAATCCTTTTATGTGTCTTTTGATGCCTATGGATAGAATCGATAGTAATGGTATTTATACTACCATTAATAATAGACAAATCATTTTTGAATTTATTACAAAACCGTATACAAAAGAATTAGATCTTATTAAAGATCTCATAAAGAATAAAGAAAGTCAAATTAATTTTCTTCAAAAAAAAGTTCAATTTTTGACTCTCGAACAGAAATTCAACAGTCCTCTATTCAAAACAAAATCAAAATGATTTCAATAGAATTTTAAACAGAAATTTGCAGTGACCTGTCAAATGCTTTTTGGAATAGAAAAAAACATATTATTTCTTTATCATATCACCAGGATTTTGACGAAAAGTATATTCCTACAAAATCTAGACTTAGTCAAATGAAAAAGGAATATCTTGAAATCTGTAAAACAGAACACCTAAAGCACTTAACTTTTTATCTGTCTTTCTTAGGAAGAACTTTCTTTTTCCTAAATTTCTTTCTGGGAATGTCTGAATCATATTTAGGATTCTTGAGGGCTTTTCTGGAATGGAATTTTTTGTATTTATTAGGTCTAGGATTCCTAGAAGTTGAAGGGTACTGGATTTTGGCGTCATAGGCGAATTGGTCACAAAATTCACCTAATTCCTGACGGTTTGAGAAATTCTGTTTCTTCATTTGCTGCTGAAGCTTAAGATCATTGCAGAGGGCTAAACCTTCTTCAATAACAACTGCAATGAGAGATCCATAAGTATGCTGATTGTAGGGAATATCAATTTGATTGTGTTTATCCCTAAGTTTCTTTCGAAATTTTTCTGCAAAGACATTAGGAAGGCCATCAATAAATTTTGCTTTACAATGGTCACTATTGGCATCAGTTCGTTGCATGACCTTCTTCAGGAAAACATCCTTGCACCATCTAAAATGCGTTAGAGAAGGGCAACGAAGGTTATGTAGAAGTTCTCTATGTCGATCGGTATTAATAATTCCTGGTCCAATAAAATGGTGAATTATGGCTTGGGCTAGAATGTAGCAAGCATCTTCAGTTTGGGTTTCGGTATGATTAAAAGGATTGATCTTAATCTTATAGGCGTTTAAGATTTGATCCCGTTGCTTTTGAGTGAAACAATTATCCCACCATCCTTTGAGAATACCGGTAAAGCCATTGATAATAAATCTGGCTATCTGATGATCCGAATTATCATTCTGTTTGCATACAGAAGCATACATAATCATATGATGTATGGTTTAAAAAACCTGATATTTAGATTTACCATTTATTTTCTATTCATAGATAGTCTTACCATGGTATGATTTTTGAGTATGAAGGAAGTTTTCTTCTTACAGAATGTCCTGGGGTGTAGGTCAAGGATAATAATACTTACCAGGTCCAAGTAAAGCCGTACGCTGGGTAGTCTTGGGGTAAGTAAGGTTGTTAAGACTATCATCAAAAATTTTTTGAAGGTCAAGAATTTGAGAAAGAGTATATTCTTCTCTTTCATCCTTAGTTACTGGTACAGATGAACCATCTTGATTCATCATATTAAACTGTTTTGAAGATTTTTATCCTGAAGATTCTGGCTCACTTATTTTTAAATTTTTTATTTTTCCAATAAGGTTTGCCATAAAATATTCCTCTTTCTTAGTAGACTTTAACTTAAAGTTGTGAATCTCAAGAGGAGGCTTGATATTTACTGGTTGAAGGTTCAGAGGTTTAGGTTTCTCAGGACCTTTATTCTGTTGGTCTTCAATTTTGTCCTTTATATTATCTACTTGTTCCTCTATACGGGTAAGTTGGTTGCCTACGGTTTGGAGGAAAATGTTGATATAATTATTATGTTTGGTTAAAGGTACAATGTCTTTGACCTTTATGGTTTCCTGATTGGGTTGTTCTGGAATCTCAACATAAGGAGATATGACTAACGGTTTAACGCTCTCATTAATAGGAGCTAGCCCTAACGATAATGGTGGATGATGGAAAGTTTGGTAAGATTTTCCCATTATCGTAATCCAATTCTTCTGTATTCCTGTGAGGACATTAATCTGATCATTATTTAGAATGAGTTTTTTTCTTAGTAACCTCACAGTACCACTCGGGAAAAGGGTCTAAGGATCTAGTTACTCCAAAGATGGTAATAATACTAGTCTTTAAGGGTTTCTAACTGTTGAGGAGTATGAGATTGACAATAACATAATCGGAAATTTTTGATATTTATCTTGCATAAAATCCTTGTTTAGGTGCTTATGCAATTCACTATTGGGTGAAAAATACAATAAATGTCGAATTACATATCACTCGCAGCTGGGCTATTAGGCCTTCTGATGTATGATCTATCTTCATAAACTGCATGAGTTATTTGGTTTTCTGATATATGGATACCTTTGATATGGGTTTCTGGTATCTCAGAATTGGTAGATTCTACAGAAGAAGGTCTGGAAGATTCTGGAAGATTTATGTTATAGGGAAGGTTACTTCTATAACTAGTACTAGAAAGGATTTTAGTTAAAGGTTTCTGAAAACAAAGATAAATTTTATCTCCTTGAGTCTGGACCACATCTTCAATGGATTGTCTGTTGATTGGTCTGGTGGGGACAACATTCATAATTTTTCACTTGTCTGGAAAAGTAATTTCCTCCCAAGGTATCATCTTAGGGATGACAACTTGACTACTGAAGAGATTGATGTCGATGAGGACAGTATGTCCCTGCTCCCTCTGTTTTCTTGTGTAGGGGTTCAAAGTGGAAAGAACCTTTAGATGGATTCTGAAAAGTATCGCAAAAGGAGGAGATCCTGGGAGATACTCATAACCATGCGAAATAACTCTAAGTTCTAAGACTTTAGAGAGATTACTGTCAGAAAGTGAAACACTTAAATTCGAATATATATTAAAATAAACAAGCCCACGGGATAAGCTAGTTTCAATAGCTCCCATGAGAGATGCTTTCTAGTTGAGGCACCGTCCATCTCGGAGGGTACACTGAATACTGATATTTTGACCAAATAAGGTTAAAGGTTTAAATGCAATTTGTACAAGTCCTATATGCACATACTTGTATTTTTGCATGAAATGATACAGATCATGAACATGCAACAAATAAACAATATTATCATTATTGTGTAAAGGTATGTCATGCTCAAATGTTTTAATGATTTTTCTATTGGTAAAATCAAATGTTCCAACTTTATATGTGGTTTCTGGTTTAACCTTAGGAATTGTCTATTTATCTAAGGCTTCTTTTACATCCTTATATGCTATTAATTCTGTTGCTTCTGAGATTAAAGTTACTATATTTGCTACTGATGGCAAAGAAGAAGCAATTTCACTCATATTTTCTTTTGATCATGTATAAATAATTTAAAGAAAATATAATCATAATATAACCAAGACTATTCATGGCTCTGATACCAACTAGGGTGTGCCATCCACTGCACTCCACATGATTAAACAACCAAATACATACCGATTCACATCCATCACTTAGGCAAATACCGAACACATAGTCAAGCAGACTATCATCGTTTTATAGGGGTAAACGGTCCTAACGCACTTCCTGCTCAGCGGACCTATCCCAGACGTGACTTGAGGTCACATACACTAACTATATGCTTAGTATTCATACTAATTATGTATGAAAATCAACATATATCAAAGTGTTCCATCAGTTAGCACGAGATCAATTATACTGGGGGTTATATTATGATGATATTAGACTTAAATTATTTCATACATGATCTCATAAACTACAGATGAAATAAAACTTTAAAGAACACTTACTGTTATGCAGACGAGAAAATGAAAACTTCAAACTTATGTGTTTATTACAACAAGAGAGAGAGACAGAGTACACACTGAGAGCTATGCTCAACACATGAGCTTCCTAATTCTTTTCATACTTGCCTTCAACAAGGGTGATGCCTCCCTTTTATAATACAAAATGTAAGACAGATAAAGTTGCGTTTCCTTGACAGGTGGAGTCTTTTATCCTTATCTTCTTTACTATGAAAGTAGTGGAATCTACTTTAGCTAAAGTATATTTGTCTCGATGTTGATAATTGAGCACTACTTTATTAAAGTAGTGTTTACTGTTGGCAGCGGGCATTTACTTTTGTAAAGTAGATTTGCTGTTATGTGCCGACTGTTGCTGGTGGGAGACAAGAATTATTCTTGACCCTTTCCTTTCTTGTCTTTATCCATATTTTCTGAAATCGTGCAGGTGAGAGAATCCAAGAAGTCACTAATGGTAGGGTCATCTTCTGGCTGGCTTTCTCCTGCTAGAATACTGAATTCATTGTCATCCTCTTCATTACGAAATTCTATTTTGCTACTTGCAGATTGCATGGTAGTATCCGTTGTTGAACCGATGGCCTGGAGGAAATAATCCTTCATAAAATCCATAGTCTTCATAATTAGCTCTTTTTCTGATAAGTTGGAAAATTGCTTTTTCAATTCACCTTGAGCTAGGATGAATGGATTTTTTGATACTGTTGAAAGAGCCTTTTGAATGACATCTAAACAAGCCTAAGTATCGCTTTAATTAAGTTCATTAATTCTAGTAAATTGGGTTTCAACCCCTTATCCCACCATTTTGTATAAAATACTTTTTTAAAATGGAGGATTTTATTCTGGTAATCACATTGAAGATCCCATTTCCATATCTATGGGATGGTAAATTAGATAGCAAAATGAGCCACTGATTTGGTGACATATATATTCTTGTTTGTTGGTAGAAGAGAATAGGTAGCATGCCATTTATTAAATGTTGTTCTCACCAATTCCGGTAAATCTCAAGAGAAATCCCGATTGAATCTTTACTGTAGAAAGAACTCATTAGACCTAGTAAGTCTCCCTGGAGTTGCACAACATTTTATGTATATAAAAATGTTGAGATTGAACGAGGACAATCTCGTTTAGTCATTAATTATAAATCGCTCAATGATGCCCTCCAATGGATTAGGTATCCCATTCCGAATAAAAATGATCTTTTAGACCGCTTGAACAATTCAGTAATTTTTTCAAAATTTGATTTAAAATAAGGATTTTAGCAAATTCAAATTGCTGAACAGGATAGATATAAAACAACATTTACAGTTCCCTTTGGTCACTATGAATGGAAAACATTACCATTCGGTGTTAAGAATGGACCTTTAGAATTTCAACATATTATGAATGATATTTTTAATTCTTATACTGAATTTATTATCTGCTATATTGATGATGTTTTAATTTTCTCATCATCCATAGATCAGCATGTTAAGCATCTGCATATATTTAAGCATGTGATAATCAGAAATGGTTTAGTTTTATTAGCATCTAAGATGGAATTGTTTCAAATAGAAGTTAGGTTTTTAGGACATAATATTTCTAACGGAACAATTATTCCTAGAAATAGAAGTATAGAATCTGCATCCAAATTTTCTGATGAAATTAAAGATAAAACTCAATTACAGAGATTTTTAGGAAGTCTTAATTACATTAGGGACTTCTATACGAATTGTGCTCGGGATAGTTCTATCCTTTATAGTAGACTCAAGAAGAATCCTTCTCCTTAGACAACAGAACATACATTAGCAGTAAGAAAGATAAAACAGAAAATACAACAATTACATTGTTTATCTTTACCTAACCCTTTATGGAAAAAATGTTGAAATAGACACCTTAAATCTAGGCTATGGTGGATTCTTAAGCAAGTGAATCCTAGTAACCAGAAAGAAGAACTCCTTAGATTTACTTCTGGAGTTTGGAAAGGACCAGCACTAAATTATCCAACCATTAAACATGAATGTTTAGCTATTGTTAAATGTGTGCTAAAATTTTAGGATGATTTATTAAATCAGTATTTTCTTATAAGAGTTGACTGCTCTGTAGCTAAACAAATCTTTAAAAAAATGTACAGAATCTTGCTTCTAAGCAATTTTTTGCCTCTTCGCAAAGTTTATTATCAGTATTTGATTTTGTTGAACATATCAAAGGTGAACATAATTCTTTACCAGACTTTCTAACCCGTGAATATCTACAGCGTTCATGAAAAGAAGCAGAGGCCGCGGCAGGGGAAATCCCTACTCAACATAATTTCCAAATTTAAACAGAAATCTTAACAGTAATCAAGAAGCTTCTTCTAGCAAATCTATTAAAGATGTCCTTTTAATACTAGAACATTACATTTTCAACAGTATTACTGAAGAGATAATTCTCTTCATTGAAACAACAGATGAGCAATGAATGTCAGATCCATAGGAAATAAAGAAAATATATCTATCTACTCAAGCATTTCCCACTCATTTTGAACAGTATCATTATATTTACGAGCACATTATGCTTGAAACAACATCCATGGAGATTAAACATACACTCCATGATTCCACCAGAACTGGCAGCCCTATTACCTACAGTAAGGCTACTATCTAGAACATTACGCCGATTGGGCAATGGGGTCTTCACCCCCATACCACCATAAGTCTTGGACCATCCGAAGATAAATATAGTTATTGGGATTCTATCGATTCCTTTACCTATGTCTTTTATTATCAGAATCTCATGCATAATCACACATGGTTTATCAGAATCTGTCATGAGGTCCTTAAAAATGATCTCCCAAATTGGTTTCTCGTTTGGTGGGATAAATTCAAGATTTCTCGTGAGGCTTTACTAGAATCGGTGAGAACATTATTTAATGAAAGGCATGTTGCCTATTCTCTACTACCTGTAAACAAGAATATATCTGTCACCAAATTAGTGACTCATTTTGCTATTCGATTCACTATCCCATGGATATGAAAATGAGATCTTCAATGTGATTATCAGAATAAAATCCCTCGTTTAAAAATAGTATTTCATACAAAATGGTAGGATAAGGGGATGAATCCCAATTTACCAGAATTAATGAACTTAATTAAAGCCCATATCCAGGCTTGTTTATATGAAGGCTATGGATTGTATGAAGGATCATTTCCTCCATGCCATCGGTCCAACAGCAGATACTGCCATGCAATCCGCATGTAGCGAAATGGAATCTGATAATGAAGAGGATGACAATGAATTCAGTATTCTAGCATGAAAAATCCAGCCAGAAGATGACCCTACCATCAGTGAATTCTGGGATTCTCTCACCTGCATGATTTCAGAAAAGATGGATAAAGACAAGAAAGTAAAGGGTAAAGAATAATTCTTGTCTCCCACCAGCAACAGTCAACACATAACAACAAATCTACTTTACAAAAGTAGATGCCCACTGAGAACAGTAAACATTACTTTAATATAGTAGTTCTCAATTATCAGCATCGAGAAAAATCTACTTTAGCTAAAGTCAATTCCACTACCTGCATAGTAAAGAAGATAAGGATAAACGACTTCACCTATTAAGGACAAGTAACCTTATATGTCTTGCATTTTGTATTATAAAAAGGAGGCATCACCCTTGTTGAAGGCAAGTAGGAAAAGAATTAGGAAGCTCGTGTGTTGAACATAGCTCTCTCTATGTACTTTGTCTCTCTCTTATTGCAATAAACACATAAGTTTGAAGTTTTCATTTTCTTGTCTGCATAACAGTAAGTGTTCTTTAAAGTTTTATTTCATCTGTAGTTTATGAGATCATGTATGAAATAAATTAAGTCTAATATCATCATAATATAACCCCCATGGGCCTGTTTGTTTTAATATAGACCCGAATTTAAGTGTTTCACTTTCTGACAGTAATCTCTCTAAAGTCTTAGAACTTAGAGTTATTTCGCATGGTTATGAGTATCTCCCAAGATCTCCTCCTTTTGTGATACTTTTCAGAATCCATCTGAAGGTTCTCTCCACTTTGAACCCCCACACAAGAAAACAGAGTGAGCAGGGACATATTGTCCTCATCGACACCAATCTCTTAAGTAGTCAAGTTGCCATCCCTAAGATGATACCTTGGGAGGAAATTACTTTTTCAGATAAGTGGCAAATTCCAAATGTTGTCCACACCAGCCAACCACCAGACAATCCATCAAAGATGTGGTCAGACTCAGTGAGGTAAAATTTATCTTCGTTTTCAGAAACCTTTAACTAGAAGCCTTTCTAGTACTAGTTATAGGGGTAACCTTCCCTATAACATAGATCTTCCAAAATCTTCCAGACCTTCTTATGTAGAATTTACCAATTCTGAGATACCAGAAACCCAGATAAGAGATATCCATATATCAGAAAACCAAATACCTCATGCAATCTATGAAGATAGACTAGACATCAGAAGGCCTAATAGCCCAACCGCAAGTGATATGCAATTTGACATTTAATGGACTATTCACGCAATAGTGAATTGCGTAAGCACCTAAACTAGGATTTTATGCAAGATAAATATCAGGAATTCTGATTATAGTATTTTCAATCCCATACTCCTCAACAGTTAAAAACCCTCAAGGACCAGTATTATTACCATCTTTGGAGTAGCGAAATCCTTAGATCCTTCCCCGAGTGGTACTGTGAGGTTACTAAGAAAGAACCTCTTCTGAATAATGATCAGATTAATAACCTCACAAGAATATAGAAGAATTGGATTACGATAACAAAAAATCTTACCAAACTGTCCATCCTCCACCATTATCGTTAGAGCTAGCACCTATTAATGAGAGCGCTAAACTGTTAGTCATCTCTCATTATGTTGAGATTCCAGAACAACCCAATCAGAAAACCTAAAAGGTCAAAGACATTGTACCATTAACCAAACAGAATAATTATACCAATCTTTTCCTCCAAATCGTAGGTAACCAACTTACCCGTATATAAGAACAAGTAGATAAATACAGGACAAAATTGAAGACCAACAGAATAAAGGTCCAGAGAAACGTAAACCTCTTAACCTTCAATGTTCTTACTGACACTCAAAAGTATATGCTCAGCTTTGCTGACCAAATACAAATCCAGAAATGAAATTAAAATTTTTAGAAACACTTTACAAAGAGCATCTCAAGGAAGAGATTCTCCCTCCTATTGAGAATTATAGTATGCGAGAAATCATGGACGACATGCAGATTAAGGCTACAGAATAATCTATAATGATTCAGGATTTGAAGATGGGAGTCAATCTTCTTAAATCTAAAGTCAAACAGTTATAAACTGTTGCTCAAGTTATTTTCCAGGATTTTACCCTTATTAAGAAAGAGCTTTCTTCCAAAGGTAAGGAATCTATACCTGAACCTGAATGTTCTTTTTCTCTGAAAGACAACAGTAACTAATAACTTATGATTATGAATAAGGTAACTTTTCAAAAATAGTATACCAGAATTAATTTTATTATTAAACCTGATTTTATAATAAAAGACGCTACCACCCTTTTTGATATAGGGGCTGATATGAACTGTATTCAAGAAGATTTAATCCCTACAAAATATTTTCAGAAAACCACTCAATTTCTTACCAGTGCAAGTGGTAACAGAATGAAAATTTTATATAAATTACCAGAAGTTTTAATCTGGAATAAAGGAATTTGTCTACCTACTTCCTTTGTCTTGTTAAAAACATGACCTAGAATATTATCCTAGGCAATCCTTTTATGTGTCTTTTGATGCCTATGAATGGTTTCGAAAACTTGATATTCATATTTACCATATAAGTTCCACTCATAGATAGTTTTACCATGGTATGATTATTGAGTTTGAAGGAAAATTTCTTCATACAGAATGTACTGGGGTGTAGGTCAAGGATAATAATACTTACCAGGTCCAAGTAACCGTACGCTGGGTAGTCTTGGGGTAAGTAGGGTTGTTAAGACTATCATCAAAAATTTTCTGGAGGTCAAGAATTTAAGAAAGAGTATATTCTTCTGTTCATCCTCAGTTACTGGTACTGATGAATCACCCCGATTCATCATATTAACCTGTTTTTGAAGATTTTGATCTTGAAGATTCTGGCTCACTTATTTTTAAATTTTTTATTTTTTCAATAAGGGTGGCCATAAAGTCTTCCTCTTTCTTATTAGACTTAAACTTAAAGTTGTGAATCTCAAGAGGAGGCTTGATATTTACTGGTTGAAGGTTAAGAGGTTTAGGTTTCTTAGGACCTTTATTATGTTGGTCTTCAATTTTTTCCTGTATATTATCTACTTGTTCCTTTATACGGGTAAGTTGGTTACTTACGGTTTGGAGGAAAAGGTTCGTATAGTTATTATGTTTGGTTAAAGGTACAACGTCTTTGACCTTTAAGGTTTCCTGATTGGGTTGTTCTGGAATATTAACATAAGGAAAGATGATTAACGATTTAGCACTCTCATTAATAGGAGCTAGCTCTAACGATAACGGTGGATGATGGATAGTTTGGTAAGATTTTCCCGTTATCGTAATCCAATTCTTCTGTATTCTATTGAGGACATTAATCTGATCATTATTCAGAAGGGGTTCTTTCTTAGTAACCTCACTGTACCACTTGAGGAAGGATATAAGGGTTTGGTTACTCCAAAGATGGTAATAATACTGGTCTTTGAGGGTTTTTAACTGTTGAGGAGTATGGGATTGAAAATACCATAATCGGAATTTCTGATATTTATCTTGCATAAAATCCTGGTTTAGGTGCTTACGCAATTCATTGTTGGGTGAAAAATCCATTAAATGTCGAATTGCATATTACTTGCGGTTGGGTTATTAGGCCTTCTGATGTTTGGTCTATCTTCATAGATTGCATGAGGTATTTGGTTTTATGATATATGGATACCTCTGATCCGGGTTTCTGGTATCTCAGAATTGGTAGATTCTACAGAAAAAAGTCTGGAAGATTCTGGAAGATCTATGTTATAGGGAATGTTACTCCTATAACTAGTACTAGAAAGGTTTCTAGTTAAAAGTTTCTGAAACGAAGATAAATATTACCTTTTTGAGTCTGGACCACATCTTCGATGGATTGTCTGATGATTGGTCTGGTGGGGACAACATTTAAAATTTACCACTTGTCTGGAAAAATAATTTCCTCCCAAGGTATCATCCTAGGGATGGCTATATATATAAATGTTTGTGAGTGTGTTATGTGATATTATATGTGTGTATTTATAATTTCATCAACATTAAACTAAAAATCAATTAATTCATAAGAATAAAAAAAAGTAGAATGAATATAATTGAAAAGAACTAAAATGCCCAATCATTGAGTTATTAATTCTAAATTTAGGTATAGAGTAGTCCATATTTATATTGTAAATGACAAAAATAATTAGAGTCTATTTTCTAATTTAAAAAAAGGTCCGATTATAGTATGACTTTCCAGTATATAATTTAAAATAAATTTTGAATCATGTAATGTGAGGTCACAAAGTATGATTTAAGAGCTTGTTAATATACTATACGATCAAGAGAATGTACAATATAATAATTCTAAAAAAAATGGATGTCTCGCTTCCACTGATTTACTACTTCATTTTGGAAAATTTTAGGATATGGGTGATGTATCATACGGTGGTTAAAATTATGTTTAGTCATATTTTTTGAACCTCATAAGAGATGATCTAAGAGATCTAAGAGTAACTTAAGTCCCTGTATGGTACGTACCGTAGTAACTCCTTTCATCCTCCTCAAATTTTTCTCTACAACACGAATAAACCATAGCCCACCTCTATTTTTTGTCATCTTCTCTCTCAGCCTCTATCTCTCTCTCAGAATCCTTCAACAACAAGACAACTCTATCTTCTTCTATGTTTTTGCTCTATTTTTATAGTTCACTCCATCATGCCTTTGTCACAGAAAATATCGGGTGTCTCGGTGTGTCACGACCATTACGTCATGAGAATGGCCGTTGTAAGGAAAAATTTCCTCACACTAGAAATAAACTGAACAATAAAGTGAGAGAGAGAGAGAGTTCTCAAGAATATTTGGGTAACTACTTGACTTGAGTTTTTTTAGTTGAATTACAATTGACCTCTATTTATAGGCTCTTAATCAGTTATAAAATTCAGCTAAATCCCTTGAAACCTAAAGAATAAATGGAATATCACTTCTAGATTAAATTTATCATATTGGATTTAACTTATCTGGTTTAGCAACTGATCGAGTCTAGTTTATCTTCATCGATATCCAATGAAACCTGAACCTTCATATGAGACACAAAGGGATCAACTATTCAGGTGGGTTTTCCCCACTTGGCCATGGTGGCAATTTGTTCTCCTCCTTCTAATTGGTCATGCTTGCTTACATGGCTTCTCAGACAATTTTCAACTGTTCATTTGCCCTTATTGCATTTAATATTACACAGTAAAATTAATATGCAATATTAAAATATTTTATTATTAGTACTCATCATTGTTCCTCACCTTTCACACCAATTATCACGCATTAATTTTGGCAGTCATTTTCAAATTCTTTAATCATTTTTACTTCCCGTTCTCAGGACTATGCGGTATACTGTACAGTCTCTGATTCTGTTAGACCTTCTAGTTCCCTTTTCTTGTGTGTCACTTCTTTATTTATGCGGGCCGCGTAGTGTCAGTCACGTTTCTTTCTCGTTCGTATTTTTCAGAATGGCTCTTTGTCTTACCGTTTAGATAACATATCATAAGCGTCATTTAAAGGCGCCCTTTCATCTTCTTGTTCAGAGCATAAGTCCAGTTTCTCGAGCGCCGTTTCAAAGTAGGTATAGGTCTAGTATCTTTTGGAGAAACATCCTTCTGTCGCCAGGTATCATCCCTTCATTTATTTTTAGTTGTGTATTTTCATCTCCTGTTCATTTGCCCTTAAGGCTTTCTTCACCACTTCTTTTCTTAACTTCTTTGTGCCCTATCTCGTATGTTTCTTCCCCCTTCTTTCTTCTTCTTTCTTTTCTTTGACTATGGAAAAGTGGAATATTCATGTGCCCCTAGTTAGTACCCCAGATGATTTTACACAATTTATGACTCGTTACCGAGAGTCTTTTCCCCTTTTCTCTCTCAATTTTTTCATTGTGTAGGTCTTGCTCCCTCGCAATTTACCCCAAACTCCTATAGAATTCTTCTTGACATAGAGGCTCTAAATAAGAGGTATAATTTCAGTTTAGGGTTAGATGAGCTTTTTCACTGTTACATAGTAAAAATCCGAGTAGATATTTATTATCTTGTCCCTCGCCCGTTCTAAAAGAGAGGGAACCTAATAACCAAGATTCCAAAAGGAGATAAACGTTGGGAGAGGGATACGCTTCGAGTTGGTGGGAATTGGGGAGTTGATGGCCACTGGACAATTCCCAAGAAACGGGTAATTTTGAGTAAGTCACCAGAGCTCCGGTTCTCACCTTTTTTATTATTTATTTATTCTTTTCTCGACTTTTGACTGATTTTTGTATCTTTTCTTTTGCAGCTAAGAAGAACCTGAATCCCCATCTTTCCAAAGATTCCAAGGCAAAGATCGTCGTTGCTTTCCACCTCTAAGCGGAAGACAAGGATTGGAAATCGCTGCTCAGCATCAACCCTGCCTCCGTTTTGGCTCCCTCTTCAACCTCGGCCCCCTCTTCATCTTTAGTTCTTGCTGTTGTCCTGGTTCCAGCACATTCATCATCAATTCTGACTCTCTCTTTCCGTTCCGTTTCTAGCCACTCAAATTCTAGTTCTTCAGATCATCAAGAATTATTTGATCGAGCCCAACATGTATAAGGATGATAAAAAGATTTCACAGCAAATATGTTGCTCCCGTTGAGAAAAGGACCCAGATGAATACTTTAATCTCTTCCCGCTCAGAGCTCCCATCCACATTTCCCATTCCCAGCGCCCTTACTGCGCAGATCAAGGCTCCCTCAAATTCTGATCCTCTTCTTCCACCATCTCTGGCTATGCCCGTTGTGGTTATTCCCACTCTAGGAAATGCTTAGGGGTCCTAGAGCACTGTTGTTGGTGAACCTTTACCTACTCTGTGGAGGTTAAAACAATTTCCCAACGCTCCCATTCTAAAATTTGTGAGTTTCCTTGATGATACCATGGCTTCTCACGTTGTCCTTCGTGTCATTCAGTCTTGACGCCGATGTTAACAGCATGAAGAGGCTTGGTATTAGCAAGCTTGTCAACAACTTGAGCCATGATTTGATCCAGGTAAAATTTTCTTTTTCTTCTCGTCTTCTTCAAATTTGTACTTAGTTTATTTTCCTTTTTTCAAGCTGTCATCCACCATAACACTCTCCAGAGCATCATCATATGTGCGACCAAGCTTTGATGACTCTCTGGAGAGAGCTTATGGAGGCAAAATTTGCCATGGCTCGTCTTCAAGCTGAAAAAGAGCAACACCTAGCAAATGAGGCTGAACTCCAGAAGGCTTTGGAGAAGATGGCTCATGACACGAATGTGGCAGCGGCTGAAGAGCATAAGATGGCCGAGGACTTGGAGGCTGCAAGAAAGGCTTTGGCTGAGGTTGAGAAGGCAAAATCTGAAGCTGAGAAATCCAGGGATGAATCTCTTGAACGTGAGCAGGCTTCTGAAGTGGAGTACCAAGTTCTGTTTGAGTAACGAGAGATACATGTAATGCTGGCTATAGAGACGCCGAAGCAAACAGTCCTCCTAAGCAAGCACTCATTCCAAAAGTTGAAGACTTCGTCGATGCTTCAACTGAAGATACTGCTGCCAAAGATCATGGGTCATCTGCCACTCCTGCTGCAGCTGTTGAAAAGGAGTAGTTTTAGTTTAGTTGTAATTTCTGTTTCCTTATCTTCTTTTCTTTAAAATTTTACATCACCATCAATGAGAATGAAGATCATTTTGACCTTTTAGTATTGTTTTCCCACCTTTGGAGTTTCCTCCATAATTTTTACTGCCTTTTTTCTTTGATCATTCCCTTCCTTTTCCAAATATCCTTACAAATTTTCTAAGTATTGAATATTTTTCCAGGATTCCATCGTTTCACGCCTTCTTCCTTCTTTCTTTTCCACCTTCTTCATTTTCAAACTTCTTTCTTCCTTCCACCTTTCTTTTCAAACTTCCCTTTTTCTTAACTTCTTCTTTTTGGTTTCCTTTAGAGGGTGATGTTACAGACGTCATTCCACATGAACTTAAGCTCTTGATGAGATCATAACCGTGTTTTGTTTAGAAAGCAAAAGACTTCATGGACAATTCGTAGTTGTCAATTTCATTTCAGTGTCTGTTTCAGTTTTCTAAAAAAGAAAATGTTTCAGAATATTTCAGTGTTTCGGTGCGCCGTTTCGGAAAAAATTCAATCATCTAAAATAATGTTATAAAATTTAACTAAGAAAAAAATTGAATCAATAGATTATATCATGCAAATAACATTATATTAATGACATTAAAATTCAACAAAACATCATATTAATGACATTAAAATTCAACAAAAGTATCATATTAAATAACATTATCATTATGAAACACACAAATGTTTAACATCACAACTAATTTACTTGAGTTTCATCATCATCATCCTCATTAAACTTTATAATTCAGGAGTATCTCCACCAAATTGATCCCACCATACCTCTGTGAAAGAAATATGTTGAGAATAAATTCAATTTATAACATAAATTCATAGGAGTATTTCAGCCGAAACAGACCAAAATAGGCCAAAATTCTGGGCGAAAAATTACAGCCCCCTATTTCATTTCAGTTCCTCACCCGAAACTTTTCTGAAATGAAATGAAATTGATAACTAAGATGGACATAAGCTCTTGGTGAGCTTAGGAGCTCATTTACTTTAGAAAGCAGAAGCCTTCATGGACATATGCTCTTAGTGAATTCAGGGGGCCGTTTCCTTTAAAAAACATAAATCTTCATGGACATAAACTCTTGGTGAGCTCAGGGGCCCGTTTCTTTTAGAAAGCTAAAGTCTTCATGGACATAAGCTCTCAGTGAGATCAGATGCATGTTTTTAATTTTTAAAAAGGGAATAATGATCACTAGATTTTTACGTGAAACCCCTTAACGAGAAAAACCGCGGGTATAAATGTTTTAACTATATAAAAATAATTACACATAATATTTGGATCAATGTAAATCATTCCAAGGCTTAGATAGATCACTTCCCTCAGTGGTCATTAGGTAGTAGGATCCGTTTCCCCCAGCTTTTTTGACTATGAAAGGCCTTTCTCAATTCAGTCTCAATTTGCCTTCATTTGACTGAAACTTCTCTTCAGCTCAAGATCTCTCATTTGAAACTGTCATCCTTTGACTATCTTTTGGAAGTACTTTCTTCTTTTCTGGTTGTAATTGACCATTCTCAACAGACATATATCTCTCTTTTCCTCCAAAAAAGTTCAAACTTCCAGTCATCCATTGCGCGTTTGTGCCTTTGTCTAATCCTGATTTTAGTGTGAGCATCCAATTTTGACTGGTATAATAGCTTCTTTGGAAGCTTCCAACCGTTTCTTTAGATTTTTCAGTATTGTTCTGTTTGAACTTTCTGCTTGCCCGTTAACTTGACGGTAGTAAGAACTTGATAGTCTATTTTTTATCTGAAGGTCGTCACAAAAGCTTTTCACTTGACTCCCAGTGAACTAAAGCTCGTTATCAGAAACAAGCACTTTAGGGATCCCGTACTTGCAAATGATATTTTTCCATAAGAATTTCTTTACCTCCTCTTCCCGTACTCTTGCTAACGCTTCCACTTCTATCCACTTTGTAAAGTAGTTAGTTACGACCAGTAGGAACCTCTTCTGAGCGGGATCCATCGGTAGTGGTCCAATTATATCGATTCTCCATTGCATGAATGGCCAATGGCTCACCAGCGTTCGTGATTCTTCGGGAGCCATCTTTAGAACGAGAGCATACTGTTGGAACTTGTCACACTTCTTTAAGAAAGACTTTACTTCCTCTTACATTTTTTTCCAGTAGTACCCTTCATTTAATAACTTGTTGGCCAAAGATCTCCCGCCTGAATGGTTCCCGTAAATTCCTTCGTGTATTTCATCCATTACATACTTGGCCTCTGTTGGGGACATTTAAGATACGTGCCCGAGAATGATCTTCTATACACCTCCTCATCGGTCATGATGTACCTGGCGCTCCATTGCTGAAGCTTTAGGGCTTCCATCTTATTAGCTGGGAGCTCCTGGTAGATGTGGTATAGTACAATGCTTTTTCGCCAGTCATGTTCACCATTCCCCACTGAGACTTCCACGTGTATGGGTGTCTTTGTACTCAGCTTACTCAGATATTCTATGGTAATAGTTCTTTTGAACAGAAATTGGCCTGATGACCCCAAATTTACCAGAGCATCTGCTCTCAAGTTTTCTGCCCTGGGAACTTACGTAATCTCATAGCTTTCAAACAATTGTAATATTTCCTTGGCACTCTGCAAATACTCCACCATCATGTTATCCTCTGCATTGTATCCTCCTATGATTTGGTTAGCAACTAACATCGAATCACAAAATATATTTATACTTCTTACCTTGAATTCATTCATAAGGCGTACTCCAGTTAATAATGGTTTCGATAATAGTGGATCCTCTTCACACTCTTCGCCCCACTGAAGTCTAGAATTCTTTCTTAATCTGGTGAAGAATTGTCTGCACTTGTCTTTTGATCTGGACAAGAACCTATTCAGCGCCGCTAACTTTCTCGTCAAGCTTTTGATCTTCTTTTTTTATTGCAGTGATTTTACTTCCATGATCATTTTATTTGATCTGGGTTGACCTCTATACACTTTTCTAGATTTAATTTCATGTTTCTTTCTCTCAATCATAGAGAAAGCCTCCTTCAAGTTGTGAATGTGGTCTACCCTCTTTTCTGCTTTACGAGTATGTCGTCAATATAGACTTCCATTGCTTTTCCAATCTGCCTTTCAAAAACTTTAGACTAACCTTTGATACGTCGCTCCTGTATTTTTCAAGTTAAACGGCATTACGGTGTAGAAAAATATTCCAAAGTCAGTAATAAAATACATATTTTCTTGATCACATCGGAATATTTTCACCAGATTATATCCGGAGTAAGCATACATGAAGCTTAGGAGCTCATGTCCAGATGTAACATTCACCATTTAATAGATCTTTGGCAACGAGTAATCATCCTTTGGGAAAACTTTATTTAGGTCCGTAAATTCCACACAGATCCTCCACTTTCCGCTCTTCTTTTTACCATCACCACATTTGCTAGCCACTCTGGGTAGCTAACTTCTCTGATGAACACAGATTCGAGCAATTTATCCACATCTTCCTTCATAGCCACTTTTCTTTCGAGAGTGAAAGTCGTTTCTTCTGTTTCACAGGCTTAACGAATGGATCAACATTCAGTTTATGAAAAATTATTCATTCATCAATGCCTGACATTTCTGCAGCAGTGGTGGGGAAAATGTCCACATTCTTCTTAAGAAACACCATAAGTTCTATATTTTCTGCTTCAGTCAGTCCCGCTCCTATTGTCGTTACCTTTCCATTTCCCAGATCTACGGGTTTCACTCCTGACTTTATACCTTCGGTTGCTCTCGCCTGGTTGATCCTCATTTAGTCGCTATTGTTCAGCTTTTTCTTCCCCGTTCTCAAGAATGGGGAAGTCCTTCTTCCTAACAAAATCAAATGCTGAGACTGTGCACATATGGATGACGCTTGAACCCCTATAATGGTATGTATCTCATCCGATGATGGATATTTCAAGGTTTGGTAGTATGTTGATAGGGCAGCTCTCATCTTGTGAATCAATGTTCTCCCCCAAATGACGTTATATGGCGATTGTGTGTCAATGACCATGAAATCAGTAATGTGGTTGAACGGGTCTGTCCGTACTGGAAGTGATAAAATCCCTTCTGAATATGTTATAGTTTCGTTGAACGCAATAAATGGTTGTCCCACATTATGTAGCTTCGGGACATCTATGGCCATCTTCTCGAGCGTTGAGCGGTGGAGTATGTTTACCGCACTTTTGTCATCAATCAAGACCCTCCGCAGCAAACACTTTCCAATCTAAATGGTGCTCACAAGGGCGTCATTTTGCCAGCCGTGTTTGTTGCTTTTCTCATAAAAAATAATTGGCACGCTTCCAGTTGTTTTCTCTTGATCTTTATTCACTTCGAGAGTTGGATTTTTACGATAGATTTTTCTTTCCTTTTTATCGTTCCTTCTGACTCTGTCATGGCAATGATAGTGTCCACTATTCTCAATGGCTATTTTTCCCTTGGGCGCTGTTGCTTTTCACCGTCATTGATTGGTCCCGTCTCAAAACACATTCCTTCAAATGTCCTTCTTGAACGAGCCTCTCAATGTAGTCCTTTAGTTGGTAGCAACTCCGAGTTTCATGACCAACACTCCAATGAAAGTGGCAATATTTATCTTTATACCTTGGATTTAGCTCCTTTGTAATGGGATTGGGCCGTCTCAACCAAGGTTCATCCTTGATAACTCCAGGAATTTGATTCACTGGGATAATCAGCGGGGTATAGATTTTCTCCCTGGGGTAAACACCTCCAGCTATTCTTGGCCTTTTCTCGAAGTCACCCTATTTCTCCTTTGTCTTCTTTCCAGAAAGTTCAGCTCCAAGCTTTCCTGTTCTCATGCTACCATCATGCTTGCGCTATACAAGATTTCTTTGCTCAATCAGTTTTTGCATGCTTTTCTTTTCTTCCTCTAGGGCTATGTATGTTTAAGCCCGAAAAGGTTTCTGCCATGGTGAGGGGTTTATTCTTAGATAGATCTTTGAACAACTGAGACTTGAGATCTAGACCTCCCCTGAATGCCAATCTAGCCGCACGATCATCACAATTTTCCACCTTGGTCATTTCATCTTTGAAGCGATGTGCATACTCCTGTAATGACTCTCCTTTCTTAATCGCAACTATCATGAGGTGTTCTGAATCTTCCATCATCATTCGGTAGGTGGAGTACTGCTCCAGAAAAACAGAAGACATTCTAGCAAAATTATCAATTGAGCAATGGGGTAAAGATTGATACCACTTTAACGTATTCCCATCTAGACTTGTTGGAAACATTCGGCACATCAGTTTATCCTCTTGTTGATGAAGCGTCATTACCTACTTGAAACGTCGAATTTGGTCAACATGATTTGACTTTCCTTCGTAACACTTAAACTTGGGGGCCACAAATTTCTTCGGTACCGGAGCGGCTAAGATTTTTTAGCACAGTGGGGAGCAGGTTAAAGTTTCCAGGTCTGCCACTCTGTCGGCTCCCAGCTTCCTCATCTCAAGCATTTTCCACTCCAACATTTTCCACTACCCGCTCCATGATTGGCTGAGCAGGCCCGTTCTCATCTATGTCTTCCTTTCCTTTGTCACGTGAAATAGCTTCTGTTTCTTCGCGACGAGCGTTGTGGCTAGCTTCTGGCCTCAGTTGCTGTTGTCCCTGCTCTCCTTATTCTTCGTTCTGGTTATTTTGCTTCTCGTTCCCACACCACGGTCCTCTGGCTAACTTTTGCTCTCGTCTCCATGATCTCGCGTTGCAACGTGACAATCTGCTTTTGTATGGTTTGCCATGCGTTCCGCAGTGCTTCGCTGTTACGAATCTCCATACCTTGTATCTCGGTTAGAATGGTATGGATCATATTGCGCACTCCCGTCGGCTGTGCGGGTTGGTATGGGGGGTTGACGGCTGAGTTAGTGTCGTTTCTCGTATTTCATGCGATCTTGCAAGGCAGCTTTGGTTATAATCTCAAGTGGAACTCTCGGCTCTCATTGAAAGCACCAAAATGTAAGAAAATATTTCCTCATACTCAAAATAAGCTGGATAATAAGAAAGTGAGAGGGAGAGAATTCTTAAGAATATTTAGGTAATTACTCAACTTGCATGTTTTTAATTAAATTATAACTGGCATCTATTTATAGGCTCTCAATCAGTTACAAAATCCAGCTAAATCCCTTAAAACTTAAAAGAATAAATGGAATATTCCTCCTAGATTAAGCTTATCATATCAGATTTAACTTATCTAGTTTGGTAGCTGATCGAGCCTAGTTTATCTTCATCAACAGCTAATGAAACCTGAACCGTCAAATGGGACACAAATGGATCAATGGTTCAGGTGGGTTTTCCTTGCTTGGCCACAGTGGCAATCCGTTCTCCAACTTCTAATTGGTCATGCTTGCTTACGTGATTTCTCAGACAATTTTCACCTGTTCATGATTCACACTAGTACTGCGTTATCGGACTGTAACGGTAACAGAGCCTTCCGATACCGTTATGAAATGGCTGTTATGCTACGTAACAACCTTTTTTGAAATGATGGTTTGCTCCTTTAAGTCGCGGATTCGAACCATAAACATGCTATCTCGTAGTCATCGGTCTGAAAATTTATCCATTGATTTACTCGTGTCATGCAATGATGCAATACTCATTTCAATTCAAAGTCTTAATCGAGGATATGTGTACCTCCAAGATTCGTCAAAAAGTTACGCTTCAAAAAGTGTATGCTAATAAAAAAAGAAGATGATCAATAGAGAGAAAGATGGAGTGAGAAAATAGGAATTGAATTAAAATGGGGATTACATAAATTCGATTGAGATAGTAAGAGGAAGAATATTCATCTACCCATTTTTAAAAAGTATCGTATGCACTAACCCTCTGAAAAGATTTCCTCCAATTTCAAAATCACTTTTTCCATAACTCAAGGCACTGCTAAGGGGAAAGCTCTTTGTTTCTCGTGGGAGAAACGATCTCAGACATGGGTAGTTATGTCTTTGCTGTTCCCCAAAGGAGCAAAAATTTATATACCCAAAAATAAAATTGGGTCCAAAATAGGCACCCCAGCTTCCCGGGGTTTACGCTACTTTGGGCATTTACCCCCCAAAAAAACTACTAGGTAGAAGATGAAGTACGTGAAGCCATTGAGCTTGTTCCGTGAGGTGGTGAAGACAACTGGATCTGAACGAGGGCGTTTTCTTGGTTTGGATGTTGGAGATAAGTACGTTGGCCTCGCTGTTTCTGATCCTCGCAATAAAATCGCTTCTCCTCTTAGGTAATGGTAATACTCCTCTGTTTGTTTTTAATTCAGCCGCTATCATTGTTAAAAACGTTTGCTATTTCTCTGTTCGGAGAAGAAAATGGAAATAAATTAGGAATATTTTTGTGGTACTTGAATACTGCAGTGTTTTGCTCCGGAAGAAATCAAATATTGAATTGATGGCTGGGGATTTTCAGAGCTTGGTAAGTCTGTATGTAACTTCTATCTTGTTTCTAATCATGTTCGTTACTTTGATGACGGAGGTGAAGTTGAAGTTGAGAACGTTATCTTGATATTCAACTACGGAAGACTAAATCAGTGCTTAGGGGGTTAGAGAATTTTAATTGTCAAGAAATTTCACTCTAAACATTGATTTTTCGTGTGTAAATTCCCTTCACCTAATGTGTAAGTTCTTTGTTTAAGTATACTGCCCAAAGTAGCCTGTTAGTAGCAAAAGTAGAATGTTTTTATTAATTTATTACTGTTCTTCTCTGAAAGGAAGATATTTTGATTCAAAATAATGGAAATACTCATTAGTCATTACATTGCAGACATCGCATTGCCTTTTCTTTACCTTTTATTCTGTTAAAATCTTAGAAAAGTTCCCCGTTTTCATTTTTTAAGAAAAACATATCGTGTTTGAATCCCCTTGGCCTTGTCTTTGTGCTTTGAACTTGAAGCATGACCTATTTCATGATGGGTTTTCCGTCATAGAAGGGGTTTATGCACAATAAACGTTTTTTTTAGATTATCATCATCTAAATTTTTCAAGTTCTGATATTGGGATTTTACACCCAAATTGATGATATCAAATGAGAAATAAGTCATTTATGCACAACTTAATTGTTGGAAGATAGTATGGTAGTTGAAGTGAGGTCCTGGGCTGCCAAGGTGACAATAAGAAACAAAGGCCAATGTGGCAGCTGATATTCCAATCTTAATGAGAGGAAGGCTTAGTCTTTTTCTTTTCTTGTTTTCTTCAATTTCACTAAATTAAGTTGTCATCACTTGCTTGTTTGGCAGTTGTATTTTGGCATTTTGAGTCAAGAAAGCTGCATATTTGGAATATGGCAAAGTCCTTTTGAACAAATCACTTTTCTCTTCCTTTCAATTTCTACTCTTTTTGGTTGCTCTATTCTTCCATGAGCTAAATCGATGCCTATGTTTTCAGCTCTCAACAAGTCCGAAATAAAAATAAAGAATAAGAAATATAACAATATTATTCATCTTGAATGTTCCATTATGAATGGTGTATTTCTGCTGTTCGAGTCATTTTCTTAGTCCTATGTCAGAGATAATAACTGCTTCTGTTTGTATGCAGATCTCTGAACTGTCACTGGTGGGGTTCATTGTTGGTTACCCTTTCGATAGACAACGAGGCACTCCTGATGTGCGTTTTATCTCTTGAGACGTCATTGTTGACCCTCGATCTTTACCTAATGACGTTTAACCATTCTCCTTGAATAGGCTGTACAAGTGAAGCTATTCATTGATGACCTCTGTAGAACTGGAAAACTTGAAGGTTTAAAATATACATATTGGGATGAGTGCTTTACATCAAAGGTTGGTGCATTTTATTGAAGAAAACAAGGAGCTCTAGTATTTTTAGCTCATGATAGATCGATAATTAAACATGAGTTTGTATACAGTAATAGGAAGTTTTTAATTCTCTAGTGCATCAGCATAACCTCTGCCTTATCTCCATGATTTTTAAATTACCATTTAAACTATTTTGAATTTTGAAATTTTCCTTTTTGACTATTATCTTAATTAGTATTTAACTATGCAAGATGTTGCCACAGTGAAGTAACTAGGATGCATTGAACGAATCTTGCCTTATTTCACTTCACACTTGTGAGAATTTAAATTATGGTTGTAATGTGGCAAGTTCATATCACTGTTCCAGAATGTGGAGTTACTGTTGAAGCCATTGAATCTGCATCCAGTACAGGCGAAGACGATAATTGACAAGTTTGCTGCTGTTGGAATACTCCAAGTATGTTCACTCTCCTTGTTCCTTGAAAATGCATTTCCTTATTTTATTCTCCAAGTTGGCAGGGGCAGGGCAGAGTACATTGTGTTTTTTCTTCTGAGTTTTTTTTTGAGCCATTAAACTGGAGAAAAAGGAAACTAACCACCAAAAATCAGATATAATATAACAAATATTCATCATATATATCATAATCGCCAGCCTTATAGTAATAGTAGTAAGGGCGAACTTGTGATTGTGCGGGAGACGGTGGCATACGGTTCATGGGTATGCCTCCTAAATTCAGATCTTAACTCCATGGCGGTGGCTTACACTGCACAGTTTTTCGGAATTTGTTCAATTTTATACTTCAAGGGGGTATTGCTTTTGTAAGGAAAAATTCTTCCGACACCCCCTGTAGCTTGCTTATATTACACGAACACTCCTTTAGTTTAAAAAATGACACAAATCTCCATCCGTGTTAGGTTTCACTGATAAAAAACTCAAGAATTGTTAGATTCTAAACTAACACAGTTTAAATAATACATAATACCAAAATTACTCATTTTATTCTCAATTCTGAAACCATCAAAATAAATTTCTTTTATTATTTAAACTAGTATTCACCTAAACTCAACAAAATTTGGGTCGGCTTATATTTCAGGTTAAAAAATGGTTAGATCTGATTGGTTATAGGGATAATATTATCTTTCCATAGCTAAACGGACAGATTTTTAATTGTCGTTTTTTAAACTAGAAGGGTGTATGTCATTTAGACAAATCACAAAAGGTATAAGAATAATTTTTCCAAAAATAAAATATAGCAATTGGATTAATGGATTAATGTCTATTGGTGTGTCTCTGTCTGGCAGGGTTACCTAGATTATGTTAACGGGAAGATGAAGTTGGAAAGGGCAGAGCAAGAAGACTCATATGCAGTTTATTGAGCTATTTACATTATTTTCAGGGTCATCACGGTCATTTAAGCTGAAATGTTAGACCATAATCGTCTACACCATGCAAAGCTAGTCAGAAAGGGTCTTCTCATAGTAACTATAATTGAATCAAGAAAGACTGAAACCATTGTAAATTTGTTTAGTATTATGATAGCAATGATTTGATTTTGTTTTATTTGAAGAATCTTATCAAGATTGTTTTTTTTTTTCATTATAGAAAACGATTGGATGTTTTCATTTTTGTAATTCTAGTTCAATGGAAGTAATGATCGATTCTATAAACTCTATATATATAGTTCATCTTTTATTTTGAGAGGAGGGAAATTACTTCATTATGCAAATGCCAAATTTGCTAGATCTTGCAAATTACTAAGGAGAAGAAAAGGAGAGAGAATGAAATGAGCGAGAGATAGCTAATTGAATTCATAATTTTATATGCTTATTTCTTCTCAATTTAAGATATTCTTTAAAATTTCTTTTTCTTTCACTCATATTTTTTTACGAAAAACAACAAGAAAAATAAACTTTCTAGCTCAAACTGTAAAAATAGTTAAAAAAATTTTTTTTGCAAAAATGATTGAAAATGATCGAAGTAAATAACTCGTTTACAAAAATTACACAGTTGTATATAAATCATTCACATTTTCCAGCCATTTTTTATAAAAAGAAAATTCGGTCATTTTTATGGTATGAATTGAAAAATCGATCATTTATTGTAGTTCACCTTCTTTTTAAGATCTAAACATAATGTAAAGTATTTTCATAAGTAAGTCAATTTATTCTACAAATAATTTATTTAGAGTTGATGACTCATCCATACTAAAATTAATGATTTATATGAAGAACTGTTTCGATTGGATTTAAAAGAAAGAAACTTTGAAATGAGTTAAAAATCAATATGATCAATTGTTTTGCACGAGGAATTACCGAATTCCTATGGTTTTACATGGGTGCTATAGTGAAGGAGAGAAAAATGATAAAATATAGGAGTCACATTTTGTATTTGATTTAATTCAAAATTATGCAATAGGTTAAAATGTAATAAATATCCATGAACTTTTAAATTTATGCAAATCATACTCATATACTTCTAAAATGATCATTTTAATCTGTAGACGATTTTAATTAGACCAAAATCTCTCTATCACGTTTTCCGTTTATTAGAAATGGAAATGGATCTGTAAAGGTTAAAATTGAAAGAAAATTGAGTTTTTTTTTTTTGCAGAACTATACCCAAAAATTAATTTTTGCATGTCATATAACCGTTGACCCATATTCTCTTCATTTTTTTCCTTCTTTTCCCCCTATTGTCCTTCTTACACACGGGTCCGCTCTCTCTCTCTCACTTTTTCAGAAAAAAAAAACCATTTTCTCATAAAACCATTTTCGGTTTTGATTTCTTCACGCTTCATTTGCTTCATGATTTCACAACTTTTTTATTCAAAGATCGAGGTTGAGAGCTAAAATTGTAATTTTATTTTTAGAATTTTGGCGAAAAATAGGTGAGAATATTGGCCAAAATTTGATGAATTTTGTTAATTTTGGCTTTTGCCCAGATTTGAGAGAGAGAAACCGTAGAGAGAGAATATGTTTTGTTAATTTTAATAGGTTTAGTTAATTTTGATTTTGTTCATTTTGATAGGTTTTGCTAATTTTGGGTACGAGACTGCACGATGGGTACACTAACATCGTGTAGCCATCTTGCAGACTAAATAATGGGGTACACTGACATCATATAGTCATCCTACAAACTACATGATGGGTGCATTGACATCATGTAGTCATCTTGAAGACTACATGACTGGTACATGGATGCCTATGTGCCCATCTATTAGATAATATTTTTTTTAATTTTGATTATTAATTATTTTATCTTTGTAATAAAAATGAATATTAATATTTAATAAACAAAATTAAATATTCAGAACCTACATGATGGGTACACAGACATCGTGTAGACTATACTATGGGTACATTGATATCGTGTAACCATCTTTTAGACTACATGAAGGGTACACTGCCATCGTATAGACTACAAGATGG
The DNA here is from genome assembly GCA_003255025.1 of Datisca glomerata. Lineage (NCBI taxonomy): Eukaryota > Viridiplantae > Streptophyta > Magnoliopsida > Cucurbitales > Datiscaceae > Datisca > Datisca glomerata. The sequence goes on along the minus strand of QANY01000230.1, from coordinate 481,153 downwards.
ATACACGAGCATCTTATAGCCATCTTGTAGACTACACGATGGCTACGCAGGCATCGTGTAGCCTACATGATGGATATACGAGCATCGTGTAGCCATCACATAGATTACACGATGGGTACATGACCATTGTGTAGCCATCGCGTAGACTACATGATACTCATGTACCCATTTATAAGATAATATTTTTTTAATTTTTATTATTAATTATTTTATCTTGTACTAAAAATGAATATTATTATTTAATAAACATGATTAAATATTCAAAGCCTACACGATATGTACACGGATATCGTGTAACCATCGTGTAAACTATGCTATAGGTACACAAGCATCGTATAACCATCTTGTAGACTTCATGATGGGTACGCTTGCATCATGTAAACATCATGTAGACTACACGATGAGTACACCAGTATCGTGTAAACATCATGTAGACCTACACGATAGCTACACAGACATCATGCAACCAACACGATGGGTACACGTGTAGACTACATGATACTTATGCACCCATCTATAAGATAATATATTTTTAGTTTTGATTATTAATTATTTTATCTTGTAATAAAATGAATATTAATATTTAATAAACATTATTAAATATTCAAAACTTACACGATGTCGGTGTATTCATCTTGTAGGTTTTGAAGGCTACATGATGGATAAACTAACATCGTGTACCCATCTTGTAGACTACACGATGGGTACACTAGTATCGTGTAACCGTCCTATAGGGCATCGTGGGTATCATATAACCTACACGATGGGTACATTGACATAGTGTAGCCATCATGTAGCCTACAAAGTGGGTACATAGGCATCATGTAGTGTATACTACACGATGGGTACACGAACACGATAGCTACACGATGTCCATGTACCCATCGTGTAAGTTTTAAATATTTAATCATGTTTATTAAATATTAACATTCATTTATATTATGAGATAAAATAATTAAATAATCAAATCTAAAAAAATTATATTATAAATGGATACATGGACATCATGTAGGCTATATGATGTTGGTGTATCTATCGTGTAGGCTACACGATACTCGTGTAAACTATAGGATGGTCACACTATGCTAGTATACTCATCGTGTAGTCCACATGATAGTTACGCGATGCTAGTGTACCTGTTGTGTAGGCTACATGATGGTTACACAATGTCAGTGTACTCATTGTGTTGATGTAGTCTACGGAATGACTACACGATGTCTGTGTACCCATCGTGTAGTCTATAAAATGACTACACGATGCCCGCATACGCATTGTGTAGTTTACACAATGGCTACACGATGTCTGTGTACCCATCGTGTATGTTTTAAATATTTAATTTTGTTTATTAAATATTAATATACATTTTTATTACAAGATAAAATAATTAATAGTCAAAATTAATAAAATATTATTTTATAGATGAGTACATGTGCGTCGTGCACCTACCTTGTTGTATAGATGATGGCTACACGATGCCAGTATACCCATCATGTAGTCTACATATGGCTACACAATATCAGTGTACTCATCATGTAACCTACACGATGGCTACACAAGGTTAATGTACCCATCATGTAGTCTACATGATGACTATACGAGGTTAGTGTACCCATCGTATAGACTCGTACCCAAAATTAGTAAAACTCACCAAAATTAACAAAACCTATAAAAATTAACAAAATCTATTGAAATTAACAAAACTAATTCTCTCTCTATGGTTTCTCTCTCAAATCTGGGTAAAAGTCAAAATTAACAAAACTCATCAAATTTTGGCCACTATTCTCACTCATTTTCCTCAAAAATTTTAAAAATAAAATTACAATTTTAGTTCTCAACCTTGATTTTTTAAAAAAAATAAAAAGGTTGAATCATGAAGCAAATGAAGCGCATTAATAAATCAAAAACAAAAATGGATTTATGATAAAATGAGTTTCTGAAAAAATGAGAGAAAGATGAAGAGAGAGAGTGTGTCGGTGTGTAAGAAGAGTAATGAAGAAAAAAGAAAAAACAATGAAGGAAATATAGGCAAAAATTAGTTTTTAGTATAATTCTGCAAAATGTTTTATCTTAGATATAGTTCTGAAAAAAAAACCCAAAGAAAGAACTTCCAGATGCTTTCTTCAAAGAAAGCAACCTGCAATAAAAGAACTTCAGAAACTCTTTTTTATTTACAGCACAAATCCATGGAGCTCATCATACTCGCAAAATCTCATTCTTTCGTTTGTTAAACTAAGCAACATTTCTTCGACCTGCAATTTTCTTTAGTTTTTGTGTGTTTTTTAACTGGCTCAATTTTTTACCGCCGAATTGGATGATCATATCGTCGATCGCGCTGATTTATTGAGTTTTTTATGCACAATAGGCGGTATCATCGCCACCGAAGGCCTCACCATCACTGCAACTGCCGTATCTATGTATGGTGGCGAGGTTAGGATCGCGAGGGTTGGTACTTTTGGTGGATGCTTACTAGTGCAGGGGAATAAATGCTTGTCACCGGGGATAGAGGGTTTGTGAGTCCAGTCCTTTTGGTGTGTCTGGTATTTGCCGTGATCGGGTTCTTAGTCAGCCGTTAATGGAGGCTTGCCGAGGCGAAGAAAGAGGAGATCAAGCGCCTGTTGGTTTTGGCATCCGAGTAGGCTGCTAGGGCTGAGTTTGGGCCCTCCTTTGTGTACACTTCGTTTCTTATTTTTAAACGCGGCTCACAGAATCATTATCGTAATTTAATTATTAATAATTTAATTATTAATAATTTAATTATTTAGAATTTAAGATTGTTATGTTTAATTGCTCATAATAATGTATAAAATGATGAATGACAATTTAAGATTGTTATGTTTGATATAAGTAAAATATTATTGTAAATTTATTTAAATAACAAAAAGTTACTTAATTGTCCTTTCAGTTATATTATGTAAAAAATATTTTAATATATAATTTTAACATTAATTTTAATCGTTTAACTAAAAGTTTAAATAAATTGATAATATTAGAGTAAACTTTATTAAAATTAGTTTTAATTAATTTAATAAAATTCATTATATAATTTTAAATGCATTACATTATTCTCATAATAATGAAAATAATACATATTTGTTCTTTCTACCGATTCTATCGATTCTAGAGAGAGAGCACAAACCACAGCGTGAACCACAGAGAGAGAGAGCACAAACCATATCGTGAACCAGAGAGAGAGCATGAACCATCAAGTGAAACTAGAGAGAGAGAGAAAACGAGAGAGTGAGAACAATACCAAAATGAAAATTAAGGTTGAGCTTGATAACAAATAAGAATACTCTTGGATCTATAGAATAAATCATCAGATAATATATTAAAATAAAACAAGGCATTACAAGAAAGCTACTAATGGAAGACTTTGGAAAATTATACCATATGGTATTGCTAAATCGCAAATGGTATTGCATATTTTGTTCCGGGTCAATCCGAAACACAAGTTTTCATAAAACTGTTACATCTCATATTGGTGTCCGCTGCAGTATTACACTACGAGGAAGATTTCCAGCGGTTATGTTTTCCCATCACATTCACGTAAGAAAACATGACCACCACGCCCCACTGTAGTGAGTAGTGGATCAAAGATTTAGAGAGAGAAAGAGCACAAACCACAGAGTGAACCAGAGAGAGAGAAAGCTAGAGAGAGAGCTCGAACCAGAGTGAGAGAGACCATGGACCAGAGTGAGAGAGTGCACGAAGCAGGAAGATTTGAAGAGACCATATGCCACCAAGCGCATATTCAACTGCAAGAGAAAAAAAATGAGAGACACAATGAAGTGATGGTTGCTTTTATTTCAGTTAAGGGTAAGAAAGTAATTTCAATGATATTAAGATTGTTATTACTTTGTAATCTATGATTGTTTCCGTTTTCAACTGCAATTCAATTAACTTCAAAACTTGTAAACTATGATTGCATGAAAAGTATGATTGCATCATAATTTGAGAATTACTCCAAACAAATACGGTAATTTAATTATAAGAGGATTACAATAGAATTATAAATGAGAATAGCGCAAAGCAAACGGACCTTAAGAGCAACCAGTGTGAGGTTTGTGACAGACCCACGACTACACCGCGCGCCCAGTGCAAAGCTGCTCAATACTGGTAGGCTTTTATGGTCTTTGTATTTTCAGAACAAAGAAACCCTCAAAGAAAAACTCGTTTGTTGCAAAAAGTTCTTGAAGTTCTTTCGTTCGAGGTTGCTTTCTTTGAAATGTGCACACGTTTTCTTTCTGTTTTAACCTTTAAAGATTCTTCTCCGTTTCTAATAAACAAAAAAGGTGAGAGAGAAATCATTTTGATCTATTAAAATAGTTTAAGGGCTGAAATGGTTATTTAGAAAATACAGGGGTATGATTTGTACAAACTTAACATTGCACGAGTGTTTATTGAATTTTAGCCTAACCCCTTTACCTAATAAGGCGAAAATGAAAAAACGCTTCATATAATGGTAATTTTACAATGATATTATCTATTATTTTATTTTTATAATGATTGAATCAAAATGCATCAAGATTGAATTTGTATAAATACACCATTAGATAAATAGGTTTGGAAAAATATACGTATTTTTTAAAAATAAGAATTTTACATCCTTTACCCACACATCTAACTAAAGTATGAAAAATCATAACGAACTCTTTGATTTTTTCACTATCCATTGACACCAATCAAATCAAACTTAAATGTTTAAAAAAACAAAACTTAAAATTGACATTTTTTTTCTATTTTCAATGAAACCCACGTATTCTTTTCCATTTTTTCTTAATTATTTCATCTCTTCGGAGAATAAAATGATGGTTTTAAAATGAATTATTTAAAGAGTTAAACTAATTATAACATACCATTTAACCATATATTCTTTTCATCAAGCATCACTTATATAACAACTAAATGTAATAAGTTGGGGTTTGATTCACAATTTTAGCTAAATGCCGAAGGCGATTTTTGATAAAATCAAGCATTTAAAAACAGACACCCTTGATATCACAATTTAAGACGTAGTCTAATTTTGAAAAGAAGGACAGGATATTCATACGAGTAGTTCTGTTTGAAAGGTTAACAAAGTCTTGTTCTTAGTAGTTGTTCCTATTTGTTTAGTGGGTGCGATAAAAACATAACGCACACTGTGGCTTGAGTCGCCCTCTCCTTACTCCCTTGCCTTTCTGCCTTCCTTTGTTCAGAATGAACTTGTCTCAAAAGAAAGATTTAGTGAACCACACCAATTCTATTCCGATTCTCTCAGATAGCTGCCATCAAGCTACCCCTTTAGAGCGAGGGCCTTTCGAGACCGATGCTATCTAGAAGAAGGACGAATAGCCTTTATGCCCTGAGCCTTAAGCTAAATCTGAAGCAGCAGCCTTGCGCTTGGTTTGATTATGACATTACCATCATTTCGGCCTTGGTCCTAGTAGGGTTGGTTCATGGTAGATTGTCCTTGGTTTGGATTTAATGTAGGCCTTTCCTTGGAGGAGGAGTTGTGGGTTTTGCTTGTAAATCTTATTGGAAGTGAGCCTCATTCCAGTGTTTTTTTACCCCCCACAAGTGATCGTTGGTCTTATTTATACAAAAGAGAACTGTAAAAAAAACTATTTACATGCGTAATTAATGTAAATAACTTCTTTCTGTCTTTGTAATTTTTGTAAATAAACATTTACTTTAGTCATTTTTTCAATAAAAAAAATATTTTCAATCATTTTTGTAGTTTGAGTTGAAAAATTGATTTTTTATTTTATTTTTCGTTTATAACACAAACCATATTAGTGTTAGAAGAGTTTTTCTTGAAAAATAAACTTTATAATGGGTCCAAGGTCCTCAAAAGTAGGGGCTTAAAATTAAAAGTAGCAAAAGTGTATTTTCAATTTCACCAAAAAACACCATAATTAGTCAAAGAAAAATCGGGGTCAGAGAATCGTTAATTGCTTTCCCAACCCGACATTTCTCAACTGTGAGAAATGTCACTTTCCCTCTCTTTTTTGCCCTTTCCTTCCAAACTGAGTTGACATCATTGTAACAGTTAAGAGACAGAGGGAGAGTCTCACTACTCCAACAAATGGTAATGGTACTCTGATAAGGACAGCAAAGAAATCTGAATTTTGGTGGGTCATCCACTTTCCCCTAATGCCCCTTTTTCTCCTCTTATGGTCAGATTCTTGCTCCACCCATCCTCGCCATTTCTCACCAATGGATAAACAGACTTTTTAATCTCTTTCTTAGCTTTCGCCAGCTACACTGTTCAGAGTTCACTAACACACTTTCACGCATAGTTACTTTCAACTTTAGTTCGAAATCTGAACTCCTCATCTTTGTCCTTTTTTTGCTCGTTTTCCCTTTTCTTTCACACCTCCTGCATTTTCTTGCCAAAACCCTAAATTTCAAATTCAGGGTTTTGTTCCTAATGGTCTGTTTGTTCGGCATGATTAGAAAGCTGTTACGTTCTGCGGCTCATGGTTCTGAGGCTCCTTGGGCTTTTATTTTTTCTGCATATTTTCTGAGTTAGCTTTGTTTTGAGGGTATCTGTGTGAGTGATATTGTTGAGTTTCAGCATCACTTTTGCTTCTTAATGTTATGAGTAGATACCAGATTTTTTTCTGGGTCTAACATTTCCCCATTTTAGAATAAACCCCTGTTATAAAATTGGTTTTCAATTAACTTATGTTTGTATCCTCAAGATTGAGCATTTCCCATTTATTTTATTCTTCCTGAAAGTTTAAAAGATTTATTTAATCACATTATTGACAGCTGAAGAGTTTCTCTCCTTTTTGAAATCTTCATTAATGCTCGGCTTTTGGTATTTTAGGAAATTATTGTTGTTTACATTTGGTGAAGATTTTGAAGGAGTTTCATAACCACACTCTTTGAGCTGGAGAGTCTTTCTGTGACTGTTTTATATAGTTAATGCATGGAAGATGGATGGGAGGGAAGCCATGGCTTATTCTGGTTTATCAGCTTCTTATTACTTGCATGGTGGAGGGATTAGTGGTTCTGGGTCAGGATCCCAAATTGCTGGATTACATGCTCCCCCTGGATTCAGGAATGTGGCCAACGCAGCTGTTATGGCTCAGTCGAACATCGGGGGCAGCTTATTAGGATCAACTTTTGCAACAGAGCGGTCACATTCTGATTTCACCCGTGGCATTAGCTCTGGTTTGTCCCCTGGGGTTACTTCCAGTGAGCCTGTAACGAAGAAGAGAGGTAGGCCCCGGAAATATGGACCGGATGGTCCTGTTACTCTAAAACTGTCTCCCATGTCAGGTAACTCTAACACTACTCCAGAATATTTGGGTACAACAACACCTAAGAAAGTTAGGGGGCGACCACGTGGGTCTGGAAGGAAGCAACAATTAGCTACGCTTGGTAAATCTCTCTCAATTTGGTAATCTTTCAGTTAGCTATATGAACCAGTTTCTATGTCAGGCAAAATATTCGTTTTCCCATATGTCAAAGTTAGCTACCGACTTAAGTAGTATTTGTAAGAGTGATGCTGTTTACTCGTGCTGGTAATATAGTTGATGGATTTTCTGCAGTTCCCTCTGGTTTATATCTTATTATTTGAAAAAAATGGAACTCCTCTATAATGGAACTAGTTAATAGACCATACACTAAACAAGTCGTGGGTTTTTTTAATTTATGGTGTTTTCTTTAAAGGTGAAGAGTGGTGGCCATGATTAGAAGTGAATAGACTTAATTCAACTTTGCAATGCTTGATTATATTTTACTATGGTACCCTCTGCTTATGATCGGATGAAGGCTAAGATATAGAGAACAGTCCTTACTTTTTTTTCCCTCTTTTATCTTTCTGTGTCATTCTCTTTCTATTATGAAATGCTTAGGACACTTCGATTTTAATGGCTAGTTTTATAATGATTTTTTTTCCATATTTTGTATTTCAATTTACAGGCGTGGATGTTATTTTTATTGCTATTCTTGTTGATTTCAGGTGAATGGATGAACAGTTCGGCTGGCCTTGCATTTGCACCGCATGTTATTCACATCGGAGCAGGAGAAGTATGATTATCCTTCCTATTCTTTTTCTTATAAGAGATCATCCTTCTTATTCGCGAAACTAGTTATGATACACACACATATTCACTTTCCTAATTACCTTTTCGAAGATCCACAGTTAGTTCCAGTATTGGGTTGGAGTTTGGGACACGTTAATTCTTAGATATTGGGTATTAAGGAAAAGAGAATAGTGCTACAATGAAACAAAGTAGAGAGTTAATGCATGTGGTGTAAAAAGTTTACATTTCTGTTAGGACTTCGATTGTTTGGCAGGAATAGTTTACACTCATAGTTGGGTTTACTTGATAATGTATTATATACACCCATTGTTATATTATGGGTTTAATATCGGTGTTAATGGAACAGTTTTGTGTTTTACTTATAGTTGCAATTCAACAAAAAACGTTCATGTCGAATTCGATTATGGATCTCGATATATATATATATATATATATATATATATATATATATTAAAATAGGATACCTTGTATTCATATTTGTAATTCAGAACATGTACTCAACTTTCTTTATCTCTCACAGAAGGTAGCTGTTTCAAGTTTTTAATTTTTCCTTACAGGACATTGTGGAAAAAATATTATCGTTCTCACAGCAGAGGCCTAGGGCTGTTTGCGTTTTGTCTGGCAATGGTAAAGTCTCTTCTGTGACACTGCGTCAACCAGGATCAACTGACATCAGCTTCACATATGAGGTTAAAGAACTCGAAATTTTAACTACTTCAAATTTTTTATTCCCCACAAGAAAATCTATTTGATTTTTCCCCGGCATCAGTAGCACACAAGTTCATGACAATTTCATTCTAGATTGGTCCATTCCTAGTCTTATGTAATAAAGTTACCCATTGTCAATTCAAAGACTCCATACACTTAATTTATTTCAAAAAGCTCATTGACGAATATGTCGACTGCCCAAATTAAGAACCTTTGCACATAGCTGATTCCTTTTTGGTAACCGAAATGATGGTTAATTGATATTATAAATAGTATGTTAGTGATGAATTAAGTTAGTTCTCAACTGCCCAAGTAAAGAACTTCTTTTTGTCATTTATTTATTATGGACTCAAGGCTGTTCTTTTTCTTTATTTGGAAGGGAAACATCCCTCCCTAGATCATATCATATAAACGCCCATCAAGGCATTTTTTAGTCTAATTAGCGGATATTTATTGCAGTAGTTTAATATGTATATCTCCGTGAAGTTTTCTTCCTTTTTAGTGATTTAAAATCCTTAATTTAGTAGCTTTGGTTCATCCAACACAAGAAGACATCAAATCCCTCATAATATATATGTTATTTTTTATCATGCAGGGTCATTTCCAGATATTAAGCTTGTCTGGTTCTTTCTTGGTTGCTGAAGATGGTGGCCCTCAAGGCCGTACAGGTGGAATTGCCATCTCTCTTTTAGGTACTTTCTCCACTGCTGATGGTCAGGTGGTTGGTGGTCAGGTGGTTGGTGGCAGTGCTGCAAAGCTTATCGCAGCTTCTGCTGTTCAGGTACTTTCGCCACTGCTAATGAATTGTGCATTTGTTGTTTCAAAATTCAGAATGTAGTAAGTAGTATAGTAGGTATCTCTGTTGATATGATATGCCATATGCTTATAAAATTAGGGGATGTCATTTTTTAAAGGTGCAATTTACATCCTCCAAATTTGGTCAAGCTGTCATTTTGGTATCAATGGTCTTGCGGTGACGGGTGAGCAAAATATTCCCTTATGAATAGTATGGTCAACCCCTAATTTTAAGCATATGGCACGATTTTAGAATGTAGTGACTGTTGCATAACTTCACCTTGCCTATGCATCTTTGGTCATAGAGTAGCATGTGAGCTCAAATATATGCTGTGATTGTTCATATCCAGTTCTGTGTGGAGAGAACAATGTCCTTTAAAGTTTTACATCTTAACAAGTTATAAGTGACATTTTGTTATCTTTTCCATTTGCAGGCAGTAGTGTGCAGTTTTGTTTACGATGGGGCAAAGATAAAAAAACACGAAGAAGCTAAGGGTCCCAAAAGGGAAGAAGGTTCTGAATCTCAGCAGAGTGGTAATTTAGCTTTACCGGTTAGTACTCCTCCACCTACTCAAACATACATTCCGTCAGCCACCAGTGTTTGGCCTTCTTCCCGATCTAGTGATCTGAGAAATCAACATACTGGTGGTATCGACTTAATGCGTGGATGACATAAATCTCGCAACCAACAGACATATAAACACATTTTGCACATATGTTTTGTTGTAAATCAAACCTAGTCTGAAAACTGTCACAGTTTAACTTTTAGGAGTTGACATCTCGGTAGGTTTGTGCTGCTAACATGTTATGTAACAAAACTCATTAGTTATGCTATTGTATTGATACACAGTTAGAGATAAAAGAAGCAGCTTTTCTCAGTCCCAAAGCTTTGTTTTCCCCATAAAATATTGGGAGCTTGGGTCATTTTTTGTTACTATAATTACTCTATAGCTCCTAACTCAAGGAAAACAAGCATCCAAGGGGAAACATATCACCTCATGTGGGGTCCTACAGGATGTGATCTTTTAGACTTAAATAGAAAAGAACGGTCCAGATCAACAGATCAATCGAACATTCTAGATCAGCTGAATATGGAAATAATTTTTTTTAGATCTTTTGCCATTTCTTTTTAAAGACGATATGAGTTGATAAGATCTGAACTTAATGATCCAAATTGCACATAATCATCTCATGTTTGTTAGACGATTTTAGTTCAGCTTCAAGTTTTAAGTGATTATTTTTCATTAACCCCTCCATAGACATAATAGTTTTCACAATAATCTTAAATCAAACACAGTTCTTAGGTTTTGTTGTTGTGATGAAGTTTAAAAGAGAGCCAGGACTCCACTCAGCCACTACTATATATATTCTGCAGATTTACTTCTGCAAATACAGATTGTTTAACGGAGCAGCAGCATCCAAGCCTTCATAATTCAACGCACATCATACTCCTAGCAGCTTCTTTATGTTTTGCTGCAATAGCATTTTACAAATTTGGTACAGAACAGCCATTTCACCAATCGTAAAATACAACATATAGACAGACATTTGCAACGACAGTGTTAAGTTTTTACCTCGATGTTAAGAGGCGAAGTCGTGGGGTAATAACGATCGGCGACTTCACCGTCTCTGTTAACCAGAAACTTGGAAAAGTTCCACTGAATATCATCCTCAAATAATTTCCATTTTCCAGCTTTTAAGAACTTGTAAAGTGGGGAAGCATTCTCACCATTGACTTCAATCTACCAAAAGAAGATCATCAAACCACACCATATTCTGTTGGATTACTTACAGCATAAAGCGTTTAAAGTTGAAAGGCCTAGCCCGTTAAAACCTAGATATCAGGGAGATGAGACAACGTTGTAGAGGTATATTCAAGTGTGATGTAGAACAATATCCCAACACACCTTCTTAGCAACATATCAAGCAGTGTGAACTAAATAACAAGCAAATTAAAGCACCACAAATAGCATATTAAAGCACCCAAACAAATGACGAACCAAGATCTCATATCAAGTTGAAAAGTTTAAAGTGTTCTATTCTTAAAACTTAGTTGTTAAGGAGAAGAAAAACTAAGTGCTTTTAAATGATATATTCAGACGATGTAAGATAACATCCCAATATATTTCGTAGATGTTCAGTTGTTATATGATCTGAAACAATAATCTTTTAGAGAGATCTTTCAATATTTTTCTTTCATTGGGTTGTTTCTTTTTTTCCTTGTATGTACCTTATCGAAGATCGGGAATTCCGATTTGAAACGACTGCACACGAATTCTGTGATCTCATCGTTGCTCCAGGGTTCTTGATTGCCAAACTGGTTACAAGGGAATGCCAGTATCTCCAAGCCTGCTTCAAACCCCACAAGAACACACAAATTGATAGCGGAAACCATCACTCTAACATTAAACTCCTAATAATTGTAAAGAACAAACACGATTTATATATTACAAAAAAAAAAAAAAAAAACAATACTACTACAGTAAAAAACCTTGATCGTTGTACTTCTCATATAATTGGTTCAGCTCCTGGTAATTTGAGTTCGTCAATCCACTGTATCGATCAATAAGAGAAACAAAACGAGATAAATTGTAAGAAGATGTTAACAAAGATGTCCACATTTTTTTTGAATAACTAGTTGATCTTAAGAAAGAAAAAGGAATGAAAGCAAGGCATGAATAGTGTTACCATTGAGAAGCAACGTTTACAATCAATAAGACTTTTCCCTCGTAAGAACTAAGAGTTGTATCATTCCCCTTTCCATCCTGCACAATAGAAAGTAAAAATATATGAATCAGATTCGTGATTGAGTATTGGGAGAACTATGAAAATATTTGAAAAATAGGGGTGCATTACAAAAATATCTGAATCGTTTTTTTTTTAAATGACCAAAAACAAATAATTTATTTATCAAATTACACATGCGTAAATGTAACTGCGTCTGTGTAATCTTCGTAACTAAATTAATTATCTCGAATATTTTTGCAGTTTACGCCGGAAATGTGGCTTTTTCTGTAAGTAAACCATGATTCATGCAATTAAACGGAAGATTTTTGGTGCTCTAAGTATACCCTGATTCCTAATTTAGCTCCAATTAGTGAATTTTTCTCAATCAAGTGTTCTGAAAATTTAAAATGTTACAACTTTCTGTTAGCATTACGCTTTCATATTTCTTATGTTGTTGATGATGTAGTCAACCAAAGAAGACACTTATGCCCTTCACGAATCAAGATGCACATCTCGTCTACGATCCGTATCATCAACTAGATCTTCTTTCCAAAGCCCGCATGAGCAATCCAAGCTACTCAGACTGCCCAAGCTACTCGGGTCAAGCAGCTAACTTCGAGACAACTAAGGGCAAACTTCGAGCTAGAACTAATGGATTAACATTAATAGTAGATTCCCCGGTGCACTGATACGATTTTTCAAAATTTCAATACCTAGTTTTGGTATGAGGATCAAGAACTTCATATATGTCTTCAATGGAATACAGAGAGGAAAATTCATTTTCCTTTACGTCTAATTCGTATTTACTTTTTTCATCTACAAATTTCTGAGGTTAAAGCATAAGTAAATAGAGAACCGAAGAAGGAAAGATTTATCAAAAAGAGAGCAAACCTTGATAGTTAAATCATAGATTGAAGCTCTTGGGGCTGCCTGGGTCGCCATTTTCAGGTGATTAGAGTTATTCAACGAAATAGCAAGTGATAGACCAGAAGAGAAATAAGACGGAAAATGAAAGAACAGAAGGGACTCAATTAAGAAGCAGACGAATTGACCAATTTCACTAAACTAATATTACGTCCAATGAGAAAACGTTATTTTGCTGATCAGCAAATGTATTTAACACTACTATAACTTTGACGATACATATCGTATAAAACTATCCATATAGTTTGTAAATTAGAGTTCGTTACATATTCATTTATCACATTTTGAGGTGTGACCATATACATCATCAACTTATAATAATGTTGAACAACACGACGTTATATAAGTTTCTTTGCACTCTTTGCTACTTGCTTGCTCGGAATGAGACTCATTTTTCAACAGATCCTTTATTATTTTTTTAAATCAATTTAAATCCTTAAATTTTAACGCAATTTCAGTCCTGAGATGAAATTTGAAAATAATAACTTCACAGATTGAAGTATTCCAACTACAGAATAAACAATGACAAGATGAGTTGACGCAATTGGTTAAGCTCTCACACTCATACCTTAGAGGTCGTTAGTTCGAATCATATTTTACATTCTTCTTAAAATTTATAATGTAAATTTGACAAAAAAATTATAAAATAAACAATAACGATCAAAATTAGTTTCAATTTTCTAACATATTTTGATTTATCATCAAATTTGCCTTAGAAACAGAAGATTTGATAATCATCTTCAAAAATAAAAAAAATAAGGATACATAAACTATTCTTGAGGTACCAACTACCAAACGTCGTCCTCAACATAACTCTCAAAGCAATATAATATTTGTAATAACATTATTTAAGACTAAACATTTTAAGGATCTATAAAATAATTTTGGAGGACAAGAACTTAAAGTCAAAGTGGTAATTCTTGAAATTTCATCATTCTAAACTGAGTTTCAATATCCATACAATATATTTCCTTTCTCGGTAAAAGAATTAATAAAATAAAATATTCTTGAGCTACCCAACATCTTTCACAACATAGTACGAGATTTTTAATAAGATTTTAGAAAATTGTAAGAACTCTTATTTCGTTGAAACAAAAGAAAAAATATTTGATTCAAGGTCTCTACACTCTCGTATTTTCTCACAATCATTGACCCTCATGAACAGGAAAAAACCCGCCTAAGCTTTCATTGAGAGCGAGAAGAAACCTCAGAGAATCCCTACAAAAAACCAAACAATACCTCAAACCAGATCAAACATTACCCTCAACTAAGGAAACAGGAATAGGGATAAGCAAACCAATCAACCCGCTCCCCCGATTGAGATGCTTCAGGCTATCCTAAGCCAAATACATGAGATGAAGCAACAGAACGTCGGCACAACGCGTGGCAGATGATACATGAACAGATTGCTGCTCTGCAGCCAGATCTCACACAGACACGTGTGGAAGTCAGTCAGCACACTAACCGTGAGGAACGGGAAAATCGTCGAGAAGGAGGCGGACAGGAAGCTAGACGGGAAGATAATGAAAATAGTAGGAATGTGCATAATGAAGATGTGTATGTACAATCCCAAAACTATGAAAAAGAGGTAGCTGGAGAAGTTTGTCCGCCAAAAGTTATGATAGAAGCAACGATAGAGGAGATGATGAAGAGAAAATGATGGAGCTGAAGAATCTGGGGAGTGCGGGAAATGCGGACCTTGAGTCACTCACCACAACCCTAATAAACCCAGAAGTTCTAGCTGCCCCAATACCGAAAAAATTCATGGCACCTAAGTTCAAGTGTTATGAATGAAAATTTGACCCTGTGGACCATCTTAGGTGGTTTAAACAAGTTATGGCACTGTACCAACATGATGACGTGTTAATGTGCAGGATATTTCCCACAAGCCTAGACGAAACTACACTTAAATGGTATCATTCCCTTCCCGCTCAATCAATTACTAATTTTACTATCATGTTTATTGTCTTTTTGGAGCAGTACTCTACGTATCAGGCAGTGATGGAAAATACAGAGTGTCTCCTTACAATCTCTACCCAAAAGGAGAAACACTACGTGAGTACACCCACAGGTTCAATGAGGAGATGGCTAAGATGGAAAGCTGTAATGACAAAGTGGCCAGGCTGGCCTTTAGACAGGGGCTGGACCCAGAATTCATCCTCTTTGAGGATTTATCAAAAGTTAAACCTTTAACCATGACGGAAACCTTTCAGCGGGCGCAAGCTTACATCACGTTGGAAGAAGAAAACAAGAGTATATTAAAATAGACAGGAAGACAGAATGATGAGCCCAAGAAAGAACAGTTCAAGACAGAAAGTGAAATCAGAGGACAAAAAAATAAAGTGAGCGAGGAGATAATATACGGGATAGAACTAACAACGGAGGAGATATGTTGATGACATCCTCCCCAGAGATAAAGTCGACACACCATTAATTGTATCGATAAACTAAGTCCTAGATATGATAAACGACAAGCCTTGGTTGAAAAGGTCGGCCTCGCTCACAAAGGAGTCGTACTACAATGATAATGATAAGTATTGTTCATACCACATGAGTAATGGACATCATATAGAAGATTTTGATCAGCTGAAAGACTACGTAGAAAAGCTGGTAAAAGAAGGATACCTCAATCATTTTATGAAAAAGAGGAGCTGAAACAGGAAAATGAAAAGGAAGTCTGGGAAAAAGAAAGATGGGACAATTGGAAGCAACCACTCTGGATAGTCAACATCATCATTGCGTTGACTAAACATGAGGAAACTACTAGAAATGAAAGAAAGGTGTACAACAAGAAACCATTGCTGGTTGGAAATTAGGAACGGGGGAGTTCCTCGAGTAATACTGGAAATCCCCTGCTCATATTTGATGATACAGATTTGGAGTATGACAGATGCCATAACGACGCCCTTGCCATCTCAATACAAGTGGGGAACTATGTGCTGAGAAAGGTGCTGATCGATGACGGGAGTACCATCAACATTCTCTATCGGCCAACACTTGAGAAAATGTCTATGTGAGAATTTCAGTTGCAAGGTCTATCACAGCCCCTGATAGGATTCAAAAGAATAGTGAGTTTCTCAGAAGGGATGATTGCCCTCCCAGTCAGTGCATAATCATTCAACTACCTCAGAGAGTTCGTAGTGTTGGATACATCATCTCCCTATAATGTCATTCTGGGAAGAACCTGGCTGCACAAGATGAAAACTGTACCATCCACCTATTACCAAGTATTGAAGTACTCGTCTACTGACGGGATCAAGACCATAAGAGGAGATCCAGCTGCTACCTGGATCTACGCCATAACCGCACTGGAGTCAGCAAGAAAAAAAATAGAAAAGAATGAAGGGGAGCGGACAATTGCTAATGAATAGTAGCAATCACAGGAGGATGCAGAGGTGGGCCCGAGATAAGAAACTGAACCCATCTGCTTAGATAAAGAGACACAGGAGACAACTAGCATTGAGGTCCACCTCGAGCAAGCAGAAAAGGAACGACTGACGGATTTCCTACAGAAAAACAAAGACATTTTTGCAATCACAACTCAAGAAATGTCAGGTATACTAGAAAATATAATATGTCATAAGTTGAATACTGACCCTATTGTCAGGCCAATGAAGCAGCAAAAGAGGAGTTTCGTGCCAGAAAGGAATATGGCCATCAAAGAAGAAGTTCATAAATTGTTAAAAGCAGGCTTCATTAGGGAAGTAGATTATCCAGAATGGCTTGCAAACATTGTCATGATAAAAAAGAAAAATGGGAAATGGAGAATCTGTGTAGACTTTACAGACCTGAATAGAGCCTGCTGAAAGACGAATATTCACTGCCAAGAATAGATCAGATGGTAGATGCCACTTCAGGACATGAGCTTTCGAGCTTCATATATGGCTTCTCGGGATACAACTAGGTAAAAATGTTCCAACCCTGATCAAGAAAAGACATCTTTCATAACTAAACATGGTACTTTCTGTCACAAAGTAATCCATTTCGGTTTGAAAAATACAGGTGCTACCTACCAAAGGTTGGTAAACAGAATCCTTCGAGAACAATATCAGGAAAACCATGAAGGTCTATGTGGATGATATGATAGTGAATAGCTATAAGAGGGAAGATCACATCAAAGACCTTAATGAAACCTTCTCCATCCTGAGGAAGAGCTCCATGAAACTGAATCCAAAGAAATGCACCTTTGGAGTGGCGGTGGGGAAATTCTTTGGTCACTTGGTCACCCAGCGGGAAATTGAAGTCAACCCGGATCAAGTAAAAGCCATAAACCCCATAAAACTAGAAGGAAACACAAGGTTTAACAGGAAGATTGGCGGCATTAAACATATTTCTTTCAATATCAACCGAAAAATGTAAACCTTTCTTTTTAAAACAGAGAAAGAAATCCGCCGATGGCTAGGATGAGGAGTGTGAAAAATCTCTCATTAAGATCAAGGGGTATTTGACAACTCATCCATTGTTGTTAAAAATAAAACTAGGAGAACCCTTGTACTTATATGTAGTTGTGTCACAAACATCCATAAGCGTTGTTCTTATCAGAGAAGAGGAAAGAAAACAGAAGCCGGTGTACTTCATCAGTAAAAGCTCGGTGGCAGCTGAAACCCGTTACAAGAGAATGAAAAAGTTGATACTGGCCATCGTGGTAGTTGCAAGGAAGATAAAGGCCTATTTTTAAGTGCACAGTATAAAGGAGATGTCATACTCATCAATCAGAAGCCTTCTGCACTCATCAGAGGTCGGGGGAAGAATGGAAAACTAGGCAATTGAGTTAAGGCAATATGAAATCCATTATGAACCAAGGACATCAATTAAAGGGCAAGTCTTGGCTGACTTCGTAGCGGACTTCACTGTTGACGACGAGGAAGAAACTGAAAAAGGATTACAAACAGTTGGAAACTATACATTGATGGAGCCTCAAACAACAAGGGATTCAGAGCAGGAGTGGTACTGAGGATCCCACTTAGCGAAATACTAGAGCACTCCATTTTGTTTGGATTCAACGCGTCAAATAACGAAGCCAAATATGAAGCTTTGATATCGGGGATCTCTTTATTATGGGAATTGAAGGTAACTGAAGTAAAAATATTCTGTGATTCAATGCTAGTTGTGAAACATGTCACTCGTTCACAACAAAGGATGAAATGATGATCAGTTATTTACAATGAGCAAAGAGAATTACTGAATCAACTGAATAATAACGAGATCCACAAGTCCCAAGAGCAGAAAATGGGAACGCGGATGCATTGGCTAATCTGGGATCTTCGCTACAGCTCTCACGAAAATGGATGTGCCTGTTGAATTCTTTGAAAAACCAAGTTTCACAGCGAAAGATGTGGTATAAGTAAAAATTGAGGAAGAGCCCAGCTGGCAAGATGATGTAATATGCTACATGAAGGAAGAGATCTTACCACATGACAAACTTTGCTCCAAGAAAGTCCAACAGCAAAATGTTAGGTACTACATGATTAATGGTTCATTATACAAGCGATCTTTTTCAGGTCCATATCTAAAATGCCTAAGGGAAAAGGAAGCCTAGTATGCGCTGGCGGAAATTCACGAATGAGTCTGTGGGAACCACACTGGGGGTAGATCTTTGGCCCATAAGGTACTAAACGAAGGATATTACTGGCTGAAAGTGCATCAAAATGCCATACAATATACAAGGAAATGTGACAAGTGTCAACGATTTGTGCATATTGTAAAATTGGCCCGAGAGAACTCAACACTGTAACAAGTCCTTGGTCATTCATGCAATGAGATCTGGACATCATTGAACCACTCCCCATAGCACTCACTAAAAAACGTTTCCTACTGGTTGCCACAGACTACTTTTCTAAATGGATCGAAGCAAAGGCCTTTACTAGGATTCAGGAAGAAGTGAGAGGATTCATATGGGAAAACATAATATACAGGTACAGAATTTCTTGAGTCTTTCCGACAACGAACTTCAGTTTGCTAGTATAATGGCGAAAACCTTTTACGAAGACCTAAAAATTACCAACTGGTTCTCTACACCGTATTATCCAAAAGGACACGGGCAAGCCGGGGGGTCGAACTGAGTTATACTTGATAATATGAATAAGCGCTTGGAATCAGCAAAAGGATAATCGGTTGAAGAATTACCTGCATTATTGTGGGCATAAAAGATAACTCCCAGAGAAGCAATGGGCGAGACACCATTCGTTCTAGCCTACGGAACGGAAGTAGTGATACATGTGGAAATTGAGAATCCCACTCTGAGGTTAGAAATGACTAAGCAGCAAAATGAAGAACTCATGAAAGGAAACCTCGTCTTATTAGAAGAAAGGAGAGAGACAACGCTCGTGCGAAGGGCTAATTACAATCAGGATAGAAAAGCCTAATTCTGGAGAAGAATTATAAAATGAGAATGCTAGAAGGGAGATCTAGTTCTGAAAAAGATCTTTAGAAACAGAAGGGAAATTCGGTCTATCCTGGAAAGGGCCATACATTGTCAAAAAAGTAGGTGGTAGCGGATACTTTCATCTCACAACTGAAGAAGGAACATAATTGACGAAGCCTTGGAATGCCAATTATCTTAATAAATGTTTTATTTAACTTATTAAATGTTGTTGCAATGAATAATTTTTTCCGTGTTTTTTTCCGTAAGGGTTTTTCACATAAAAAAACTTGTGTAAATTGTCTCCCTTATCTCTCAAAATTAAATCTGGAACTAAACATTTCGGCAGCCTAGAAGTCAAAGCGCTTGAGTTCAGAAAAAATCCTATCTCTAAAAGGTTGAAAAAGGAGTATGAGAAAATGTTGACGGCCTAAAAGCCTAAGTATCTAAGAGCGGAAAAAAACCTCTCTTTAAAATATGAAAGCTAAAGGTCGACGGTTTAAACGCCTAAAGCCTTGAGAGCAGGGATGCCTTCTCTCTAAAAAGAAAAAAAAAAGGTCGGCGGCCTAGAAGCCAAAGAGAAAAAATTTTCTTTCTAAAATGTGAAAATAAATAAAGGAAGCAAAAGAGAAAAAAACAAACAATAAATGAGACAAAGTGCAAGAAAACAAAGAAAGAAAAATGGCAAAGTGACAGGTCCAAAAGAAGCGGCAGCAGAACAAGAAGTCACATCCATCCTAAAAAGGAAAGCAAAAGTCAACGGCTCTGGAAGAAGATAAAGATAAATGTTGGTAAACTAAAGCACTGTAAGCTGAAAATCTTCTAATAGTTGCTGAGTTTTTACTAAATTATTGCTTAAGTGTTTGAAATGTAGACGATAGAAGTTATTAAAGGAGGAAAGCCTTAAGTCCTAAATTTTTTGTTAAAAAAAGATTTACTAAGTTTTAAACTGTTAAGGAAAAGAACTAAAGTATTACTACTTTGTTCGTTTTCTTTGCTAAGTGCTAAAGAAATTAGCAAAGGAAACGACAAAGAATGTTAGGGGAAAGAAATCACTTGATTGAAGATATGAAAAGATACGAAATGATTCAAAGTACAAGGAAAAGAAAATGTACGTACATAAAATGAAAATTACAGGAAAAGTTCAAATGTTCAGGCTTCATCAACATGAATGACTTCAGCGGCAGGCACAAAGGGTTCAGCAGTGGGAACACCCTTAGGAGAAGCATCTGTTTTTGCCTCCGCAACATCCTTGAGAGAGACCTGGGGAGGGTTGTTCTCCTTTCCATCCTTGTATCCACTAAGATAAACTTTTTTCTAAGCCTTTTCAAACAATGCTTGGAATACGTCTTCCGTCCCCCCATCTCTCCCCTCAGCTTCATCACGAGCTAGCTCTACGGTAGCCAACTTCTCCTCAACAATCTTCAGGTTTTCATAGGAAGTAGTCTGACACCTATCGAATTCCTCAAAAGCTTCCTTCACGGCCTTAAGAGAATCCTCTAACTTGGCAACTCCTACCACAACTGCCACCGCTCCCTGGGTCAACTCCTTACTGTGCCCTGAAGTTCAGCCTCCCTCTTCCTCAACCGTTCAATCTCTGCATGGTGAAGTTCGGGAATGGCATAGGCAGCTTGAGCTTCATTTTTCCACTGAACCATACTCTGCTCATTGGCAAGGAAGTATTCACGAAGTTTGTTGTGGAAAATGATGGTCTGCAAAACACACAAAAAAGGAAAAATAAGATATTGGTAAAGAAAATAAAGTAAAGGAAATAGTTGAGCAAAATACCTTCATTAAACTGTGGCTGAGAGAGCAGAGTTGGTTCCCCACCATCATGTTACGGGCAGTGGACATGTCCGCATCAAATTGGACCACACGAAGCACGATGTATGCTGAACGGGGGTCATTCAAGAAGTTAAGAGAAGACAGAATGGTCTTCAACCCCTCCTTGAGAGATAGAAGAGTGATCATGCCGCGGAAGAGGGGGATGTGAGGTTGAATGCTAGTGATAATCTTCCCCGAGGGCCACAAGAGCAAGAGGAATGATCAGAAAAGGATCTGTTGGGGCAGTGAGAACATCAGCAGGAGCGGGATGAGGACTCAAATTTACTCGAGAGGAGCTTGGGGCTTCACGCCTTGGGAAGACATTTCTTTCTTCCGCAACGTCCCTAACAATCGTGCTTCGCAATGCCTTGACATAACTACACTTACAGTGAACTTTTGAAGCAGACGTTCCCATTCTGCGTCCTCCCATTTAGACCTAGATAAAATAAAAGTACTCGAAGCAAAAATAGCAGAAACGGAACGAAAGTAGGAAACGGGAATACCTCTCAGGAGCTCAGGAAAGACGGTTGAGTAGATGAAGACGGTTGAGTAGACAAAGATGGTTGAGCAGAAACGGAAGTGGCTTGAGCCGCGTCAGGAACGAAGCAACATTGATTTCCCGTCGTGGAACAAGAAGGTCATCCTAGTCCCGTCCGTTAATGTTGAAAGCAACAGTAATCTTCTACTTGGACTTCCTGGAAAGGAACAACGGCCTATTCCTTTTGTTATCTACGAAGTAAAAAAAAGTCAAGGTTAGTTAAATATATATATATAATAGGAGAAAGCGGGAAAGAATTAAAAATAGGAACTGGAGCTCTGACAACTTACCGAAGACTCTCCATCTATGGGGGATTGTCCAGTGGCCATCACCATCCCATTTACCTCCAATTTGAATAACATCTTATTCCCAGCCTTTATCACCTTTTGGGATTGCCGCTATCATCTTCCTCTTTTCAGAACCAGGATGAGATACGGGATAATGGCACTGGGATTCATTACGGTATTTGATTATATAATAGGTTTGAAGCTCAATGACACCTAAATCTAAACCGTGTATTCTGTTTAAGGCCTTGAATCTTAAAAGTATCCTATATGAGCTAGGGGTGAACTGGGAAGGAGCCAGACCTATTGTGTAGAAGAATTCTTGAAGGAAATGGGCTATATAGGAAAGTATCCTATAAGAGCTATATATATTGGGCTGAGGGTAATATGGTATGGGGGCCTACGCTCTACACCAGGATAACCATTCTTTCTCATATTGCAGATGACGTCAAATGGAAAGGCATCCCTATGGGAAGCTATAAAATGAACAAGCTCAGCTTGGGTTCTAACTAAAGGAACATAGGGCTTAAACCTATCAGTACGACTGCGTGCCATGTTCGAAGAGTTTTATGTGAAATGAATGCTAATAGAATATTGCAGAGCAGAAGAAGAAGAAGGCTTACCACGAAGAATGAGGGTAGGGAAGAAATGGGCAGAGAAAAGCCCTTAAATAGACTGTGGGTTTGAAAGTAAAATGAAACACACCTTATAAACTTTTGAAAATGGGAGTTGGAAAAAGACATTTTTGTGACGAGACATGACTGGCAAGACATAATCGTCGCCTGCACTAAAGAATGACATTGTGACAGCTAGAAAAGAAAATGAAATAAAACGCATGCTACACAGAATAATTGAAAGCGGGAAGTTGAAAAGACAAAAGAAAATGATAAAAAGTCATTTTATGGAGGGAACGTCAGCGAAAGCGGGACCCGCACTGTAGAGGGGAATAAACATTCCCTTTCCGACAAAACTAAGCGTTTTGTCGCTGGGTAAAGGCAATAGGAGGAGTGAACCAGACCACTTCACACTGAGGTTCATAAAGGTAAATCCTGCCTCCTTGATCCTCACCCCAACGCCAACACATGAGTTTGGTGCTCCCCATTAACCGCTCAAATCTTGTGCTCAATGAGGTCCCAGTACCTTCTTCTTGGAGCTAGGCTCAAACTCGTCCACATCTCATGCCCGAACGATCATCTCCCGTCGTCCTTTCGGCTTACTATCTCTTTATCTCAAATCCCTCGTGATTGTAGGACTCTCTCTTCAGGTCTTGGCCTTGGCTGCTGATGAAATTGAAGACATCCTTTTAGATTAGAGGCGCTATCTTTCTTAAGAAAAAATGAGACTTTCCTGGGTCCTCTGAGGGAAAAGTAGTGGAAACGAAGACACAACTCAAATAAGGCATGTGTCTCTCTCTTCTATTTAATTAATATTATGTATTTGTTATTTCTAAGACTTGTAGGTTCTCAATGGATAATCTAAAAAGAGGAAGTGATTGAACAAGTCATTCATAAATACAAGTGAAAATTGAGGTTCATCATCATTAAAGTAAGACTTTATTGAGTGTAACGATAGGCAAATGAACAGAGAAAACCATGTCTAAGACATGTGTACAAAAAGGATTAACCAAAGGAAGCAACGTAGACTGTCGATGTGACACAACGGAAGAGCAAACGGGAAGAAGGAAACCACGAAGGCCGTCGACATGGCAGGACATGAGCGTTAAAAGGAAGGAAAGAAGACTCATTTAAAGGTGGTTTTGCCATTACAACCAAATTCCTCCAAATCTAGGAAAATATTCAAACAATTTGTTAATTATGCTTGTAAATCCCAAATATCAAGTTGTTATCTCTTAATTATGGTTGAATTCCCCTAGAATATAGTGAATATTCAATTTTTAGGAGAAAATTCTCGTTTTAAGAGTTGTAGCAAGATCATATGAGCAACTTATAAATAAAGACTAATGGTAAATCAAGAGGAGGACAATACAACATACGATCTAACCATTACTATTTTCTTTGAGCATTTGCTCTCTCATACAATTTACTTTTCGGGTGTGAAAAAATTCCTTCACGAATAACATTAATGAAAAATATTACTCATACTATAATATAAGAGTCGTTCGATAAAAAATGACTTTGGAATCTTTCACTATTGTATCAAAAGGAACAGTAACAAAGTTAAAACAAAAATTTAATTGCAAAAACACCCAGCATTTTATTGCCTTGCAATCATATACCCGACGCAATAATTTTTAGTAGCTTGAGTGGTTTAAATCCTTGTACTTCATAAAAATTAAAACTTATCCAAAAGGAGTAGTACTTACTAAATTATAACTAATATAAGCATGACATGTGGGTTACGTGTTCGTCTTTGATAGTATTTTTATTACTTTTGATTGAAAATTATCACAATATTTGTCATTCAATCCCACATCATAAAAACCCATAAGCACTTATAATCACTATGACTCTTCCATTGAAGATACAAAAAGGACTAAAGACAGTTAGTGTGTTGTTTAAAATGTCGGAACACTACAGTATGTGCTGGTGAGGACAAGGATCATTGGATGTCAAAAATATACCGGCACATTTGAACCGAATAAAAACTAGGTACAAGTCCAGAACATTAAAACACTGAATCAATTCTGTTCGTAGCTATAATGAAAGTCTTCTTGTTCAAAAGACAAATCTTTTAGAATCAACAAATAACAACAGCGTTACAGATAGGAAAATTTTTCAACTGCAGAAGCTACATTCGGTCTGCAGAACAACTCAACAACATGGCCTATTAGTGTAGTCTTGTCTTTATTTTTAATCCTTATTTATCTACCAACAGACAGAACCACATGCAGTCTTTGGAGTTCATTCAGGCAATCCCCAGCAACTTCTTTATATCCTTCTGCAATACAGCAGATATGATCAAGGTTATTATCTGTTTTTCTTATGGGGAAGGAAGATTAGAATTCAATTAAAGTCTCAACTCTGGAAACTCGGTGGTTACCTCGATGCTGAGAGGGGAAGTCGTTGGAGCATAACGATCAACTACGTTTCCTTCTTTGTCAACCAGGAACTTGGAGAAATTCCACTTGATGTTGTCTCCAAAGAGGCCTCCTTTGCTCGATTTCAAGTGCTTGTACAGTGGGGCAGCTTTCTCTCCATTCACGTCCACCTACATTGTATCATGATTGAAATTGTTAATCAATTAAAGACACGATCACAGTTAGACAATCTCAGACTAATGTTAGGCATTTCATTGACGAGTCTTTGAACTTGCATACGATTTTTCAAACCCTCAAAATGAAACTTGGATCTTATGCAGTTCTTACCTTATCAAAGATGGGATACTCAGCCTTAAAACGAGTGCAAGCAAATTCCACTATCTGTTCATTGCTTCCTGGCTCTTGGGCTCCAAATTGGTTGCATGGGAATGCAAGAATCTCCAGTCCTGCATCCGAATTGAGCAAAAACAATTGTAAAATAAAGCTCCTAATAATAATCAGAAGTAGTAAATCATAAAACAATGAATCTTTGGCTATAATAAAAATATAAAATGTCCTACATCATGAGCCTCACAAGTTCGGGAGAAGGGAAATAGATGAAAAGAGAAACCCCATGAAGAAATTGGAGCAAACCTTGATTCTTGTATTTCTCATACAACTGACTCAGCTCTGTGTAGTTTGAGTTAGTCAAGCCACTGCAAGAGAAATTTATATTTATTATTACAATACTGATTCAAGCTATATGTTAATCCAATGAACTATCATTTTCTCATTCATGGAGTCGAAAGATATAATTAAAAGAGAAATGAAAAGGTGTAAAGGTAACATTTACCACTGAGATGCAACATTGACAATTAAGAGCACCTTTCCTTTGTAACTGCTGAGATCAACATTATTTCCCCTAGCATCCTGCATATAGCCATATATGAAATAAACTAAGTTTCAGACTAGTACCCTAAAGGTCAAAGAAAGAGAGAGAGAGTTCATGGGGAAAAAACAATTGCACAATCATGACGGCCAATTTCTGTCAAGGATACAATAATTTCGTAATTACAAAGTAATCAACCTCCAAGAATACAAACAAAAACAATTTCTCAACACAATAATTTCATAATTCTTAGAGAATCCTAATTAAAAAAATGAAAACAATGATAAATTAATATAGAAATAGATCCAAATCTTTGAGATCAGCGGTCTTCCATTCATACATAAAAACAACTAATTCATGAACCTCATATTGGAAAAAAAGAAGCTAACCTTGACTGTGAAGTCGTGGACAGAGGTCTTGGTGGATTGGCTAGCCATGGTATGATCCAATCGGAGAGCAAACGAAGCAGGTCTGAAACAAACGGTATCGATTGAAGAAGAAAACGAAGGAATCAATAAATTATTTGAAGTTTGCAAAAGAGATGGCTTGGAATTGGGTAAGATTCGATTAGCGAGATGAAGAGAAGCAGAAACGGATGCGAGGGTTAGATTTCTTCGGAAGAGAAAGCAAGTAGAGTAGCATAGCATCGATGAGAAAATGAAAGGGACAACGGGCCTGAACTTTATTTATAGATTTTCTTGGTCAATAAAGGATTGGGCTAATTTAAAGGCTGTGATCATCAAACGTACACGTGGTAGATGATTATCTCAACACGTGGATGAAAAGCTTACCATGTGTCGGGTTGAACCAAGAGATGGATGGACGGTTAAAGATCATTGCATCAGTTTCACGTAGTAGTGAGGACGTGTGGGAATAATCTTTTTTTTTTCTTTATGAGGCTCATTCCCATTTCTAGAAATCTTTTGTTATGTTTTTATTTTTGAAAAAATTCTTATTGCACATTGTTTTTTCTAAATACACTAATAATTTATTTTAATTACACGAGCATGCACTTACTCTAATTTTAAAATCTACACGGATAACTCATCTAGTTTATTTTAAAGAAATTATACTAAATAGATAAGTTTTGAAAAAATTTAAGAAATATCAGTTCTGTTTTTAAACTTTAAGTAAATAGATAATTTTTCTTGCCATGTCATCAATCATCTATTAACGAAATTATAATTTGACGATTTTAACCTTGAATATACAGATTTCATAATCTGATTTTTGGGTCATTTTAATTAATTAAAAATATGATAGTTAATCATTTCTAATTAAAATGTTATTTCATTGATTTTTCTTTTTAATTAAATTAGAAGATAATTAATGATTGATTATATTTTTCTTAATAATAATAAAAGTTTGTTAAAGAAATCTTATTTCAAATTAATGAAATTATCAATATCTTTGATATCCCAAAAAATCATCAATATATCAAATTTTAAATTTTGAACGGTTATGGTAAATCAATATGTTTCTTATTAAATGGTTATAGTAACTCAATTTTCAAATCGGTATATCATATATATATCTTTGATATACCTGAAAAATCATACAAAAACATCATATATAGATTAGGTATTTCAAATTTCAAAATTTGAGCATTAATTACATTTTTAATTCTAGCATCATTCAAATCGGTATATCTTCTATGTTTTCCCTAAAAAATCATCACACACAACATGTATAGATTATGTATTTCAGATTTTAAATTTAGATAATTAATTCTAGTATCTTTGAAATCGATATATCATCTATATACATCTGATATACATGAAAAATCATCAAACAACTATAGATAGATTAAGTATTTCACATTTCAAATTTTGAGCATTAATTACATCCTTAATTTTTACATCGTTCAAATCGGTATATCATCTATATACCTCTGATATATCCAAAAATCATCAAACACACCATATATAGATTAAGGTTATTTCAGTAAAAAAAAACTATTGACAGGTTAGGAAACCTGTTATTTACCTAAAACTAATATTTCTTAAAACAACCCTCCAAAACTTGACTATTCTGTAAAATTTTCCTTTATTTTACCTATGAATATGATTTAAGTCCGTTGATTTGTTTTCCCAAAATATCCTCACAACCAAGGGCGAGGTCAGAAGTTTTCTTACAAGGGTATTTTCCCCTAAAACTCACGTTATTTGGTGTAATAATAAGAAAATTATTCTATACTTTAAATTATATTTATCACTTCTTATATAACGCTATTTCTAGAAATTTAAATCGAACAGGTACGATTATAGTGTACAATTTGATGATTTTACGCATTTGAATGGATCAAATAATACAAGTTGATGATTATAAAGTTTTGAAAATGATAAGAAGTATAATTGGCTAAATTTATAAATTTAAGGGGACATATTACATAATTTTACCAATAAATAGTATATTATATGTTAATTTGACACATATTACATAAATTAATACCAATTGCCGCCTTTACTTGTAGGGGGCTCGCAACTTGCACTTTTAAATAAAATTCACGAGAATAATGCCTTTACCAATTGCCGCCTTTACAAAATTCTCACAACTTGCACTTTTAAATAAAAAGTTTATTTACTCAAACATGATAAATATAAGTTACAGTATGTAAATAAAGAAAATTAAAAATAAAACAAATAATTAATGACATATTAGTATGAATTTTGTAAATGCAAAGTATGTGTGAGTTTGAGTGTGAATACAAGAATGATCTAGTTCCTAAACAAGTCACGAGAATAATGTCTTAGAATACGTGAGAAAATGATTAGGAGATGAAGAACGAATACCTCATGATGGTGATATAATTCTCTATGTTAAGGAAAGGTAAAATGTCCTTGTGACGTTGGTTTTCCCTCCTCGTAAATGAAGGAGGTCTCATTTTTCCTACTCATGCGTGAATGAAAGGTGCGTGAATTAGTAGGCTCATTTCCATTTCTTTTTTCTTTCTGAGGTTAGCACAACTCTCCCCCTTGCCAAATCTAGAAACCTCTTTGTTGCATTTTATTTGATAATCCGTGTCATAGGATTCCATCATTGCAAGACATGAGACATGATGGTTGAAAGATTGAACGGGAATGAGCGGATCTGGATGCCACCTAGGAAGAAGATCAACATGACCAGTTTCTATGAGCAGTTTAGCCAGAAACAGGTGCGCGGAAGGGACTGAGGTCTCCACTCTATCAGTGTTGATCAATGCTGCCACATCTGTCTCCCACTAGTTTCTGCTTTTTCAAAAGTCTGTTGTCTTACTTATTTATGCATGCCCTTTCTAAAAGTAGCTTTTTTCTACTGTATATCGCTTTATATTATTTGTCTGTACTCTCCCTCCAGCTCTATATAAGGAGGGATTTACGACCTTTGTAAGCAAGCTGTTTAGAAATAAATATAAGTGTGTTTTCTATTATGGCTTTCTAAGCCTCTTCCTTCTCCCTGCAAGCCTGATCTTATAATATTTTACTTCTGTCTTTAGAGATTTCAGTATGCTCTACACTTGCCCTTGTTAAAGGGATCATGTGTATCAGAAAGAATCAGACTGAGAATCTAGGAAGGATAGTCTACTGTGATTCTCTAAGTTTATCAGTTTTAATGAGTAAGTTCATGAATCCTAAAGTGGCTCCCTTAAGATGATGTTGGTGAGCCTTACCTGGATTGTGAATTTACTAATCATATTGTATCAGCTTGGATATTTATAGTTGATTACTTCTTCACTTGGTATCAGAGCCAATCATATCAAGACAGTGGTAAAATATTATGCGTAAAGGCCAGTGAGGAGAAACCCAGACCTCATGAGTGAATCAACAAGTCTTGACCCCGTTCAACTTTCCTCCTCTTTCTCTCCTCAAGATCTTCCCCCTTATGTTCGAAGAACTCTATCCAACAAGATTGATAACCTTATTGAAGTTAATCATCTTTCAGAAGACGTAAGGATTCAGGAAATTGAATTACCCTTTCTTAGTCCGTACAGTCTGTATCATCGTTCTAACCGGGTGCTTTGAAGTCTCAGAACTCTCATTTATACTCACAAGCCTCACGCTAAAGAGATCTTGCAGACCACCAAATTAGATCAATGTGATCTCTAAGCCACCACTGCAGAACAGTATGTCACTCTTGAAATCCTTTAAGAATTACTTGATAGTTAGAAGGCACAAGGATATACTCACCTCCATGTTGGTGCTATTCATCTTGCCTTAACTCTACATGGCAGTAAAGGAATTTCAAGGGATAGAGATGTTGAGTAAGGTCCTTCAAAACTTGGAGTGCCTTAGTCTATGCCGTGAGGGTTCTTTTTCAAAAGCTTGGATATATGGCTTGTATATGTGGTCACGTGTGGGATGAAATCTCTGAGATAGTTGATGATGCCCAAGAACTGTTGAATTTGTTTGACCAAAAAATCCTTATTGGGGAATTTGAGTAATTCAACTGCAATATGAGGGCCTGGGTGGAATGTGCCATCTTCAAAAATCATTCCCATGAATTCAATTCATGTAGCCCCATTTCCGCCTTCTTTGCTGAGAGCATGATCCCATATTACTTTATAAGAGCAAAAAATTGAGATAAAAGGTGTTGATGAGAATGCGGATCTTCAGAGAAAAGAAGAATATCATCGATATAAATCAAAGCACTATGCAAAATGGGACCGAACATTTTTGTCATTGCCTTTTGAAATAGTGATGTGGCAACTTTCAGCCCAAATGGCATGACTGTCCATTGGTATTGGGCATTGGGTATACAGAAATGAGTCTTATGACGATCATATGGGTGGCCGTCTAGTTGCCAAAAACTGGCTTTAAGGTCGAACTTGGAGAAAATCTTGGCCCGTTTAAGATGGATTGACAAAGCACTGGGCCTGGGAAGAGGGAATTTGTCATCTTGAAGGAATATGTTAAGAGGCTTATAGTCAATAACAAGTCTCTTTCTTCCACTTTTGAATTATGACTGTTTCTCAACATAAAAAGCTTGACAAGCCTAATCGGACTTAGTAGGTTCAATGAGGCCTTGTCTAAGAAGCTGTGTACATACTTCGAGGATGGAGAAAGCTTATCCCCTGTTTCTGAAGCATCCGCCGCAACAACCCCAATCCTTTGTTTAGGTTCTCTTGAATCTTTAAACAATCCTCTAGAAAGAGCCTTTGTTTCCTCCAAACCCCATATTGAGATCAAACTTCTTTCAGAAAAATTTGCCAAACCTATCCCAGCCATTGGCTTTTTAGATACTGGAACTTGCAGGACTGTCATGAAGCCTTGTCTAATTCCTCCAGAAGATTGGATTCCTTTTAACCAGTACTTCTCGACTGCCAATGGAAGTTTGTTCAAAATTGAGTGGATTACCAATAGGCGAATTGGTATTCAGTTCTTTCCAAACTGCATCCTCTGGATCAAGGTTTTAGGTAGTAATATTCCTGGGAAGGATATTCTGATAGGCTTTGATGCTTTCTCCCGAACGAAGAATCTCCATATTTTATCTACCGGGGTCCAACACAATGGTTTTTTTCGTGCCTATACGAATGTTGCCAGCCTCTTAGAGCTACAAGTAGTTCCTCCAGAATATGAACATATTCGCAAGCAGATCCTTCCATATTGTGCTGAAAGTCATGAGCAGTTTACACATTCTTTTCCACTCTAGAAAAACCAAGCATTTTTTATCCGACTTCCTTTCAAAAGAAATGAAGATATCAATCCCATCAAGGCTTGACAAATTCCCTCTTCCCAATGGCGTTGTTATCCTCACCATAGCCTCATATTTTAACATCAAACTTTTAGATCCAACTCTTTTCCAAAGACTGAAAGTTCAAGTCCAGATTGTTAGAGCATAACAAGATTTCAAAGTCATCATGGCCACTCTTCATCTCCAAATAATCTATCACCTCCAAAATCACTCTTTTGATCTTTAATTTCCAAACTCCACTCATGACGCTCTTTTTGTTGTCTCTGAAAGAGCCGATGATACCTCAATCATCCAGATCCCTTGGCATATATCCAAAGAAGAACTCGCCCAGCTGATGCCACTTGAATGGATCAACAACTATGAACGACAGTTTCATGTTATCCAGAGAGATGTCCATACATGCGCCCCTCCTAGGGTACACCGCTTACCAGATGGGACTGTGAAAACCATTTCACCAGACTTGGCAAAGAAGACCCATATTTTAGTCGACCTATGTGTTCTGGAAGCATTTTAACTATCACTCCTGCTTACATCCCCTCCCAGGGTTGTCTCCAATTGCTTGGATAAATCATGCAGCTCAATCCTACTATGTTGTCCACATCAACGGTCATTTCATATGGGATGTTTCCCCTCACGCATGTGATCCCGATTGTAGATGTGATGATCCTGAATAGGAAGACGACTCTGATGATGGCTCATGCTTTCAAAAGATTTCTACAATTCGAAAGGCAAAAACTCTTATCTTCACATTGGTTATTATTTAAATACACTATCCTCTCCTCCAATAATTTACTTAGGAAAAAGTAATTTGGCAAGATTCTTGCATCAACACAAGTCTACGTGTCAACATTTGATTGGCTATAATTTTGGTATAAAAAATAATTATAACCAATTTCGCGTTGACACGTGGACTTAGTGGATGCACAGGTCTTGCCAAATATAACTATTTTTTATTTTAACTACGCAAGTATCTCTTCTATTTTTAAAATTGACATGGACAATTCATGTAGTTTTACTTTATCTGTAAATATGATCATGTACTTTTCACATCTTCACTACTTGTATATTTTAATAAAAAATCCGTACACACATGCATTGATATACCCAGTTTTAGTTTGTAAGTAAATAAAATTGAAAATATGAGAAATGATAACGGATGAGCTATCCGTATGAATTTCTTTAAAAAAATGCAAGTTGTAACAATATTTTGGAAGAAACTTAGATGATCTTATTTTAAGGTAAAATAAAATTAGATGGGATATCCGTTAAATTTTAAAATTAGAAAGAGTGTATACATAATTAAGACAAATATAAGGGAGATCGGTATAATTTACATTTTTAACTGTATAGTTCTCATGGATTAATTGCTGTATTTGGATTTGTCAAGAGGACCAGATTTTGAATTATAAGCTACTTACATTTTGCAATAAACCCCACTATTTAGGGGTGTAATCGATTCATTTCGATTGGTTATTTAGGTAAAAATCAAATCGAAACTCATGGTTCGGCCCTAAATCAAACCAAACTGTGAGTCTCATATAAACCGAATCGGGTCCAACTGTGACTTATGGTTCGGTTAGGTTCGATTCATCGTTCGGCTACATATTTATGTACAGTTGTAGATTTTCATTCTTAAACTTGAAATTTCATGCCTAGCCACTTAAAAGAGCATCAAAATTAGCACAAATTATATTGGACATTTATAAATAAAATAAATTCACAAACCAATTTCACAAACAGATTACGGTTGAGCAATAAACCAGATTCAAAACTAAATGCAGATCATATCTAAACATAAACTGTAGAGCAATAAAACAATATTCAGATCTAAATCGTAGAGCAGCAAAACAAGAAACAGATCTGAACATAGAGCAGAAAACACAATTTGGATCTAAACAAAAGAGCAATAAACAAAACGCAGAGGAGGATGTTGGAAAAGATTGAGAAATTGAAAAGGAAAATAAAAATGAAAAATGATGTGTGAATGAAAGAGAGTTGTAGGATTTATAAACCCAACACAACTCCCTTGAAAAAATTTGAGATTTATAAACCCAACTAAACTGAAGAGCAGTATACAAAACGTGGAGCAGTTTGTTGGAAAAGTTTGAGAAATTAAAAAGGAAAATAAAAAAGAAAAGTGGTGTATGAATGAAAGTGTGAAAGTTAGTGTAGGAAGTTGTCCAACGTGGAAAAGAGGCAAGAGAGTTGTGGAATTTATAAACCCAACACAACTCCTTTGGGGTAAGCCCCAAGAGGCACCCCAGTTTTGTGGGGAATGACGACTTAGATGGCACGTGGTCCTCCCCACACGCGGCCTGGCCTGGGTCGGTCCAGTCCGGATGAAAGATTACTTTTTTACTAAAAAAATTTATTATTCTTCTTGGAGAGCAAGACTTTGAATCTGTCAAAGGTAGTTTAGCTCCAACGTTTCATGTGCTTTGAATCTATCAACGCAGTAAGCCTTAACGATCACAATCTCCCCACTTCGTGCAACTTCTTATCTGCATCATATCTGCGCGTTTCTTGAACTGCATTGCTTGCAGTTCAAGCAGTCCCCCTCTATAAATAGAGGTGTTGGACACAGTTAAAAGACATAATATCAACACGCTGCTTTCATTGCAATCACACTGCCAATTTCATTTTTTAGTTTGAGAGAGAGAAAATACCATGAGTTCTGCTAGATATTGAGAGACTGTTGTTGTTCTTGATCTGAGATTGTTGTATCCTACAGAGACAATCATTATAGTCTTCAAGTACCGTGTGGACGGTGAATAATGTATTTAAGACATTGCATTCGTGCAATCCTCAATCGGTTTTCTTCATCGTTCATCATTTAATTTTAGTTATTTTCATTTCTTTGTAATCGTTATCGTTTATTTCTATGTAATAGTTCTCAGTATTAATTTTGGTTTATGCAAAATTCATTCTCCATTTCCACCAACACAGTATCTGAAACCCAATAAACCGAAGAGCAGCAGATTTAAACGTAAATCAAATTCAATATGCTTTTACAATAAACTAGATTTAAGGACTAATAGACTAAGATAGAGCAACAGATTTACAAAGAAAGAGAAGCGAGAAAGTGGTCTTTCGCGAAGGTGAACCTAGAAAAGAGAGGAATAAACCACATTTATGGATTGCTATTGAGTTCACGAAGGAGAACCTGAAGAAGGTGAACTATTGTGGACTAACGCTACTGAGTTGCAAAGGCGAACCTGAAAAAGGAGAAGCGAGGAATAAACCAGATCTGTGGGCTGCTACATTTTTGTCGAGAGATGGGGAGACTTCAACTTCAGATTCATGAAGAATGACTCGCGAGAAAGAGGACTGACTGGCTACTGAGTTTGCGAAGGAGGGAGAACATGGAGACAAGAGACTGGAGTGACCGTGAAGAAGGACTCGCGAAGGAGTGGAGAACCTGGAGAGAGAATTGTGGAGTGGAGTGGCTGCGTTTTTTGTTGAGAGAAGGGAAGAAAAAATGCCTAACCGTAGTTTTTAGCTTAAAATTTTGCGTAAGAGATTCGGTTCGATTCGAAAACACAAAGTTTTTTTAACCGAACTTAAAATACAGTTCGGCAGAAATATCGAACTGAGATACATTATATAATCGACTGAACCAATCATTTTTTATTTGGTTCGGCTCAACTCGATCAGTTTAGTAACAATTTTTTCACCCGTACCACTATTACGCAAAATATATAGTTTGAAGCCTAGATTGTTCTACTAATCTAGTTTGTAATATTTATACCTTTTATTAACTCATTTTCAATTCCCACATGTCCACCCGGTATCATATTTTTCTATTTGTTTGGCTTTTTAATTTTTTTTCTTTGATTTGTATTTTTCTTTGTTTTAGTTGTTGAATCTCTATTTGATTAATCAATGTTTGGTACTTTGAACCCTTATTGCTAACAGAATCAGAATGATCTTTAGATTGATTAGAAGAACATTTCAATTGGCTAGAATCCGTTACTTGAATTAAATTAGACTTGTAGAATTATATTGAATATTTGAAAATACATTTTGTACCTTGCTAAAAATGTGATCTTTGTTTACCAACCACACATTGTCTAATCAAATCTAATTTTCTCTTAATATGTTTCTAAAAAAATTGATTCATATAGATTCTTCACCCAACTAAAGAAGAGATATTGGTCAAATCGTCACATATGAAATTGAGTACAATGTTGCAAAAAAGATTTTGGATAAGGGCAATACAAAATTATTTCTTGAGAAGATATGAGAAACATACTCAATATCATTTGATCTGGATACTTAATATAGCTCCTTATCATTTGGAACAAGCTCTCCACTTTAATTAATATTTGTTCACGAGATTAGCAAAACAACTATAATTGCCCTTAGTTCATTAACAAAGCAATCCAAAATGTCATTTATTCATGACCTGCGTTGGACACGTATGTGCATAGTGCATGTACATCAAATATCATAAATAGCTGTTTATATTTTCTTAATTAATATTTCAAACTAAGAACTGTAAAATATTTTAGCAAAAAAATTCCTCTCACGGTCATAAATTTAAGCAGGGAAAGTTTCCCATAAATGATTCATTGCATTTAGATGTATAAATCTTTAATTCTAGCGCTAGCATTGTGTACAAATACTACTAAATATGCATTCCATTATAGAGGAAGAAATAGTACTTGCAAGTTGCAATATGTTTGCAAACTCAAACACTTTGTCCTATGACTCAATACATTCTGAGCATCTTTGTTCTTGTCTAGATTATCTTCTTTGCCACAAATATTGAGAGAAACGGCAAACATCACACACCCGTATTGTGGTTCCTCTCTTTTGATTGGGCACACACTATTCTTGGTTATGTGGCCACTCTATCTCCATATCATAACCGACATCAACCTTAATCCATGTCTTGGCAGTGTCATAATTTAGAATAGAGACATACGTGGATGACCATTGATTTTTTGGATAAGATGTTTCAATGGATCTATGCTTGCTAATATTTATTATCGGCTTTACCCGAAAACCATTCTTAATTTCAAGTCAATGGATTAAAAATCTCACCTTCTATGTTTTTTGTGGTACTTTTCATCCAAACTTTTGTCCTCTTCTTATATTTTGGTCATGAGCTAAGATGTTTATGTAAATTATATATATCAAGATAATGTTTTTCACCTTCTAGGCTGCACAAATAAAATGATAATGGCAAATGAATGACAAGTACTAATAGCATGTTTATGCATTTAAGAGTAGCAGAAAAACATTTTTTCATAAATTTTATTAAAAAATATTTCAACTTTACACCTATGAATATATTTAGAAATAAACATTTTGACACGTACGCTTTTTATTCCATGTTAGTTATGAGAAATTTTTGATTTTCAATATTATCCTTACTTTGAATTTTATTCCATATTAAGTGATTTCAATAATTTCACATTTAGCGTTTAATTTCACATCTTACTTTCATTGACATTTCACATATATCATTAACTATTACAATTGAATCTAATATTTAATTACGTGAGAATACTTTACCTTTTGCAAACTTATTTCACCAAGAATCTTAATTGTCTCACTTGGCTTAATCAATTGATTAATATATGAACAATTCATAAATTAATTATCCAAAACAGAATGTTTAGTTCCCAACAAAGATATTTTGTCATATTCTAGATTAAATGCATTCATCTTCTATTCATGCATGTACCTAATTTTATTGATACCAGTGTACTTAATTAAATATAATTAAAAAACATGTGTGTGACATATCATCAATTCGTTCATGCAACAGTAATTCCACTCATCTGAAGTTGATCAAGCCTTTTGGGTCTCCTGTACTTCTTCAACAACAAAGAGCTACAAACCACACTAAGAGAGGAAGCAGCCATGGCAGCTCCAGCAATCCAAGGTGGTAATCTGTATCCGGTGGACGGAAAAAGAGCCCCACCAGCAATGGGAATGCCCAGAAGATTATAACCCAATGCCCAAACGTAGTTTAGACGAATTCTGGTGAAGGTTTTCCGGGAAAGATCAATGGCTGTTATTACATCTTCTAAGTTGTTTTTTATTAGGACAATGTCTGCTGCTTCAATGGCTATGTCTGTGCCTGCTCCTATTGCTATGCCGACGTCTGCTTCTGCTAGTGCTGGAGAGTCGTTGATTCCATC
This sequence comes from Datisca glomerata, assembly GCA_003255025.1. Lineage (NCBI taxonomy): Eukaryota > Viridiplantae > Streptophyta > Magnoliopsida > Cucurbitales > Datiscaceae > Datisca > Datisca glomerata. Next base: position 443,268 of record QANY01000230.1, on the reverse strand, counting down.
CCCTACCATTCCCACTTTGTAGCCTGAAGCCTGACGCCAATAATATCAAAACACCGATCATGATTATTCATATGTTATCTGTTTTCTGTTACTGTTTTTGAGTTCTTAAAGTTAGGGGTGTGTAGATTTTTCAAGAATCGACCGAAGAGTCGCGCATACCCCTACTTAAAGTTTCCAATAATATCCAATCTAGTCTCAATGAATATAACTTTTCTCAATCAAATCCATGAATATTTTAATATGTTATAAACGGGTTGTTCTGTTAGCCTCATACTTTAATATTTATATGTCGTAATCACCCAATAACTGAGTATATTAGGATGTTAATTTTAAACAATTCAAGTCGTTATTAATATATAACATAAGAGTAATTTTCAGGTTTGATCTATGTGCAAAAAAAGATTTAATTATAATATTTTAAATTATTCAAGAACTTGATTGAGAAAATCAGGCTTAATTATAAGAATGTAAGAGAATAAACTATGAACTAAAAGTACATTTTATTATTTGTTTCATGTTGGCGCATGTGAGCTCATTTTCTTGGACGAGATCACCATTCTTGTATTTTTTGAAGAATGATATTAACATTTGTTTGTAACATTTGAGAATATTAACAGTTACTATGATATTAACAGCTGCATTAATTGACGACTTAAAATCAATACATCATTACTGCATTGTCTTCCTAGAAGAAAATATTAATTTTGTAGCAACGAATTAGAATATTCTTACATTGACCAAACCTATTCACCCATATGGTCATAGTGGGGTGATTCGGTTTCGATCTCCCAAATTTTCTTCTTAGATTTAATAACCGTTTTACGTTCAGCTTATTAATATTATGTTTGTTTTTTCTTGTCAAGGGAAATGGGATTACATGGATTAGAAAATGAAAATTCTCTATATAACCAGTTGGGTTAAGAATCCTAATAGATATTATGTTCGTTTTGAAGAAAACGAACAGAAAAAACGTCATTTACTTAATGATTCACATAAAAAATATTTGAAAAATTAAAAGTAATGTAAACAAAAGTACCTGCAATTCCTTAACTTTCTCAGCTTTCTGCTCAGGTTTAGCCTCAGCAACAACAGCATCAATCCCAACTTCCCTCGCAATGGAATTAGCAGTGCCCCAATTATCACCTGTCACCATAATACTCTTCACCTTCATAGACTTAAGAATGGAAATAACTTCTTTAGCACCTGGTTTCAATGGATCTGATATAGCAAATACTCCTTCTATTTCCTTATTTACCGCCACTAACACCCCTGTTTGAGCACTCCTTTCTGCTTCCTCTAGAAAACTGTCAGCTTCTATTGGTATGACTATGTTGCTGTCCAACATTAAGATCTTGTTCCCTACAATCACTTCCTTGTTCTTAACTATCGCTTTTACTCCGTGCCCCGGAATCGATATGAAGTCCCGGGCTTCCGGCCAGGCAGGGTTCGCGGCGTCTTCCCTTGTGGTTTTTGAATACTCCACAATGGCCTTGGCCAGTGGATGCTCACTATTCACCTGATTGAAAAACATATATTGCAGTTATAAATTGTCTTATACTTAATTTTTTTTTTTCATATAATTGTTTTTGGTAAATTACATTAATCTGACTTATAGTTTGAATTAATTATATGAATATTTCATCCAATTTTAATAACTACACATAAAACCGTTGCTATAATGCTTTATAACAACTCATATTAACTGTCACGGTAATAAAATAAACTATCACAAAAGGCAACGTTGAGTGACGTATCTCCAACGGTTGTCAAAACCGTCAAAATAGGTGATGTGGCAGTGACTGTCACGGCGATTTACCAACCATCACCATAGGTAAAAAAAACCGTCGCGGTTGGTCTATTTTCTTGTAGTGTGATATCTCATTATTTTATTCATCCAACAACTTTAAATTTCAGCCAAAAAGAAGTTTAAAGATATATTTTCAAACACCAAAATACATAATTTAAAAAAAATTAGGCATATGAATGATGAAGATGATGATGGAAATATTTCCATCATCATCATCAATTTTTTTTTTTACTTTTTTTAGATAAGTTGTTAGCATTTTAGGAAGTAGAAGGGTTACCTCAGCTGCAGCAACAAGTTCAAGGAGTTCAGGAAGTGGCATGTTTTTCAATAGTTTTGTGTTTACAACCACTGGCTTCCCCATTGTTAGGGTTCCTGTCTTGTCAAACACAATGCAGTTCACCTAAGAGACAAAATTTAGGTTAATCTCTAAGGACAATGTATTTATAGTAATGTCAATGTTGATGGAAATTTAGAATTAACTACAGTAATATCATTGGTGAAAGATTTCCAGTAAATTTCTCTTAATATTATATATACATAGTTACTTAATATTTTTTATATATTTATGTGAATTATTTAGTTCGCGATTACTGATCAAATCGTATAACGTCTATATTATTTAAGCGACTCATGAATACTGAACATATAAAAAAGTAAAGAGCAATATTTCCTTACCATATTTAATTGAAATATGTTTACTATGTACAATATTATATAATTATTTCGAGAAAAAAGAATACATAATATATTAAATTATGTGAAGAAATACGTTATTTAATAGAAAGGCAGAAAATAGTGAAGAGGGAGTGAGTATAAAAGAAAGCAAACCTTGTGAGTAGATTCTAAAGCTTGGCCACCTTTAATAAGAACACCTTGGGAAGCACCAACACCGGTGCCAACCATTACAGCAGTGGGAGTAGCAAGGCCTAATGCACAAGGACAAGCTATCACCATTACAGATATCCCAAACTGGAGTGCAAGCTCAAAGTTGTCCATGGAAGATGGTACCCATGACTCTGGGTATAGCTGAAACTTTCCTGCTAAATACCATCCTAGCCATGTTGAGAATGACAGTGCAATCACCTGCAAAAGACAATGCAAGTTGTTAATCATTGAATCCCTACTGAACTGCTGCATATAGCTTAAGTTTTTGGGTCGGAAACCATTGTGCTTTAATTATTGATGGAATGGAGAGGATGACAAAAAAGAACCTTATTTTGGAAAATAACCCACTTTTAAAAACTGTAAGTTTTAACCTATTTTGTTATTGAAAAAAATATGATTTTATCATTCTCAAGTAATTTGGAGGGTCAATCATGTAAAAATTATTATATGAACTCTTCAAGTACGAAGGTGTAAAATTAACGTCATTGGACAAGTTAAAATTCTTAACTTTATAAATTAGAAATTTGAGTTATTATTTTAAATAGGTCATTTACTGTGGTAAGAGTCAACTCATTCTATTTATTTTCGTAGTTCATAAATTTCTCGCCATATAATCGTAAATCATGATAAATAACATAGTAACTCTGGTGAGTACGAGTTAAAATGATTAACAAGTCAAAATATGAGTCGTAATGTTCTCTAGTGTGATAATTACTTGATCTTATATACTATCATAATCCTTGACACATAAAACTATTGAGTTTTAGTATATAAGGCATACCATAGGCACAAAGTATTTGGAAATACGATCAGCGAATTTTTGAACAGGAGCTTTAGCCATCTGCGCCGACTCAACGAGTCTAACAATCTGTGAAAGAGCACTCTCAGACCCAACCCTAGTAGCCCTAACATGAATCACACCATTCTCATTAACAGTCCCACCAATGACCAAATCACCCTTTCTTTTAATCACAGCCCTTGACTCACCAGTTATCATGCTCTCATTCACATGGCTTTCACCCCAAACAACACACCCATCTGATGCCACCTTACCACCTGGAACCACCTTGATGACATCATTCCTTTGTACCAATCTCCCATCAATCTCCTCTTCACCAATCACATTCCCACCTTCATCTAACCTCACCAATGTAGCGGTCTCCGGAGCCAAACTCATCAACTTTGCAATTGCCTCTGATGTTTTTCCCTTCGCCAAAATCTCTAAGTATTTCCCCAAAATAATGAAAGTAATTAGCATTGAACTTGTTTCAAAAAAATCATTTCCCATGAAATTAGGGTCAGTGGCTGATCTAATCACTGTGTAAACTGAGTAAAAATAGGCTGCGTTTGTCCCCAACATAATCAGTACATCCATGTTGGCTGAGCAGTTGATCAATGATTTGTATGATCCAACGTAGAATCTCCAACCGACGTAGAACTGTACCGGTGTGGATAGTTCCCACCTGATTATTTGCCCGACGTTCATCGTATTTACAATTTTGACCTCTAATAGTCTTTTTATTCCAGGTATGTACATGAACACCATTGAGGTTAGAAAAACTGGAAGTGTAAAACCAAAACTCCACCAAAATAATTTATAGTATTTTCTAATCTCTTTTTGCCTATGAGTTGCTGTCCCTCCCGTTTCCACGTAAATCGTCGCTTTGAAATTCCCGGATTTTATCGACTCGATTGTTTGGATAAATGTCCTTGGTCCCGTCACGTCAGGCAAGTAAGATATCGAGATTTTCTCTAGTGACATGTCTGTATTTATATCCTGTATGCCTTGGATCGACCTAAGGGATTTCTCAATGATCGTCATTGAGATGTCTGATCTAAGACCGTCGATTTTGAGATCTATTTTACTTATGTGGTCACCGACGGTGATCAAAGTGGCCTCAAACCCACAATCTATGATGGTTTGGAGGAGTTGAGCGTAGTTTACGAGATTTGTATCGTAACGGACTTCGGCTTCTTCAATAGGTAAGGCAACTAGGGCTTTATGGACACCATGAATTGATTGAAGAGAGGATTCAACAACAGAAGAGCAAGAAGTGCATGTCATTCCACTGATGCGAATTCGGCATACCTGTGTGGAGTTGTTGCTGTTTTCATCTTTTATTAATGTGGCTTCAAATCCAGATCCTTCAATTGCATCACCAATTGTCTCCTCCTATTATATATAATATATGTATAGAAATACAAAAAAGAAGAAGAAGAAGATGTTAATTAGTTGTTTAAAACATAAATAAAACGTTTATATTAAACAAAGTTTTAAGGACGGTTTTGATATTCAGTAATGATCTCTCTTTAATTACCAATATTATTAAGCTATATATATCATATATATCACTTTTGCCTGATTGTTAGATTATTTTGTACAGAAATTTATTCATAAAGAGCTAAATAAATAACATGCATACATTCATACGCATTTCATAATTGATTCTGTGTTCGAGTCCTTTGTTATATAATTTGGCCACTCGTGACCAAAAAAAGATGTGCATTTTCCTTATAATAATTACTTGTATATATACAAGTACTGCATGATCAGTTCTATCTGTTCTTGCTGCTATATAGCTACTAATGACCATGCAAAGCTTGCAAATAAATTTCCATAAGTTCAAGAAAAAAATGAAAGAGTACATAATAATTAATTAATAATATGTAATTAAATACTAATTAGTGGATATATTATAAGCCTGCCTGAACACTTAACATGTTACTCTAAATGTGGATACAATATAGAATTAGACATGACCAACCTATCCACACAAAAAGGTGTTTTTGATATATTCTATAAATAAATTATAGTAAAAACAGCCTATCAAATTCCTTCATCTCCATACAAGTAGTGCTTTCTCATTATATTTTCTCTTGTACTACCTATCTCTTGTGTAGTACAGTTGCAAGTAGAAGACACTCTTTTAACAGTACAATTTCTCTTAAGGATCGCATATATACTTCCTGGTGAAGACATTACAACTTCAAAGTATGAACTTACATGACTTACAAAATAATGTACCAACTGCAGGATACATGTTTGAAAGAGTTTTTAGCATAAACTGAAAACTTGTGAGGGATTAAACTTATTGATATATCCATTGAAATTTAACACTATGTGGTGGGTAACAGGTATTATGTGAATCAAGAAGCAAATTGTTGTTATTTAAAGAATTGAAATAACCTAAAAGGTTCTTGTAAAAACAAAATTACTAAAAGGTTTTTAGTTAGCGAACTAAGTAATCTGTGACGAGAGCTTGTAAAAAAAAAATTCTAGACTGATCAAGTTTTAAGTGATCAAATCATATGTCATTCATTCATATGTTAATATTTCATCACTCAATAAAATAATTTACCCATTCAAATTATAAATGGATAAGTCATCACTTAATCACTTAAAATTGGACAATAACTTAATCAGTCTAAAATTTTTCATAAAAAATTACTACCTAACTAAAAGATTTTTAGGAAGCGAACTAATTAAGTTATGTGACCAGAGTTTCTAAGTCAGTGGTCATACTTGATGATTTCATGAGCCTCCTGCGAATTGAGGTTCAATTAAATTCCCAGGTAACGTACCTCTACCACACAAAAAAGTGAGTTCTGTCAGGTTAACTAACCTGAGTAGTGGTAAAGTTGTTTTATTTCATCAGGTTCTCTCTTGCTTCTTGATCCATGGTTTAGAAGCTTAGAATGTGAATTATATGCTAAGCTTGGCAATATAGTTCAAGTGAGTAATGACTAATCTATATCTATAATATCATATCTTCGTGTCATAATATCACTCAAATATAAGAATTGAAATTAACTAGACAAAACGAAGTAGGATGTAATTCAACCCTAACACGAGAGGATTACTACTTAACCAATTTCACATGCTAGGTGTACTCAACTTCAATGTTACACACGCGTAAGTTCTAGTTTGATCAGGGGCAAGGACATAAAACGAATATGTTAATGAAGGTTATAGATTCAACCTAGCTAGCTAAGAGGAAGAAACTTGTAACATCATAGTTGCTTACGACTATTTTGGCTAATTAATTATTTTTCCAATATGCTAATTTCAATAATCGTGCTATTACTTAAATATTAACTGTGAGATATGTTCATCTTATATATCTAAAAAGATTTTAGGTTCGAGTTATACCATATGATATCAAGTACACAAAAAATTAACCAAACATTGAAAGGGTCTTTGACGTGACAAAAAGAATGAAGTAAAATCAACTACATATGAATTGAAATTATTTTCTCACTAACTGAAAAATAGTGTAGCATGAAATTATCATATGATCATAAACTCTCTATTTACCAACAACATTCTCTACTTACCCACATAATCATATACTTTGAAGATTTCGTGCTCCTCAATCAATCCTATGTAATCTATAGTTCCCTGACAAAAAAATAAAAGTGAATAAGAAGATGAGAAAAACTTACATTGACAAGATTTGGGTTATAACGGATCTGAGCCTTATCATTCAAGAAATCAACAGAAGCATCAAGAATGCCCGGAAGATGTTTGATAGATTTCTCAACTGAGCCAGCACAAGCAGAGCATGTCATGCCTGAAACAGAGAACACAGCCTTGGCCCTTGGCCCAGCCGACGGTGACCCCTCCACCATGATAATATTATCTCCTTTTGGTGACTTTGACAGTGTCATTGATGATATTGGGGATGGGCCATAAGACCCAGGTGACATGTTCCTTAAGCTCCTTCTACTGCACACCGAGCAGCTCAATTGTAGAAACTTGGCAGCCATGATGAAAAGAAGAAGAAGAGGAAGAAGTAGAGAGTTTCGACAATGTTGCTTTTGTTATTAACTGCAAAAAAAACATGAGTTTTTTTAGGAGTTTGGTTTGTTAGCCTTTCTGTTTTGAAACTTTGTTAGTTTGTGATGAAATGGAAAAGTAAAGCAAGTTTTGGTATTTTTCTGAATTAAAAAGGTAATTTGTTCTGTAAAGAGGGAGAGAGATAGAGCGTTGGGCACTTGAGGGAAGTTGTTTTTATAAGGGTTAGTGGGTTAAGGGTCCTACCCATTATCTATTTTTTTCTCTTTTCTTTTTCCCTCCTCCTCCTCCAAGAAAGTGAGAGAAAACTAAAACCACTTGAGTCGTTGCAAATTATATAGCTTCGGGGAAAAACTCACAACTTAAGGATTAGTAGTTTGAGTTCTCGAAGAAGCTCGTGAGTTCACGTTGACAAATTGCATGTTATAGTATTGTTTCTTACGGATGCTGAATTTTTGGATAATTATATTGTTAGATATCCAACCTATATTCATTTACTAGGTTTCTAATTCTTTAATTCCCAGCTAATTAGCTTTTTGAAAACAGCAATAAAACGTTTTTATGAGATAAAAACTCGAAAATGGATTTTTTTTCTTCTAGTTTGTAAAAAGGTAGTTCTTGATACTATGATTATAATGTTACAAGCATCTAACACAAATCAACTGACAGATTAGTTCATGTTCTCCCAAACTAGTCACGATCTAATTCGATTTTTTGAGGAAACCAAGATTCATTGAAAGTAAATTTGAGAGTATATAAATTATTTTATGTTTTGCAAGTGCAACTTTTATATATATTATTCACCAATCAAACTCTAAGAAATTAGGTCTTGAAATATGGTTTGTGCTAAGTTGATACATGAATTTAGGAATCTTCTTAAGAATAAGACCGACAAGAGGATGAACACGATTATTATAATCTAAAAATCTACTTGACATACCTACCCTCATAAATCATCCAATCCTTATAATCAATCTAATCGAAAGCATAAATATCAAGATTATTCAAATATCTAATGCACATAAATGCAAACTACAAAATCCAGAAGTATGTGTATAAAAGAAAGTAAAAATCGCAATCCTATTATAGTGGAGGGGCAAGTGAAGAGGACTTAACTTTGTAATCAATTAATGGATATAGCTACTGCAATCCAATTCTGACAAATGTTATCGCTTGAATTTCCAAAATATACTCAACTGTTTCAATTGCATTATGCAAATGACATTATTGAGAGAACTTAAAGTTGATGAATCATCTAGTTTTTGATGGCAACTATTTGTCTTATACTTTCTTTTTATACATAAAATCTAAGTCATTGGCGTGTGATCTTTAACTTTCGTTTTTATGGGTTTCTTTTTTTAGGAGAAGAAATAATGTTAATGATCTTAGCATAGGATATAATTTATTCCTTATTGGTACTATAATTAATAAACTTAGTTAAGCAACATTAAACAAACAAGTCCCTATATTTTATTTCCACTAGAATAAGGCTAAATTGCAATACCACCTTAGCATTTTAACAATCTCGCCCTTACACAATCTTTTGGCTAATTTGACCAAATTGTAATAATACCACAATCTCTTGGCATATTCACAAAATCTGCAAGTTTTGTTGTCTCCATGCACATAACCACACATGTTTTTTTATCAACGTGTTTTCCATTTTCCAATGAGTTCCTCATATAAATTGATATGATTGTCAGAATAGATTAAGCTTTGAGTTGTTTTAGTAACTAATAGTGTCTCATCTTTTTATGAATCGGGAAATCAAAAGTATTTTTGAAGGACTTTATATTACCTGAATTTTGGAGTGGACTAAATGTCTTGTTAGATAGGTATTCGATAAAATACTAAGAGAGAGAGTGCAATACTATAAATAGACAGAGAACGATACTAACTAACTAACAAAATACAAGTAAGCTAACTGTAGAAAATTATTGAAATACCCTTAAAGAAACACATCTCACTATATCATCTAATACCCTCCCTCAAACTCATGTCTGGTGAAGGCGGGAGTTTGTTTCGAATGATAGCAAATCTGGAAGCTAAAAGAGGCTTTGTGAAGATGTCAGCCAATTGATCAACGGTAGCAATATAATGAAGGGTGAGATCCTTACGAGTTACTCTATCTCTAACAAAGTGATAGTCAATTTCAACATGCTTCATCCTATCATGAAAAACTAGATTTGAAGTAAGTGCCATTACTGAAATATTGTCACACCAGATTTGAGGAAGACTAGATAGAAAGATATGTAAATCACAAATTATTTGATGTATCTAGGACAACTCAACAGTAGTATTTGCAAGAGTTATATACTCGGCTTCAGTGGAAGACTAGAGATAGTAGGTTGTTTCTTGGCAGTCCAGGATATATCATTTTACCCAAAAAAATACAACATTACCCGTGGTAGAACAACGATCAATGACATCCCAAACCCAATCAAAGTGCCAAAAGGCAGTAAGATGCAAAGAACCAGTATGAAAATGTAGGCCATAGTCAAGAGTACCCTTAAGATACCTAAGGATCCTCTTTACAGCAGCAAAATGCATAACAATAGGAGCATGCATATATCGGCAAACTTTATTAACTGCATAGGCTAGATCAGGCCGAGTAAAGGTCAAATACGGTAGTCCACCAATCAAAATTCTGTAAGTAAACAGATCTCGAAAAGGAGAAGCAGTGCAATCCAAATAATGTTTGACAGAGCAAGGTGTTTTGCAGGATTTAGCCTAAGACATACCAGATTTTAAAAGTAAATCTCTAGCATATTTTTCTCGCTTAACCAGAACACCATAAGTTGTATAATGAATTTTCAGCCTAAGAAAATACTTCAGAGGACCCAGATCAGACAATTCAAATTCAGATTTTAATTGATAAATGAGAGACTCAATAAAATCAAAATCATTCCTAGTCAATATAATATCATCAACGTATTGAAGCAGGTATGTAAGAGAAGAACCTACTGATCTCACAAATAAAGAAGTGTCCGCAGAAGAAGCCACAAAATCAAAAGTGTGTAGATGAGAAGTAAACATGGTAAACCATGCCCGAGGAGATTGCTTAAGGCCATACAGACTTTTTCTGAGCTTGCAAACAAGATGAGCAGAAGAGGAATCCACAAAATTAGGGAGCTGCACCATATAAACTTCTTCTCTTAGGTGGCCATGTAAAAAAAAAATTTTGACATCCAATTGTCTCATAGGCCACTTAAACTGTATTGCCAAAGAAATAACTAATCTCATAGTAGTATGTTTATTTACAGGGCTAAAGGCTTCATTGAAGTCTAGTCCAAGCTTTTGATGAAAGCCTTTAGCAACTAATCGAGCCTTGTACTTTGATATTGAACCGTCAGGGTTATACTTCAACTTAAATACCCACTTACACCCAATTGCAGTCTTATGAGGTGGTAAAGCAGTCAAAGTCTACGTTCCTTACTGTTGTAGAGTAGAAAATTCCTCTGCTGTAGCTGCTCTCCAAGATGGAGATTTAGAACCTTGAGTATAGGAAGGGGGTTTAGTAATGGCAGCAGTATAAGATTTATTTTTAACAATCCCTGACGTCTCTTATTTGCATGGGATGAACATTAGTAGTAATAGACACAGGTCTAGATGAAGAAGAGAGAAATACAGTAGAAGCAGTAGGAAAAATAGTGTAAGACATAAAAGAAGTAGTTAGAGAAACAGATGGAGTAGTAGAAGGAATAGAATGGGATAAAGTGACAGAAGAACATGAGTTAACATTAGGAAGTAAATTGAGAGAAGCCAAAAGTGAAAGATCAAAAGAAGAAGAATGAGATGATGCAGAATCGGGAGAAATAGAAGAAATAGATTAGAAGCAAAAGGAAAATGTGTTTCATCAAAAATTATATGTCTAGACACTATCATCTTGTCACTAGCAGGATTATAGCATATGTAACCCTTATATTCAAGTTTATATCCTATAAAAATAAACTAAGAGGTCTTGGGTTGAAGTTTATTGGAGTTGTATAGTTTAAGGAGTGGGTAGCACGCACAACCAAAGATTTTCAGGTGAGAATAGTTAGGTAAGTAACCAAATAGCTTTTCAAAGGGAGACATATTGCCAAAGGATTTAGAAGGCATCTCATTCATAAGAAAAATGAATGTGGAGAAAGCATGAAACCAAAAGCTAAGAGGAACAAAGGCTTTGGACATGAGAGCTAAAGTTGTCTCAACAAGATGTCTATGTTTGCGTTCAGCTACTCCATTATGTTCAAGAGTATAGGCACAATAATTTTTATGTAAAACGCCATGAGAATCAAGAAAATATCTAAAGGCAGTACTGGTATACTCTCCCCCACCATCTGATCTAAGAGTCTTTATGGGTAAAGATAAAAGCTTTTCAATGTAATGCTTGAATTTACAAAAAATGGGGAAAACTTCAAATTTATGAAACATGGGGGAAATCAAAGTATATTTGGACATATCATCTACAAATGAAACATAGTATCAATAGCCAGCGAAAGAATTGATGGGAGATGGTCATCAAACATCACTATGCACTAAATCTAAATAAAGTAAAGAGACATCCTTAGAAATAGGAAAAGAGAGCTTTGACATTTTTCCTTCCAAATAGTTAGTACAAATGCATTGTTGAGAAAAAGAAAAGGAATACCAGTTTTATTCAATATAAGATGTACAACTTGAAGACTAGGGTGGCCTAGCCTATCATGCCACAAAGTATTAGAAAGTGCACTATGCAATGCAACAATAGATGAACACTAGGAGAAGAGGATTTGATACACAGATAAGAGATTAGAAGATATATATGGAATTTATAGATTTTTTCTAAGATAAAAGTGTGAGATGGAGTAGGAAGAGAACTAACACATGTTTGAGTTATATGTAGATTTTGTCAATTGCCCACTGAAACTCCATCTTCACCATTATACTCACTGGACAAATTGAGGGTAGAGAGGTCTGGGGTCAAGTGAGCATTACAACCAGTGTCAGTGAGCCAGGAACTTAAGTTAGGTGAAGTAGAATTGACAGAGGTAGCCAACACAGGAAGTTGAGAAAGTGGATGTCTGCTTTGATAAGAATAATCCATACGATTGTAGCAATCCAAAGCACTGTGACTTGGTCCCATACAAATTTGACACTGTATCTTCCTTTTAAAACCATATCCATTAGAGTCAGAAAACCATTCAAAAGAGGGTGGTGTGGGACTTAAATTGTTGGAAGAAGGAGAAAAAAATAGGTGGTGTTAGAATAGTACTCCTCCCTGGATTAAAAGAACCTCTGCCTCTACCATTGAAACCTCTTGCAGGATTAAAACCTCTTCGCCGATTGGAATTTCTTCCTCTCTGAAAGTTAGAATTAAAACCTCGTGAAAACTGAGATTGAGCAACAAACATGGCCATTGGTTGTAAGGAAGAATTCAGTTGTTTATGTTGACTTTCCAAGGATTTCTCTTCAGATATTAGCAAGACGTGTAGCTCTTCCAAAGAAAGTGGTTTAGTACAAGTCCTTATAGAAGTCTTTAGAGCATTGTAGTTAGCAGGAAGCCCATTTGTGGTGTAAATCAGAAGATCTTCATCATCAACAAACACAGAAGCAACTGCTAGTTTATCATTTACTTATTTAATATGTTGAACATGTGAATCGATTGATTCATTTACTTTCTTGGATGAAGATTGTAGTTCTGATTTCAGATCTAGAACATTAGTTCTTGACAACGAAGAAAATCTTATTTCTATAAATTCCCAAACCCGCCTCACAGTCTGACTTCCAACATCGTATGCCAAGTCATGGGGGATAGAGTAGCATCAATCAAAGTAATTAAAGCTTGATCTTGAGCTATCCAAGAATCATATTCAGGATCAACTTGAGAAGTAATTTCACCTTTATCAATGCAGATGAACTTCGGGGGACAAGGAAGTGTGCCATCAACAAAACCGAACACAGAATGTGCCCTAAGTATGGTAGAAATTTGATATTTCTATAGTATGAAATTGCTCAAATCTAACCTTACAGAAATTACAAATGTTCGATAAAAGAAAAATTGGAGATTGAGTGGAAAAAGCTATTGTACAAGAAAAAATAGTTGAAGAGATTGACGATGAGTTCGAAGACGATGAATCCGTCATTCTAGACGCAAGTCCAAGAATGCTCTGATACCATGAAGAATTATGTGAAACAAAGAGAAAGTGAAGTTGAACTAACTTTGTATATTCATTAGTGTATTCGATAAAATATAAAGAGAGAGTACAATACTATAAATAGACAGAGAACAATACTAACTAACTAATAGAATACAAGTAAACTAACTGTAGAAAATTACATAAACATCCTTAAAGAAACATATCACTATATCATTTAATATTAAGATCAGCAAGTGGAGTTGACAATAAAATTGCATAATTGTAAAACTTTGGGAGTGTAGTGACTAAATCATAAAAAAAAAAGTGTATAGGCAGTAAAACAAAATTAACAGCATCCGTGTTAAGTCATTTGACTATAGTAGAAGCTTACTCCTCTAACTTCAGTAACTAAGGGTAATACCTTAACATCCCCCTGTCAAGTTGAAGGGCAAGGTCTTCACCTTAAACTTGTTTTTAAGATAGGTAAATCTGGGAGTAGAGAGAGCTTTTGTAAGTAGATCAGCTAGTTGATCAATAGATGACATAAATATAATTGAAATCTGATTTAGTTAAACCTTGTCTTTGGTAAAATGAACATCAAGTTCAACATACATATTTATTGCATGAAGAACTGGATTGAAAGTAGGAGTTAGTGCACTGATATTAACCATAGAATAAGAGGTTAAGCATAGAACAAATTCCAATTCTAATAGTAAGCTTTTGAACCACAAAACTTTTTTGGCTGCATTAGCTAAGGCATTATATTCACTCCCAGTACTTGATTTGGCAACTACATGTTATTTCTTAAAAGACCAAGAATAAAGTTACCACCAAGAAAAATGAAGTAACCACATGTTGATTTTTTATCAGTACTATCTCCTACCTAGTCTGCATCAGAATAAGCCTCTATTGATAAACTAGGAGAAGGTTTTAAGGTTAAACCTTCTTAAATTGTCCCTTCCAAATAGCACAACACCCTTTTGCATGCCTTCAACTGAGTACGTATAGGCTGATGTAAAACCTAACTAAGCTTGTTTCATGATAAACTTATATTAGGTCTGGTTATATAGAGATATTGTAAAACCCCTATTGTGCTTCTAAACAATTGGTTCACCATCAGTAAGGCATTATACTCATCCACCATAGCTTGTTTCCCGCTAAGATGGTTAAGTGCTTACTTAACTGTGGTAGGTTCATTAGATGGATCAAAGGTACGGAGAAGGATGATTTGTGGCAGTGTAGGCTTTTGGATNTATATATATATATATATATAGTCTTTATGATTTGGACAATAAACATACATACATCAGAATGAAAATTAGGCTTATGTTTATTATAGGGCCTAGGTGGGGAAAACATGGACATTAAAAAAAACTTCTGGCTATTATAGTCAGGGCATTCCACCAAAATTTAAAAGGAATTTGAGCTTGCTAACAACGTGAGACATGTTTCCATAAGATCATGCATACGTTTTCTCTATTTTTTATTATGTTGATGAATGTAAGGATATGAGTGTCTAAAACGATCACATGAGATTGAAGAAAAGTAGCAATAGATCTAACTTTTCCTCCCTAGTCAGATTGTAAGGCTTTAATAGGTTTTTCAACAAATATCTTAAAAATACTAAAAATTTGTAAAGCTGTTGACTTTGGCTTTAAAGAAAATATCCAAATGACCCTACTAAAATCATCTAGGAATGATATGTAGTATATATATCCTTCTCTAGATAGTATTGGATATGGTCCCTATAGATCTGTGAAAATTAGTTCTAATGGTTGTGAAACATGTGGCTTTTCCCCTTGTGACATTTTACACACCGACTTATTAGATTTTGAGAAGGAATGTTGCATGACTTTAATGCCTTGTTTAGTATATTTTATGCAGGATGTCCCAACCTCCTCTGTCAAACATCAGTTTAGGGATAGATTTTCATTATATGCATTTGATTTCCAATCATCGGTAGGTATATTGACAGAGTGCATGGAGCTAATATAGGCACGATTAACAGGAACAGAAAAATTCTTTTTATTAGAGATGTTAGTTTTTTCATACAAAGACATACAAGAACTGTACTTAAAATCAGAAGTATTGAGATATACTACTCATAGAACTATGAGACTCTCATTTTGAACAAATAAATGTTAAATAGAGGGACCTTTCACACTTGGATATGTTAAAAGGTAGAGGCCATCTTTAAGAATTCCTTACAAAAGAAGCACTCTAGTGGCTTTGTCCTTCATAAAACAAAACTCAACATGGAATTCAACAAAAAAACGTTGGTATCATGAGTCAATTAAGAAATGTTAATGAGAGTCATTTTTATATCAAGAAATCTTAATACTAATTTAAGTTTTAAAAGATAAGTTTTTTAAGGAAGTAATGTTGAATCTATGAAAATGTCACGCAAACAATTATCATTCCCTACAACAAAGTTTTTAGAGCTAGTGTATTCTTAAGCTAGGATATGATAGTTGAGTTCTGAGGTAACATGATTGGTTGCAGCATTATCTTGCCACATTTACCATTTCTATATGCTCCTTTTTTTGCCATTAAATACCTCTCCATTGGTTACAACATTGTTGAGTTCTTACGTTCCTGGTGAAATTATGTTGTGCTCCACTAAAACCTTGCTGACCTAGTTGTTGTTCATTGAATCCTAGTTGATTTCCAAAGAATCCTCTCATATTTCTATTGTTAGCAACAATATTGGTACTATTCTAACTGTAGTCTCGTTCAAGGCCAGTTGTTTCTCCAACCTGCTTTCATGACATATCAACATCGATTGCATCTCTCCAACAGAGATATCATCAGTTCTTGATGTAGCATTTACTACAACAGAATCATATTCATGTCCTACACAATTCAAGAAATAAGTCATCAAATCTTGATCAGTTATAGTTTGACCAACAACTCTTATAGCATTTGCAACCTTTATCATTTTCTACAGAATTCTATAATAAAGGAGTTTCCTTTTGTTTGTGTTTGCAGTGATTCTAAGCATTAACCTTGCGTTTGACTGACTGGCAAAGCTTTTCTCCAGTGAATTTCATACTTCTACTGAAGAACTATATCGTGCAGTAGTTTCTAACACTCATTAAGTCATGGAGGTTTTAGCTAACTTAGTAACAAGTGGTCTTTTCTCATCCAGATATTGAACTCTGGATTGGCACTTACACTGACTAGTGTTTTCTTTGGCTTTCTTGTAAACCCAAAAACAATACATTTAAAACATGACCAACGATTGCATGCAACACTTGTGATTTTCAAATCACATAATTGTCTATGCTTAGCTTTATCGATAAAGAACTACTAAGCATATTGCTGGACATATTGTTCAAGCTCAGAACTGAGCTCCTTGAACTATGTGTATTTGGTGCCAAATTTCCATCTTTTGAGATTGCCATTGACACAAGTTATGGTCTCTAATATCATGAAATAAAATAAACAGCAGTGGGAATGCTTTTAACTATTGAGACATTACTAAGATACTAATATTTGTACTCAAGGTTCACAAGATTGAACAATCAAGAATTTAACAAAATGAAGCTAACAAACATAAACTTTCACACTAACTGGTTCAACCAATGTACAGTTTGACAGTTTCAAAAAAATTATCAGTCTACTCATCATTGCTAAGTCATTTGACTAAAGTAGAATCTTCCACCTCTGATTGAAGGGTAATATCTTAACGGGCAATATGATTGCAAAATTGCCAAAATGCAATTAGTATTTTTACACTTTAGTCTTAAATAATTTCATTATTTCATTTTAGCCCTATATTAGGTAGATCATGCTTAAGATTACATAATCGAATCCTCTAATAATAAGATTCTTTGTTAAGAACTCTTTTAGATTTAATCTTATAATATATCAGAGAAATTCAGCTATTACTTTTTAAAAGGTCAATTCCAATACAACCTTGTGCCTTTGATGAAGTTGTGATCACATTTCTTTCATTATTTTATGTATAATAATTTTGATAGAGAAAAATGAACTACTCATTCTTTTAAAGCATGATAATTATTGTTTTAATCTCTTTATGCATGCCGTTTGTTCGAACAAACAACACCTCAAAAGAAGAGTTGTATTATGAAAGCAAAGATGATGTGACTTACACGTACTAAGCAAAAGCGCTGACTATAGCTTATTTGAATTAACATTGACATTAGAATCAGTTTAATTTTAATGAAAACGATTTGATAAGATGATAGCATTGGCAATTTTGAACAATTCAAATGATGTTGTGTAATATTTTCTAATATTAAATGATCGACTAATTAAATAATTACAAGTTTGATTGTTTATTGATGTTGCTCACTATCGAAAGTCTTAGACTATGTTTTTAATTTATGGAGAGTTCAATCGCAATCATGGAGAGAAATTAATTACATTCTCTTCTGTGACGTGAATGAAAAATAAAAAGAAAAACAATTCTCTTTATTAAAGTTGTCTGTTATCTTAAATGAGTATGATAATGTTTTATTTTCATGTAATTTCAGAATTTAATCCCTGCAAATTTTCTAATCCTATTGGACAAAAAGAAAAATTGGAAGAATAATAACTCTCTTGATATGATTAGTCGTTTGGTGACAAGTCTTAATAAGTAAACACGATGTCTGTGTATGGAAACGATTGATCGTTTATGAATGTACAGTTAGGCTAGTTTTTTTTTTAAATATAAAATTTACAAATTTTACGGACACTAGAAATTACCATTTTAAACGAACCGTCTTATTTTAATTTTTAAATATGACATGTAATAAGATGTAAAAAATATAAAATTGATCATTCAATGGACGCGTACGTTAATTAGTTTGTGTATCTTGTCAATATGGTCATTCAACTTAGATTTCATTAAGTACTTATCCTCCCCGTAACTAAACATTTCTTTATTACTTTCTTTATATAGTGACCTAAACATGTACCCTCTAAAATAAATATCATCGACCATGTGCATGCTTTATTTTGATAACAAAAATAGTTCATGGTCGTTCTTAAATATGTTAGTTATTAATGATTTGTAAGTTTTGTCAATGATTGTTAACAAACATAAGTTTATACCATCTAATTACTTTATTTCCTCTACGAGGAGAAAGAAAAGTAAGGAACCCGTGAATATTGGCAAAACTACAACTATCCTTAATCAAGGAAAATTATTCGTAGTAAAAACAAGATACACTTGAACTAAAAAACTCCATGTTCGAAAAGAAATATATATTTTTTTCCGAGCACGAGTTTTTGTCGGTAATAAAAATTAAATGTATTCAAGTGGGGTTTTTTGGAACGTCTCAATAAGCTAGACCTATGCTTCGAGTAGTTTCACGCCATAAATAAACTCGAACACTCAAAAAATTCGTCAGACAAGCAGATTCACATCTCTTACAACCAACACGGTCTTCGGTTTTTGGAGCGGAAGCAATCTCCTTAGCTTTACATCCATCCCAATGTATCATTTTTGATACATCTGTGGGCCAAGCTCGGACACATTGAGTACACCATATACATATATCATAAATCTTTACTGAATGAAACATTGGATCTATAAATTTTTTAACACCATAAATTTTTATCTAATCAAATTTGAAATGAATCATATATTTAGATACCAAATAAATCAATAATTTCTCATAATTTTTCTAATCAATCTATTTTTAGATTAACTCATGCTATATATATATAAAGAATAACTGACTTTTGGCCTTCCTTTCGTTTTTTTAACTAATTTTAAATTTTTAATTGAATTTTGATGTATAGCCACCTATATTTGATAATATATAACTGCGCGTAGGCTAGTAAAATTAAGATAACTGAAGTCAATCTCCAAAAATAAATTAATTTTTTTCTTTTTAATTTACACATTTAAACTGTTTAAATGTAATTTAACACAGACAATCAGTACCCCTCAACCTCGTTTTGGGATCCTGGAAAGCATATGCAATTGCCTTCTGCTTTCTATTTAATTGGCAAGACAACAATTTTCAGATGAACTACATAGATTACTAGACGAATACACGTGCATTGCACGAAAGTGTAAAAAATAAAAAATATAAGATAAATACAATAACTTAAGATAATAATCTTAAAATTTAAACAAAAATTAGAGAAATAAATTAATTATGTAATGTTATAATGATTATAAATACATGTTCATATAAAAAATATATTTGAATGCATACATTAATGTTTCACAAACTACTACGAGAAATGACATAGCACAAAGGATTTGGAGCCTGCTGAATTAAAATTATTAAATCAATATGCCCTAATTACATATTCACGTACAAAGAAACATATATACATAAATTAACTAAGCCTAATAAGCAATATTATAACATTAAAAAGCCCAAAAATCATGACTAGCCCAAACTATTTTAAGAAATAACAGTTTTCAATAGTTTTAGGTTACTAACAGATTTTCTAATCTGTCAATAATTTTAGACTAAAATGATCATAATCTAAGTATGATGTGTTTGAAAGATGATTGATTTTAGGAAGTGATTAAAACGCAAAAATTAAAAAATTTAAATATCATAACTATTCAACCAACACCACTGAAATAATTTAAAAACACAACAATCCCACTCAAAATATTCTTTGGAAACCGCTCGAACTCTTATGAATGATATTCCCAAATATGGTGTGTTTGAAGGATTTTTGGGTATATTAGAGGTATATAAATAATATACTGATTTGAAATATACTTAATTTAAGGAAGTAATTAATGCTCAAATTTATTTTTTTAAAATTGAAAAATTAAAACCCCCAATCGCTCAACCGAAATCGCCGAAAAATTTGAAACTCGCCCCAATCCCACTCAAATGATCTTGGAAATTGCCTACCACCCATTTAAAAAAACTAAAAAAATCAATGGTATATAGATGATATACCAATATGATAGATTCTTAGTTTGAAGAAGTAATTAATGATGATAATATTTTTTCAAATTTGAAAAGTTAAAACCTACCAACCACTCAACAAAACTACCGAAATGTTTTTAAAATCGCCACAATCCCACTCAAAAGACCTTGAAAACCGCCTATTACCTATTTTAAAAAAAAAAACTGGAAAAGGAAACCGTCATTATCACTAATCAAATCATCTCAAATAAAAATTCATCAATCAACCATCTATAGACTAAATATTAAAAAGTTTTTCGAGAAGAACCCTAAAATCACCGAACAAACACAATCTTAAAATCATGCCAGTGAGAGGATAAAAAATCGTAACCTATTGGTTAATAGATGATTGAATATTAAATTATCAATCATGTTACTTGTAGCAAGTAATCAGTGGTTGATCTATTCAACTGTATGTAAAGAACTATGTTAGGAACTTAAATTGGTTGTTCCTGAATCAAATTGGAAAAAGAATAAAAAATTCATATTGGTATATCACTTATATACTACTAATTTATCCAAAAAAATCCTTCAAATTTCAAAAATCAATGCATGAAAATAGATTGTCATTTTCTCCTTATATGGTCTTTTCTTTTATCTTATTTGTCTCCTCGATTTTTATCATGCTTGAGGTTTCTAGGGGTGCATAGACTATATGGACCGTGTTGCCGTGTCGACTAAAATGGTCGATCGATGGGGGTCGACGATATTCCTTCCTCGTTGTGTGAAGAAGACTTAGGCAGGATTCGAAGGGCTTACCATATCCCTGGTTACGTCCAACTGTGGCTGCACGAGGAGGGCGAGAAGGTTAGTGCTCCTAGGGGTTCGAAGTTTGCGCCTCCAGTCCCTCGCGTTTTTGGGGTCGTAGGTGAATTTGTGATTTCCTAAAGGAGAACATTTGTTTGTTGTTCACTTTAGTCGCTTAACCTTTCCTTATTCTCCTTGCAGCTACCAAGAGGAGATCATAGGAATTTCCCGCTCACCTCTTGTCCTGGATTTCTTATATGGTCGAGCTCCCTCTTGAGGCCCGTGCTCACGACGCCCTTCTGAGGTTCGAATTTCTGTTTCTGGCAGACTTGTTTTTGGATCTTCCGGAGGATGTCACAGTCGACCTTCTTATCGAGAACTGCTTGGAGGATTCTCCTATTCGTAATGAGTATAACCCTCAATCACTTTCTACTTTGTTGCTACCTTTTTCATCTTACCACTCGTAATTATGATTCCTTCTTCTTTGTAACAATGATCGAGGACAACTTTTTTCCCAAAAGGAAAGGAAAGAACTCAACGCCACCAAAATACAGAATATGGAGGCGCTCCATGATTAGAGCGATCGAAAGGGAAAATGGCTCCTTCCGTATCTCGCCCTTCCATTCCTCAATCTCTAGCTCGTAGGCACCACCATCAGTTTTTCCCATCCTTCCTCATCCTGGCGAGGACCTCACATTCTAACGACATCTAGGGGACTCCCTAGAGCTCATCTCAGTCTTCTTAACATTTCACTCTGCTCCAACCGATTGACGCGTCCTCCTCTCTGATCTGAGACATCAGCGCGTCGGGCTCTAGGTAGCAGGGGTCCCATACTAGCCAAAAGCGAAAAGCCCAAGGCCTCTAGAGGAGGCTGAACAGCCCAAGGTCCAAGCCTGAGCTCGGAGTGAAGTAGCCAGCGTGCTAGATTGGGCATCTAAGCACATCGATCCTGAGAGGGGAATTGCCCTCCTCGAGGGGCTCGTGGTGGGGTTTCCAGATAGTTTCATGGAGAACACCAGTGACGTAAGTGCTAGCTCTAACTTAATACCTTATTTTCACCCCCATCTGGTTCCCGACATATCTTCTCCTTTATTTCACAGATTTTGACCTTTAATGCGGTAATGTTGGCATATTTCGGTCATTGTGAATACACGATCATGGAGGCTACTCTAGATTAGAGGACCAATGACTTCGATTCTCTTTGCAACACCTACGACAAGGTCCAATCAGAGGTTGGGAGGTTGAGGGGCCTCAAGGGGGAACTTGGTTGGCTTGAGAGGGAGTTAGGTTGTACCAAGGCTGAGGTTGGTTGAGCTGTTAACATTGGTAAGGAACTGAAGACTCGACTCTCTGATTGAGAGAATGGTGTCTCCAATCTTCAATTGTAGAAGAACATCCTGAAAGACATGATTCAACAGAGATCCATTCTCGAACCCAAGCGGAGAATAAGGAGAGGGAGGCTTAACGAAAGCTGAACTTGGCAGAAACGTAATCAAAGGAGAGTCACGGATGGTGGATCCAAGGTCATGCTAAAGGGATAAAAGACTTCAATGCATCCCTAGAGTATCAGTGGCCCTCCTTATAGAGTTTACCTCGGGTTATGAGAGTTGTCGTGATGAGATTGTCCACGACCATCCTAAGTGGGATTTGAGCCTCCTCCTCAGTGAACGTAATTGCCCATTCTGCCTTGGCCTGAGGCGGTCGTGAGAGGATACTGAAAAATATTGAATGTCCCGCCTCTCGATCAGATTCCTTCCTCATTTGGTTGGAGTCTGAAGTGCTTGGACTGATAAATATCATCTTGATTTCCCGTTGCGGCTGCAAGGTCGATCAGTTTTCTACTCGAGTTTCCTCTCCACCTTTCTCTCTTGCCTAGGGGATTTTTCTCCCCACGGTTCCTCTGATCCGCCATGAATCCCTTGAGGCACCTCTTCTTGATTAGGGCATCAATCTTCTCATGAAGGTAAAAGCATCCTTGTGTGATGTGGTCGGAACCCCCGATACCGGCAGTATCTAGTGGTATCCTTCTTCTCCCTAGGCTTCCTTATCACCCGGGGATGTTTCAACAAGCTCTTGTCTTGGATCACGCTAAAAATTTGCTCTCGACTGGCCGTGAGGGGGTGTATGTGAGTGACTAGCCATGGGATTATTCCCATCGCGTCAGCTAGTGAGGTGCGGGTAGATCTGGAAGGATTGGCTCATTTATCCTCCCGCAATTCCTTCTTTTTCTAGAAGTTCCTGACGATTGACCTTTCCAATTCTCTCTCGGTAGGATAACCTCCTTAGCACTTATGTAATTTTGGATCCTAGTTTTAGCTCATTCAAAAAGACAGGATCATGTTTGGCCATTGACCATATCATCTTGAAATGAGTGATCCCACCCATTACTACTGCCACCATCATGTCTTCACCGATGTTGTCAACCTACAAAGATTCCAGGTTGAAACATTTCATGTAGTCTTTCAACAATTTTTTAGGTTGCTACTTCACTATCATCAGGTAGGACGCTGGCCTCCTTCTCTCCCTTCCTCGTGAAAATTGTCCTGTGAACAACTGGGAGAGCTCGTCGAATGAATGAATGAATGGAGTTCGGCTCTAACTTCCCTATACAATTTTGGGCAGGTCCACTGAGTGTCAAGGAAAATAGTTTGCACATAAAAGGTTTCTATTTTTTATGCAGTTCCATCAAAGACCTTGAAAATTTCCAGGTGTGTAAATGGGCCATTGGTCCCATTGTGATGGGCATCTGAAACTTTGGAGGAGTTTAGCCCGTTGGATTTCCACTGAAAATAAGGGTTCCCATAAGGGTCTCGATAGAGGCCCCAATAATTTTCCATCCTTTTTAGCTCATCTTCATGTACCTGAGCTTTTGTATTTCGGTCCATAGCCCTGAGCTCACACCAGTCTGGTTTGTCACCTTCATGTCTCTGATGATTTTAGTATAACGATCCACCCTGCCTTTAGTTCATTCTTCCACGTCACTGGCCGCTTTTCCTTTTCCCAGATGGTCATCCTCATTGGTTCCCCTATCGTGGGAAGTAGGGGAGTAATCAGTTTAGTTCAGTCGGTTATTTGTTAAAAATCAAACCAAATCGAAACTCATGGTTTGGCCAGATGCTGAATTGTACCGAACTGTAGTTTCATATGCACTGAACTGAATCGAACCATGGGTTTCAGTTCGGTTTGGTTTGGTTCATCGTTTCGGCTGTAGAAATCATACTAGACATTCAATATACTACAAAGAATAACAAAATCACTACACATTATACATATAGAACAGAATCAACAGTTATAAAGAATTCACTACACACAGTCACACATGCTGAACAATATACAAGTAAAGCATGAAAAAATCTAAACGCAGTAAAGCATGAAAAATCATAAAGCAATAAAGCAGACTTAGATATAAGCATAGTGAACCATATCTAAACTGAATTGGATCTATACAGAAGAATTATAAACATATCTAAATAATAGTCCATAAAGCAGTAAACTAGTATATCTAACACATTAAATAATAAACATCTAAACTAGATCTAAGACCAAACCACGAAGAAGAGAAGAACAAATCACAAAGAATTAGAAGAAGAAGGAAAGAAATCACGAAGAATAAGGCAAGGAAACGTGAAAAAAGAAGGAATCACGATTGCAGACCGAAGGGTTTCACAAAGACTCTTCGTGAAACTGCACAGAAGAAGAATACTTTTGTTGAAGAGAAGAAGTTGTTTGAACTTTGAAGAGGAGTATCAAGCATTTGCGTAGTGCATATGGTCGTATGGGAAAGAACTCAAAGAAGGGGAAATTAGAAAAATGATCCTAACCCTAATTTTGTAGGTTCTATATATGGATTAGACACTCCAAAAGACGTCACATTAAAGAGTAAAGAAGGGAAACTACATTGAGGTATAAAATGACATCATTTTACGTAGGGGTATTCGGTTTGGTTCGATTCAAAATCACATATTCTTAATCGAACTGAACTGAGGTGACTTGCATATCTAACTGAACCAACCATTTTCAATTCGGTTCGGTTCGATAACAATTTTTACACCCCTAGTGGGAAGACCCGACCGGGGATTCCTTTTGCTTCTAGGGGTAGTGTACGTGGGTAACTGGGAATGGCCTTTCTAGAAGCAGGCTGCGACAGCGTTGGTGAGGGTCACCATTTCTCTTGTCATTTTCCTGAACACCTTGGAAACAAAACTCACTGATTCTTTCTTTTCCCACAGAATAACCAAAGTGGCGGTGGGAGGTTCTTCTATTGGCAAAGAGGAGGGTAGGTCCTCCTTTACTACTTCCAACTCGTTATGAATTTTTTCAGAGTGAGATGAGGAGCCATGTTCATTATGCCTTTGCGAAGTGAACTACTTCAAGGATTTGAAAGGGGACAGACGGTTTTGTTATCGTTTCCCATAGATGGCACCAACTGTTGTTACTGAAAATCTCTACAGTGTTATCTCTCTTCCACGTAGGGATCCTCTATGCCTAAAATATGCATAACATAAAGATATAACTCTAAAGACGAAGAGAGACTGATGGCGGTTTTCTCGTCGAAGAGCCTCCGATGTCTAAGTTAATATCTTAGAGAGAATTTAGCAGAGTTTCCTTTATGAGAAAGTTATGTACCTTACACTGTCTGTATAAGGGGTATTTATACATGGCATTAGGAGAGAGATGTGTGTCGATTATGTTTCATGTGAGGTGAGGACCTTTGTTGAAATGACGAGCTGGGGGCGGCCTTAAATGCCTTTGTCCCTCGAGTTCACATGCATTTAATGTCGATTTGCATTTAATCCTTTTGGATGTGGTGGATATGATTGTTTGGTGACTGGCTTGACACTTCATCATGATGATTTAAAGTCGACCGGTGGCTATTGCAGATGGGAAAATGTCACGTGGAGCGCTACTTTCGGTGAATAATAATGATGGCTATCACAGGGCTAACCGAGCTATTGCGTTAGACCTTCTCCTCAGAGCCTCTTAGTTCACATTTGGTTTATGTTTCCCGAGCTCCTTTGGAGGCTGACCCGATCAAGTCGATTCCTTTCTTTTTGGGAGCTCAACTATCCAATTCCTCAAAGTTTAAGTACATACATTTATCGTGGATGTCATATGGTGCCGTGTCATTAGTAGTCTGATAATCCCCATAACAAACCTCTCCACCACCGTTACTTTTGTAAAAAAAATAGACAAAATTGAGACAACGTATATCTAAAATAATAGAAAAAAAAAATTAAAACAGCCAAAAATAAAATAAAATAGAAGATAGTCACCAGCAATTATAAAAAAAAAAATCAGTGCCAAAACTTTAACCCAGCAAAATCATGTATATGGTATGCTGAATATATACTATATATAATATATCACTAGAATTCAGAAGTAAAGTTGCGAGCAATGCCACCGAAATTATTTTGTTGCGTGAGAATTTTTTTTGGAAAGAGTACATTGGCTACTTTTGATATTAAATTTTCTTTAACATGACTTATTTATGGTCGTTATTAAGAATTTTCGTCTGGTTGCAACATCAAGCCATTAAATTAAGGCTCCTTTAGAAAAAATTGTCATTTTTAAAAAATATGTAGAGAATGTCGAAAAAGATGCAATTGAAAGAATGGCCTATTGTTATAAAAAAAACTGTGAGGAAATTCTAAAATTAAAACTTTTACAATTTTATTTACCGAAATGGCAAATTGGGTTAAATATGCCAGGTGTATTTTATATTTTGTTACAATTTTAACCTCGGTTAGTTACATTTCATGAATTAATTATAATTCTTATTTTCTTGTGTCTGAACGGATTTTTTTCCTTCACCGGAAATATGTCATTTTATTTCTCAATCATTTATGTAGATATGATATATACATATATGTTTTATACAGTAATATGTCATTTATATAGTATATCACATGTGTGTTATCGATATCTATATTTGGATATCATTTACTTATATATATGCTATATACATAACTATATATATGATATATATTTATATTTATGTATGTTATTACAATAATGTGTGCATGCGTGTACATGCGTGTGCGCTGTGCTGGAGATTCAGATTCAATATGATTTTTAAAAATTTTGGGTGAAAAGAGAAATTTTGACAAATTTAGTACAAAGAATAGAGAGAAAATGAAATAAATATAAAAATTAGATATAGATAAAAAAACGAATCACCAAGAATTAATGGGAGAACAATTAAATTAGGTTGGGTGTAATTTGCTACTTGTGATGATAAATTTAGTTCATGGGATTTTTTGCATTAAGTTTCTAAGTGTAGCTGGTTGTGAGGAAAGTTGAAGAAAACAAATATTTGGTGTAGTAAATGTTCTACCAATGTGATATATGAGAGTTTGACACAAATATCATTAAGGGATTTTGAGAGTGTTTCGTCAGAAAAAGACTTTAATATATTATAAATGTTAATATAAATCATATGTACTTGTAAAATGTTGTTTAAAACATATTTTTATGTGGAAACACTTCCACAAGAATGACATGTTCAAGTATTCATTAACATGCTTCTACATGCACATGAATATGTTTTAAAATATATGTCACTGTTTCGTAAAAAGATATATATGACATAATAATGAATTAAAAAATTATTATTTTAATATAGAAAAATAATTCTAATTATAAACACTAACAAACACACCTTAAATCCTCACACATATACTCTATATCATGGTTTAAGTCATACTTTCTCCAACTCCCCTTAAAATTTGAAACTTCAACTAACAATTAAAATATATTGCCTTAATATGCCCCCTTGACAATTTGCATGTCAACAATTGCACAAAAGAAAGTCAGCCTCCCGGTGAGTTTGTGAGTTTTTCATTGAAAGCATTTTAATAAATTAAAATATTACTTTAGAAAACATATTCATCAAATGCTATTGTTTGTCACATCAATGCTATTTAAAAACACTTCCACAAGAAACACCAATCTGAGTATTTCCTAAAATATTTTAAATAGAAATTAATGTATACTTTGCATTTCATTAGACAAAATGTGCACTAGAATATTATCATTATTTCAACAGAGAAAAGTGTTTCTTAATCATAAATACTCTCGAACACACCTTTAATATATAAAAGTATTTTTAATCATAAATACTCTCAAACACACTGCTAACATATTAAAGTGTTTCTTAATCACAAACACTCTCAAGCACACTGCTTGTGGTTGATGCTCTCATGCCACACGTAGCATGTATCGAATATATCGATGTAACTGTCTTTTTACTTTTGTAGCATAGGTATAGTTCATATAATGGTTTTATACTAATCAATATTTAGATTAAGTCCTTGGAGGTCGACCCGAGCTCCTCGTCAGACCTTCTCCCCGGAGCCTCCTAGTTCACATTTGGTCGATGTTTCCAAAACTCCTTTGAGGGCCGACCCCGTCAGGTCGGTTCCTTCCATTTTGAGATCTCAACTCTATAATCCTAAGAGTTTAAGTTGAAACATCTGTCACGACACACCATATGATGTCGTGTCATTGATAGTCCGATAATCTCCATAACAAACCTCTCTACCAACATTACTTCTGTAAAAAATTGAGATTACATATATCTAAAATAAAAAAATTAAAATGGCCACAAGTAAAATAAAATAGCAAAATAGTCTCCCGCAATTATAAAAAAAAAAAATCATCGCCCAAACGTCAACCCTTGCACTCCAGCAAAATCATATATATATATATATATATATATATAACTGGAATTCAGAAGTACAGTTGCGCGGGGCCGCCGAAAGTATTTTGGCGCAGGAGAATTTGTTTTGGAAAGAATACATTGGGCTACTTTTGATATTAACCATTTTTTATGATTTTCTTTAACCTGACTTATTTTTTGTCGTTATTAAGAATTTTAGTAAGAGAATAGTAAAAAAAAGTTAGCATTTGCACGAATGACCTATTTTATGCAATTGTAATTTTTTTTATAAAATTATAAAATTTTATGTACATTTGTACAAAATGGTATATAAATATATAATATGAGTATAAGTTATATAGTGTAATATATTTTTATATATCATCAATATACGGTAGTATATTTTAATATAACATCAGTATATATAGTATATATGTAATATTTTTTTTAAATCATCCGGTATCATACTTATTCCCACACCCAAGCCCGTCCGCCTTATTCTTCTTGTTCATCTCTCTCGTTGGATTCTCCGATTCTTCATTTTGGAGTTTCAATTTTTCTAAAATCAAACAAGAAAACCATATCAATCTCCTCTTACCATTCTTCATATCTTTCTTGATTTTTCATCTCTTTCCCCTCTCAATTTATGTGCATTTTTCACATGAAAATGGAAAAGAAAGAAAGAATAGGGGAGGGAGGAGTTAACCGACTCTTTCCACCGCGGGTGATAGCGGAGAGAGAACAAGAGAGAGAAACAAAGAGAGAACAAGAGAGAGAAACAGAAGGAGAAGTAACGAGAATGAGAGACAAAGCAGAAAGAGAGATAATCAGAGAGGAAGAAGGGTATTGGATTTTTTTGTACTATTTTCTAAAATAATAAAAATAAATAGCTCATTTCTCTAATTTTTTCCATAAATGAAACCAACAAAGGCCCAAAACAGAATAATATAATAATTAGATTAGGTAGGTGAATACCTATAAAATGAGATCACGAAATAAAAGTTGGCAAATTGTACGTTATCCAAAAGTAGCAAAACAAAAAAAATAATAAAGAAAATGAAAGGAAAATCTAATTTTTCAGCTAAAACTATACAAATGACCATAAATTTTTTATTTACAAATATAGCAGAAAATGATTAGAGTAAATATGTTATTTATAAAAATTACACAGATATGAATAAACTATTTATCTTATTCCAGCCATTTTTATAATAAATTTGTTTTGACAATTTACAATTTAAGCTGAAAAATTGATTATTTTTTCAATTCTCCCAAATAATATCGGTAGTTTTTAAGTTTTAAATATGATATTAACTCCAATTGTCAAGAAATTGTTATAAAAAGCTGTGAGGAAATTCTAAAATTAAAATTTTTACAATTTTATTTACCGAATGGTAAATTGGGTTAGATATGCCAGGTGTATTTTATATTTTGTTACAATTTTAACCTTGGTTATTTACATATCATGAATTAGTTATAACTCTTATATTTTGTTACAATTCTAACCTCGGCTAGTTAACTTCTAACATATAAAAGTGTTTCTTAATCACAATCACTCTCAAACACACTACTTGCGGTAGCATGTATCGAATATATCGATGTAACTCTCTTTTTACTTTTGTACCATAGGTATAGTTCATATAATGATTTTATACTAATCAATATTTAGATTAAGTCTTAATTGAACAATGAATGTCTCATCATACATAGGCTAATTTGATAATTTTTTTATGGTCGATAAAAACACTAAATTATGAACAACTGACATATTATTTGATCAAATAAAATTTGATATACTCTCCAGCATTACTCTAATTCAATTGGTCATTTTTCGTTGGATTCTTATTCATCGATTGTATACATTACAATGTATATGTAGTTTTCTTTTGTCTAAAAGGAGATTAAATAAGAAAAAGAAAATAAGCAGTTTAATGCTTTAAAAAATTGTTACTTCAAGTCGCACGTGCTTAACAAATAGGATAAAATATAATTTTATCCCCTACATTTTGAGATAGTTATTATTTTCAACCCTTCACTTTAAAAAGTAGTAGTTGAGACCCTATAATTACATTATCGATCCACGTTTACCCTTCTATAAGTATTCCATTATCATAAACTAGCAGACCGTCACAGAAATCATATGTGGCAATATATAGCAAATTACACAACGCCACATCACTTTAAATTATTACCCAACTGTCACGTCAGCAATTCCCTCCATTTTTCCTTCTTCTTGCCTCTCCCTCACTTTGTTATCCCATTGTTACAAAGATTTCTCAGTTTGGCTTTACAACGATGTCAAAGGTATTAGATTCAAAATCCCTTTTGTATAAATCATATCTCAATAAAATCCTAAGATTTCATGTTAAACACATCAAGAATCAAAACAATATAGAGCAGAAGTATACCTGAATCTATAACGATAGATCATTATTTAGAACCAAGCACAATTAGCCTTTCAGATCTACCGATTCTCTATCCGAGAATCTCCTTCGATTAAGCCTCTCACTTTTCTCACTAACGATGAGATATTAGAGAGAATAGAATGATTTTCCGTTATCGTGTGACTTGAGGACCACAACCACTTATAGATAATTCATCTTTTGGTACATTTATTTAGCTCATCATAAAAATAGAAATTACCCTAAAATATGCATACATTAAAAGTTCCACAATCTATTAGATACATCAAAATCTCAATTATTCAAAACCTTTTTTATCACTTTTAATTGGGTTTATCTTTATTTGACAGTTTACAACACATACTTATTCACATATAAGTCCAATGTTAGATTAATGATCCAACAATCTCCCACTTGAACTATAGGTGAAACCTTATAATTATGTTTTGTAAAAATAACCGAACGCGTTCAACTTTGCTGTCATTACAGTAATATATCTATAACCAATCCGGTCCATCTATCGCACCGACATAGGATCAAAGCGACCTTCGTTACATCAATCGTAACTCAACCCATCAATGATCATGTATAAATGTAACTGAATGACATGGATTATGATGTGGATGTGTAGCATGAAAATTTCATGTAATGTGATCTTAATATGCTTATTTCTACCTTGTCCTCTGTAAACCTTAGTCGTATCAAACTATGCCAGAATCAAAGTGTGAATTAGCCAAAACTTTATTTCTGCAAAAATTACTTTAAAATAACCATAAACCGAAATAACTGAAAATATGACTACAAAGAAGAGCATCCAAAATCACAAACTCCCACTAAAACTGAATATCGTCAATCGATATGACACTCATAAGAGTAGTATGCTCATGAAACTGTTTGGGTTGCAATCCCTTAGTCAACGGATCCGCAATCATGGAGTTTGTTTCGACGTGCTTTATAGAGAATTGTCCGCTCTAAACTTTTTCTTTAACAACCAAGAACTTTAAGTCTACGCACCTCATCTTTGTCAATCTCCTGTTGTTATTAGAATAGAGGACTGCAAACTCATTGTCACAAAATAACTTGAGTGTCTCACAATATCGTCCACTATCCGCAGCCTTGAGACAATATTTCACAATCATATTCGGTGATTGGATGCTTCATAACATGTTATCTTGGCATCCAGCAAAATCGAAGTTAGTATATCCAACGATCTCATTCTGATCTAACCTCTGATACGTGAGCATGTAGTCTTTTGTTCACTGTAAATACGGCAAGACCCATTTAGCTGCTTTCTAATGGTCTATGCCTGGATTGCTTAAGTATATACCCAACATCCCAGTCACGTACGCTATATCACGACGTGTACAAACTTGAGCATACATTAGACTCCCCATTACCGAGACATAGGGAATCTTTTGCATTTCCTTTTCCTCAAAAGCATCTTAAGACACTGATTGAGACCAAACTTGTCTCCATTAGCTACAAGGGTATCAATTGGTTTACAGAATTTCATGCCATATCTTTTAAGGACTTTTTCGATATAGCTCTTTTGTGATAATCTAATAATACCTGAGAATGATCTCGGTGTATTTAGATCCAAAATACAAAAGAGGCTTCACTAAGATCTTCCATCTCAAAATTATTAGCTTGCTCTTAGTGTTGTGCAATAAACCTATTTCGTTGCTAGCAAGCAAAATGTCATCCACATATAAAACCAGAAAAATATGATTGCTCCCACATAACTTATGGTATATACAATCATTGACCAAATTTATCTCGAAACCGAATGAGATGATCACCTGATGAAACTTAAAATACCATTGTCGAAATGTCTGCTTGAGTCCATAGATAGATTTCTTAAGTTTAAGAACCACAGTCTGGGTCTCCCGACATAAAGTTTTCTGGTTGCACCATATAGATCGTCTCTACAATGTCACCATTGAGAAACACCGTCTTTACATCTGTCTGATACAACTCAATATTGAAATGCACCACCAATGTCATTATAATCTTGAAAGAGTATTTCGTAGAAACCGGAGAGAAAGTCTCTTTATAGCCGATGCCTTCTTTTTGTATAAAGGAATTTGCTAGAAGACGAGCCTTGTATCTTTCCACATTACCTTTTGAATCCATTTTGGTCTTAAAAATCTATTTGCAACCAATGGGTTTCACACCTTCTAGTAATGGGACAAGATCCCACACGTCATTATCCTTCATGGACTCAATCTCCTCATTCATGGCATCGATCCACTTTTGAGAGTTAGAACTTTACATGGCTTGACGGAAGTTGATCGGATCATCTTCCATCACACCAATGTCAACCTCATATTCTTAGAGAAATACAATGAAATCATCTGGCACTGCAGTTCTCCTCTCTCTAGTGGATCTCCTTAATGGCATAGGTTCTTGAGGTGCTAGAGTTTGTTCTTCTGGAACAATCTCTTGAATGGGAGGCTCTCCGATATTGTCTTGTGTTGTGTCATGAACAAGGTTTGGAACATAGTCCTGATCAATGCTAATAACACATGTGGGAGTATCAACATATTCCTCCTGAATGACAAAATCCATAACCGTATCTCCCCCCGCAAACTCGGTAGCCTCAAAGAATCGGGCATTTCCCGTTTCAATACTCGACCTAGTTGTGAGATCATAAAACTTGCACCCCCTGAATCTTTCAGAGTATCCAAAAAAATAACAACTCACTGTCTGTAAGTCTAATTTCTTTTCATTATGCTTATATGGCCTTGCCTCAGCTGGACATCCTCAAACGTGCAAATGCCTTAGACTAGATTTCTTCGCAATCCAAAGCTCATATGGGGTTTTGGCAGTCGCTTTAGTTGGAACTTTGTTAAGGATAATGTTGCAGCCTTAAGTGCTTCACTCTAGAGTGATTCTAGTAAGATCGAATGACTAATCATACTCATGACCATGTCCTTAAGCGTTTTGTTTCATCTTTCAGCTACACCATTCATAATGGGCGAACCTGGCATAGTGTGCTATGAGGCAATACTGCATTCCTCTAGGAATTTAACAAACAGTTATGGACACTTGAACCATCATATCTGCCATAGTATTCACCACCACAGTCAGATCTGACACTTTTAATCATTTTGTTGAGTTGATTCTCAACTTCAGCCTTAAAATTTTTTGAACACGTCCAATAACTGCGACTCTTCATGAATGAGATATATGTAACCATATCTAAAATAATTACCAAGGCACGTTATAAAGTACTGTTGACTATTCCAAGCGACCAAAGTAAATGGCCCACAAATATATGTATGAATAAGTTTTAAGACGTCATGAGTCCTGTTGGCACAAGCGATTAAGGTCAGCCAAAAAATCATTAACGTAGTAAACTTTTCAAATTTAGTGCTCCTGAATGTTTCTAGAATGGCCTTCTTCATGACCAGCATACACATGTGATTAGATTTCTCTCACCTTTCCGTATTTCTCCTTTCATCAGAGGTACTCTTTTCCATAAGAGGTGAAGGTGAATCAATCCTGCATGCAAGATCAAGATTCATAACTCCAAGAACTATCAAGAGATTATCTTTCTAGGACTTGAAGTTTAAGCCATTTAATACTTTATTTTCACTTGATGTTGGCATTACCTTGAGTAATAACTTAATAGAGAATAATTAACCAACATGTAAGCTCGCACGAGTCTCAAATAATAATAATATATTCAAACAAAAGTAAATCCATCTCAAGACTTCGAGCACTCCGTTAATATTTTGACTTTTGGTCAAAATTATTAACTTGTAAGTGATGCATTGATGTAATAATCAAACACTGACGATAAAGAACATATTGAACAAGAAACCTTCCTTTCGACCGATTTATTGTTCACATGTAAAACCGAATAATTATCATATTTTTATCACCACACGAGTGTATGTAGTTCTGTCAAATATTTCATTCTTTTGGGCTAGTAAATATTCATATAAGTTACACACACATACAACTTTTTATATTTTAAGACAAAATTAATTTACACCAAAGATGTTACTTTGGCGACATGTTACTTAAACTAATTCATCTTAAAATATATAACATACTAACGTTTGAATTTAAAATTATACCAAATTTAAACCTTAAACTAATTAATAAATAATTAATTTTACGACCTTATAAAAGATTGTTTTGAAATTATTTTAACTAAAAGAATAAAAGTTAAAAACAATTTATTTGATAATCTTAAATTCAAACGTTTTGAAATTATTTAAACCAAACACTAAAAGTAACTAAAATAATTTATTTAAAAATTATTAACTTAAAATTAATTTTACGATCATTAAAATTAATTTAAAAAATTAATTAATCCATAGATTAATGCGAAAATAATTTAATTAATTAAAAAAATTTATATATAGATATAAGAGCCGGGGGAATCCTTACCCTTTCAAAACAAGGCTGTGGGCGAAGCCCACAGCCTTCCTTAGTGGTTGTGGGTGAAGCCCACAGTCTTCCTTAGTGGTTATGGGCAAGCCCACAACCCATTTCTAATGTTCACGGGCCAAGCTGGCTTCTTCTTGTAGTCACGGCCAAGGACACGAGTCCTTTTGACAGCTGCAGCTAAGGCCGTGACTTTCCTTAACATCAGCGGCCTTCTATAGTAGCCACGGCTTTCCTTAACAGCCGGACTTTTCATCCCAGCGTGGCCAGACTGTCGCGTCGATGTCCTTCTGCCGCCAATCGTAAACAACGACCGACAACGTTCTGAATGGCATCAAATGCATAAAAAGGAAAAAATCATAGAAAAAATAATTGTTCTCAAATATAATAAATTGAAAATTAATTATTAAATTCAAGAACTTATAACATAAACATATAAACACATATAATCATGGATATAGAACTTAATTTTGATTATTAATGATTCAATATAAGTTACTTTGATACCACTTATTAGATTCAAATCCCTTTTGTATGAACCGTATCTCAATAAACTCCAAGATCTCATGTTGAGCACACCAGAATCAAAATCATATAGAGCGGAAGCGTACCTGAATCCATTACGATAGATCGTTGTTTAGAGCCGAGCGGTTGGCCTTCCAAATCTACACGATTCTCTATCTAAGAATCATGTTTAATTAAGCCTCTCGGTTTTCTCTCGAACGATAAGATATTATGGAGAATAGAATGATTTTCCATTATCGTGTGACGTGAAGACCATAACCCCTTATAGATAATTTATCTTTTGATATTTTTATTTTAACCCATCAGAAAAATAGAAATTATCTTAAAGTTTTTACACATTAAATGGTCCACAACCTATAAACATTAAAAAATTAGAAATTAATAAATCATCCTCTGTTAAAGACATTAACCATAAAAATTCTTTAATCACTATTTCTCCTTTCAAGATTGCAAAGGAAGAAGAACCTAATAAAAAATTAGTTGAACAACTCAATTACACCCATCAAAGCCTAATTAATCAATTAGACAAAAATAAGAATAAGGTTCATGATCTTCATGAACCTAAATCTAATGAAATCATCAAAACTCTAATTATCCAAAACTTTATTTGATCACTTTTAATTGAGTTTAACTTTATTTGACAGTCTGTAACACATACTTATTTACGTATAAGTCCAATGTTGGATTTAGCGGTGTACAAAAAACGTCCAAACTGTTTAGTCTAAATCGGTCTGAACCGAAATTCATCAGCCTAGACGATTTTTTTCTTGTTAATGGTCGGTTCGGTCCTTCTTTTAGAGAGGACCGAATGTTCCGACCAGTCCAGAATTTTTGTTAGTTCTGGACCGATCCGACTGGCCTTATATTATATATATATATATATTATTAGGGTTTTAGGTTAGTTCTCTTCTCTCCCTCTCGCATCTCACCTTCAGTCCTCTCGACTCGAGTCTCGACTCTCCCTCTCTAGCCTCCCTCAGATAAGACCATCTCCCTCTCCCTCAGCTCACGGGTCACGATCCCTACCTCTCCCTCTCCCTCAGCTTAGACTGCCTCTACCTCTCCCTCTCCTCACCTCTCCCTTTCCTCAGCTCAGTCCATCTCCCTCAGCTCAATCTTTCTCCCTCAGCTCAGACTACCTCTCGAATCTCCCTCTCGCCTCCTCTCGCCTCTCCCTCTCCATTAGGTCAGACTACCTCTCGCCTCTCCCTCTCCCTCTCCCCAACTCAGTCCCTTTCCCTCAGTAGTCAGTCCCTCTCGCCTCTACCTCTCCCCAGCTCAGTCTCTCTCCATCTCCCTCAGCTCAGTCCATCTCCCTCTCCTTTAGTCCATCTGAACTGACCGTTGATTCTAAGTGCGTGACTTTTTAGAACATTATCAAAACATTCTCTTAACTTTTTAGGCTATATTTTAAGTGCGCGACTAAATTCTTTATTGGTACGGAGTTAAATGCTAGAAAATGCATTTATAATATATAATGCTATGAAGAAACACGATACATTAGTTCTGATTATGGCTTTGCTTGGATCATTTGGTTGAAGTTAAGTTCTGTAACGTATTAGGGCATCACATTAGTAAGTCAACCTGGACAGATTCGTTAGATTTTGATATCATTGATCAATTTGTTCATATATGCGGAAATCTTTCTCATTATTACAATAGATCCTAACAAAAAGTAGTTTGTATCCAGAAAATATATACTTTGACTTTTGTGTCTTAAAACTTTGGCTCGTAAATATAAAAGTATTGTATCGTATTTTTTGAAAAATATTAAATTCAGAATTATCGAAAATATTCAGAATTAGCGTCTTTTACTTTGCTCATTTATTATGTGGATATTATTTGCATCAATAATTTGGCCAATCATGAATGATTGGTTATGAAATCATATAAATGGAAATGGAAATT
The DNA here is from genome assembly GCA_003255025.1 of Datisca glomerata. NCBI lineage: Eukaryota > Viridiplantae > Streptophyta > Magnoliopsida > Cucurbitales > Datiscaceae > Datisca > Datisca glomerata. The sequence continues at coordinate 405,147 of QANY01000230.1, read as the reverse complement.
ATCATGAGGTATACCCAAAAGATCCATTCATTTTTATATTTTTATCATGAAATGCTCACTTAGTAAGAGAAAGAGTTGATCAACCAAATAATCAACATTCTTAGTTAGAGTGAGACCTAGGGAAGGAACTAAGTTTTTTACATGTATACATAAGGAAAGTTGTGTCCAATGAAAAATGCTAGCACGGTTAAACTCAATTTACCCTCCCCCAAGTAGAGGTATTTTTGAAAAAAAATTAAATTTTAACACCGTTATCACATAATTTTAGATAGATGAGATTTTTTTATTAAACGAGAAAAGTTTAGGTACTAATCGGAAAATGGGTTAAAGTTTAGAAAGGTAAACTTATTCTGAGTCAAAATTCCAAGAGATATGATATTAACCCAAGAACTATTGGAAGGACCAAAAAACCCTTTCTAGACCAAAAATCTAAATTCCAATAAAAGGACAAAAAACCTTTACATGATCAGTTGGAAATTCTCCTTTAGAGATAGGTAGAGAGAAAATTAGCGAGAGTTTTTAGACTAATTTTTACCGAAATTATATGTTAAGAAATACATGTAATTTAATTTGACTGGAATTTTTGAAGTAACATAAAATGTAGATTAAATTGCGTAGATTTTATACACTAGATATACATGTTTTATTTATAGTATATATAAATTTATATTTATAGCATATATAAATAGTACTACCGGGAGAACATTTTTTTGACAAAATTGCCTCGATAACTTCATAAAATTTCTTATATACCCTTCCTAAATGTCAAGATTAAATATTAATAATTTTAAATTAAATTATTATTAATCAATGATATAACTTAAAATCAATTACGATGAAATAACGTAAAATTCATGAAGTGAAAATAATATGCATGAAAAAAATGTAAAAAATGAATCACATATAATTTTATTAGTTAAAACATACCATTAAAAAATATAGTTTGAAGTAACTCTATATATTTGAATGAAATCTAATATGTTTTTATAAATTCTATAAACACAAAATACTCTATATAATTTATTTCTGCACCCATGTTTAATTATTGTATGTTTAGGATATTACATTAATAGAATTTTTAGTGTGTTAATTTTTCGTGTGTAACAACAGACATTAAGAATTATTATATTAAAAATGTATATATAAATGAATATATCATATCATAATATTACATGTTATTAGAAAATTATTTAAATCACATGCATTGCAAGTGATGGTGAACTAGTAGTTATAAGTTATCTATTCATTTTGTTGTAGCTCAAATCTAGTGAGCACGTGTCGTGTGTCTGTAAATCAGTTTCTTGCACCCAAAAGACAAAGAACTCTCTGGAGCATAATTCAAATCTATGTATATATTTTCACTAAGGGTGAAGTAAGTGAAATAGCTGTGAAGAGTTGTACTTGGATAAGTGACCTTATCAAGGATTATAAAATTAAATGATATTTGAGGAGTTGATGACTGTATTTAATGTGATATGACCAATCAGGAGCGGCTTAATATATATTGGGGCCCGAAGCAAAAATATATATTGGGACCTAAGCAAAATTGTTAGATTTTACATTTACTTATTTTTAGTAGAAAATTATTAAAATAAGTATTTTTATTGAATTTTAGTTAATCTATCTTTTCGGTGTTGTACCGTTTTAGTTTGTTCAACTTTTTCGTGAGATGCTTATTTACGAATAGAGAATGAAATTATTTTTCCGATGATAGTAGCATTACTAGTTATTTAAAAGTTTTTGGAAGAAAATTCGTGTTTTGAAAAATTGTCAAAGTATTGAACTTTTTGTCATCATCATTGTCTAATGATTTTAATATTGTAAATTAAAAAAATTGCATTATTCATGTAATTAGCAAGTGAAAAATATAAAATAAGAGTAAATTGAGAAACACATTGAAGAGATCCCGATTTTTATGGTGTAGAAGAAATTGAGAGAGAAACAAATGCTTATTTTTAAATATAATATAAAATAATAAATAGATATTAGGGAGAGAGGTCTTAACTAAATTAAAATGTTGATAAAAAAATTTGTGGTCTAAAATGAGCTTAGACTCTACGAGTAAATAAAAAAAATATAAGTTGAAAGTAAAAAAAAGGTAAAAAACAATGTAGGTCATTTTTAACTGGATTAGACTCTTATTAATTATATTAAGTGAGGCTCTACGCCCAAGTTTAAGCTGTCTTAGACTTGAGTCGACTCTATGACTGTCTGACATAAAATATAAGGTGATGATAGAATAAAAGTGTGTGACAGATTCTTACCAAAACCACTCTCAATCAGCCACATGTTAAGTTCCAAAGGCAGAGCCAGGAATTAACTTTAGGAGGTTATTGTCTTTTACAACATATTTTTTATCCGTGTCAGTGTCTTTTACGACATATTATAACTTTATAATACAATTTTAAGATTTTTTTGCTGTTTATGGTTTATAAAATTCATTATTTTATGATATATTTTTCAAGTTGAACTTAATATGACTTTGTTTTTTACGTTCACAATAGTATTTTTCATAACTAAAATAGAGGCAACCTAACGTATTTAACAAAAAAAAAAAAGATACAATAATTTTTTTTAGTAATATCTATATTAACTACAAAAGTTATAAATGAACCGTCTTCTCTGATCAACGAACAGATCTATGTTGCCCTTACAGTGAGAACATCACGTAAAACCACTTCTTGAATTTGGCCGCTCCTCTTGATTTTCACCGAGCTCTCACATGAATTTATTTTGGTTGTTTAACACAAAAAAGCAAAAATAGAACACTTAGTTCCAAAACGAAACTAAAACATTTCCAGTAAGTAATAACCCCAAACAAAGTGATCAACCATGAAACCCAAGCTTCGAACATACTACCCTCCCTCATCGGTTTCATTGATTTACTTTTGAAATTTTTTTCCATTTTAGCACAAAAACAAATTTCGAATAAATAATTAGTTACAAAACTGCATAGATTTTTAACAATCAACCACAATTTCTACTCAATAATCAACATAACAGAAAATTTACATCAATTAGTAAAATACACATCAGCACAACAGATCTCAGTTGATAAAAACCTAAAAAAATACATAGCAAAATGACAGAATCACATAGAACAAAATCGCAACAGATCTCAACAACAATCTCAAGAACATATAGCAAAATACATATCAAAAACTCAAATCGAGTCTCAAAAACTCGTCGGTCGTCGCAGACGGAGCTCGAGAGAGAGAGAAGATATACCTTGGTCCTTGGCGTCGTGCAGAGCTCATGAGACAGAGCTCGACAGAGAAGACAACTCGAGATATAGAGCTCGAGACTCGAGGGAGAGAGAGAGAGAGAGAGAGAGAGACTCCGTCGTCGACCGTCGTGCAATGCTGCCTTTCTGGTGCAGCTCCGTCCGTTGGCTTCGTCAGGCTCGGGCTAGGGGACCACCACCGCGCCGTGAGGTGAGGAATACGAAGTCACGAAGAAAATGATGTTGTTGGGGAAAATGGTCGGGGGTGAGGAAGGAAGTGAAATTAGATTTTTTAATTTAAGGGTAAAAAAATATTTTAGGATTAAAAAATTGAAAATAAAAGGTCTAAAACTGGAGAAATCTAGTGGTGTTTCAATTTAAAAACGGTCAAAAATAAAAAATTTCCTATACGAAAAATTAAAAAATTAAAAAGTGAGTGGGGTCACTCCCTTATGAGTGGCTCCGCCATTGTTAAGTTCCCTGTGCACCTGCGATGATGACAGTGACGTGGACAGGTAGGGTTCCGACCTAGGTTGATGACGAGCTAAGCTTTTTGAAGGTGGGCATTCAAGTTGTTCTCTAGAACAATTGAATGAGCCAAGTTCATCTAGGCCCGATATTTATGATCATTTCGACTTTAAATTCTAAGACACATGTCAGACATCTACGGCCTTTAAGAATTATCCACAACATACTCTGCATAGAAATTTGTTGATGTAAAATAGTTTTAAGTTTCATTATTGGATTTATGTATCATAAATTTTAGATAAACATGAAACAAAAGACATCCAAAATTATTCTAAAAAATGTCAACTTTTTCCCCCAAGGCCGGCTCCAATAATTTCTATTGAGTTAACAACTAGGGCAGGCTTTTCCACAAAAGCTAAAAGCGAATACGAAATTAGCTTTTTATGAACCAATTTGGAAGGAGAAATGGACAGAAGCAGCCAACATAGGACCTGTAGTATCTGTAAGGACATTGATTCATTTCAACAAACGTAAGCTCTTACGTTTGGTCCCGTAGCGTGCCAGGTACTCCAAAAAGTCCTTTAGTGCCAACATGAGTTAATGATACTTGCGGCAGGAATAAATTGACATTGATTAAACATTTTAGAAACTAATCCTAAGTCATAAGTAATCACAATCTCTCATTAGGTAATTAAATTACTTTAGAAAACGGGGCTACCTTGATTTACCTTGCCAAGTTAATTCTAGTTCTAAAGCAAAGTTACATGTGTGTTTTCGGGACAGAGTCAAAACTCGAGTTTAGTGAGTCACTGACTCTATTCTTGTTTACGATGTCTTTTATGTTATTATTATATATATATATATATATACACAAATATGTACGAGTGAGAAAAATTAAGATATAAAAAACATTTTTCATTAAAATTTAAATTTACAATTGTCTTCAAAATGAGTAAATAAATTTCTTCTCGCTGGTTATTTAATCTAATTAACTCAATCACGAGGCAAAAATTTATCCTAAAAAAGATACTACAGGAAAAGTTCTCCAAAATCAACAATTGTAGCTAACTAAAGATAATTAAAGTTATTCTAGAGTCTCTCTTACATGCAAATTCTATGGAGTCCATCTTAGAGAACTTTTATATGAATTATTATTGTTAGTGAATCTCAGAAAAGCCGAGAGATTACGAAACTGAGAGAGAAATCGAGATATTGAGAGAGCTGAGACAAACATGGAGTGAGAGAGAGAAACAACCAAACATATATGTCCCAAAATTGGTTGATTAGGTAGAGCCCAATTCCAACAAGATTAAATTAAAAAGATGCACAAACAGAAAATACAAGTCAAACCTTTCGTCTTTTAGAAAACATTTCACCAAGTACACCATACAAACAACTTTCAATGATAGATTAAATTAGAGGTGTTCAAAATTATTTCAAACCAAACCGAATAAAAAATGATCAGTTCGGTTGGTTCTTTATATCAATTTAAAATTATCTAAATCAACTGATTCGAACAAAAGACGTGTAACTAGTTACGAAACTTACTTGTTGCTTCCTTCCTATTGTCCACCCGCCATAAGGTTGCGTCAATGGCGCCATAAGTACTGATACTGGACTGATAATTTAAACTGAAAAGTTCCACAAACAGAGAATATGTTTTGGCAGGAAAGTTTTAAATTAAACAAATGAACAATAAATATATCATCAGTTAGCAGCATAACCACAATTTCAGATTTCAGAAATAATATCTACGTAATTCAACTCCTAATTTGCTCAGAAACAATAAATATATCACTCCACCCTGTGTGTTCTTTCACATTTTACCAAATAATATATATTAAATATAATTATTAGTGTACCACCCTTATTATTTAGTCAAACTCAACATAATATTTAAATGAAATAAAATAATCAAAAATGAAAACATAAAAATAAATCATTTGAAAAGAATGCAATTACCAACATCACTAAAAATAAAAGAATTCAAAATTCAGAAATCTAATCAGCTACCATTCTAAACACTATGTTGTGGTATAATGTGTATTATATTTATATGTATAATGGTGATTTTTTTTTGAAATTATGTAAAGTTATATTATAAAATTTATCAAATTAAACCATAAAATCACTAAATTTGTTGTCAATTAAAATGGATTTTATTAAGTTTTATTCCGTCGTTATTAGTTTTAATGTTAAAATTGCACATCACTATGTTTTTACATATAATACTTTTTTTGTTTAGTGGATGTGGAGTTATACATCTTGGGATTTGAGAATAAAATCCTCATTTTTTTACCATTGGGCTACATGCCCTAGTCTTTTATGTGTAATATCAATTAAAAGTGTATTAGATAACTTCAATTTATTAACACAACTTTTCATAAAATTATGCCTATATCAAATAACAATCTAATTTTAATCTTTTACTCTGTAGGTTATGATGCGTTATTAAACATGTCAATAATGCTTTCTATAATTTTAACTAATTACTATGACTGTTCTAGATATTCAACTCAAAGGACCCTTAAAGCAATTGCAAAGAATATATATCAACATGAAAATAATTCAAAATAATTAAACATTTCAAATAAATGATTTAAAACTTAAGAGTAGTTCTTTAATATCAGAGCCAGTACCATATTAAATACTAATCCTCTATTAGATTATGTTTACGTGAGGTGATCCAATGATCGATAAACTCAATACCATAAAAAAATCTTAAAACTTAGATACCAACAAACCAAAGTGAAACAAGGAAGAAAAACTACATAAAACGTTAGTTCCAGCACTTTTGGCATCGTTACCCACTATACGTTAACACACCATTGCATGTCGACTATCCACTTAAATTGCATACTCATTCTTTTATCTCCCTAATTGTCCTGTCTTAGTCTCCACTCTCCATTAATCAACATTGTTTTTGTCGAAAGTAATTGACAGGCCACGTCACCTACAATCTACTATTAAAATTTGCATACTAGGAAAATAAGCAACGTACGAATTCTATATTATACTAGGAACCATGACATCTAAAATATTTTTAGATGAGTAATCAGGAGTTTAACTATTAGTATTAACTTATAATATTGAATCAGTAACAATGATTGTGTTAGGTGTGCGATCAAAACCCCACATTAGTTAGAAGTAGTAAGGATATAATGAGTTAATAATTATGTATAATATTTCAATTGGTATGAGGCTCTTTGAATAAAGTTTAAAAGTAAAGTTGTACGGTTCTAGGCCCAAAACGTACAATATCATATCAATGTGGAGACATGTGGTGTTTGTTATCCTAACAAGTGGTATCAGAGTCGTGCCCCAAACTTAGCCGTGCATGTGGAGTAAATCTTTGGATGCCCGGTTGACTCGCGATAGACCCATATTTAAGCTCAAGGCAGTTGATGATGCTCTGGTGCTTCAGATAAGGCATGTCTCCGCAACGCGATGGAGATGAGTTGGCCTAGATAGATCAAGCACTTGAGGCTGGTGGTACTCTAGTGCTTCACAGACCAACGCAGTGAAAAGGAGTTGATCTTGATGAAGCGGTGATTATTCCTAATGAGAAAGATAAACGAATGGATGATTGTTTAAGGGACGTGAACAGAGGAACAACATGGTCCATTATTTGAGAGGAAGATTGTTAGATGTGCGACCGAAATCCCACAGTTGCTAGAAGTGGTGAGGATAATGAGTTTATAAGTATGAACAATATCTCCATTTGTATGAGATTTTTTGGGTAGTGTCCAAAGTAAAGTCTTGCGGAGAAGTCTTTATATGCCACCTATCATCCTTCATTTTTGCACTCTAGTTTTTGGAAGTTACTTTGGAAAGTAAATGTTCCTCCTAATATACGAGTTTCTTTCAACTAGGCATGCTCTTATCGAGGTAAGTACAGTGAACATCTAACATATTTATTAAACTCGCAACACATTTGTCAAACTCACATTTCATTTATTGAGCTCTCAACGCTTTCTTGAAACATACCAAATTTATTGAATACCACGTACATTTGTTTAATCTCGAACAGGTTCATTGAACACGATATGAATAGTAAGTGCTAAGTTTTAGGCCTCGTTTGACAGTCAGAATAGTATTGTATTAAATATGTCAGATTATATTGTACTGGATTAAATAATATTATCCAATATTTGGTGTTGTAGTTGTTAAAAAAGTGTATTACTTGTACTACGTTTGACACATCATAGGACTGGATTGTAAAACTGTTTGTCATGATTTGATCCGTAAAAGCCTATTTAAAACTCATTAACATGTTATTTTACATTTTTAACTATAAAATAAATTATCTCATTCATGCTACTAAAAAAATATAATAGGTAAATTTAAAGTTATCCAAATAACAAAAATTAATACACTAAAAAAAAATGATCCAAAAACATCTGTTGGGGGGTTATGCCCTCAAAGCATGTGTATTGACTTTTTGATATAAAATTTAATAAGTATTACATTTTTCTTATAATCATTTTTTAAATTATTGTTGAATAATTTATATACAAATATGAAAATTTCATATTCATTCATGAGACTATGATCTTGTATTAGTATGAGATGATTAAGATCATAGATAATGAATAAAATTATCAGCAACATATTAAAGTATGAAATCTTTAATGAATGGTTGCTAGTATGGTTCACTAAGTATTATGAATGTGTGTGATAGATTCAGATCATTGATGTGGATAGACATCTTAGTGAATGTACTTTATATAATGAGATTATATATGACCTAGACCGATGTGAATTAATATCTTTATCAACATACCATTTATAATAAATGTTTAATACACATCAATTCGATGATCATATGTTGATCAGTCTAAATCCTGAGTAATCATGAACTCCTATACATGTCTACTAGATCTTTTTATTCACTCGTTAAAATTTGTTTATAAAACATGCTAGTGACTTTTGTTTTAGAGATTTAGTGATATGCATGGTTGAGAACATGATCTTACAAGATTTGGAATTCAAGCTTTCCTAACGAATCATACATTAGTTTCCTTAAGTGTTAATTCTGAAACTAAATGGTTATTGAGCTCTTCCTGCATATAGTTCAAATCTGCTCCTGAATCTACAAGAGCCATTGTTGTAAAATCAAAATCTTGAATAATTATCCTGACCATTATGTGCCATTTTTTGATTTTGTTGTGATTAAGTATTTGGATGAAATGTTCATCGTCTTGCAGTTAATATGTCCTTCAACCTCATTATCGATAATTTACTTGGTTCACTAAATTCTTATTTACTGATTTGGTTTTTTATTTTTAAAAGATTTAATTATTCTTTTATTTCAATGTTTGAAATTTTCAAATTTTTTATTTCAATTTTAATATTTTTAATTTCTTTTTGAAGTTCATGTAAGGTAACTTTCTTTTCTTTCCCTTTTTTCCTATTGAATTTTTCAAGAGTTTGTGAAAGACTTGCAGTATTGCTATTATTATTAGACTTAACATTTTTTTTTAGAATTATCTTTTTAAGTCTTTCAAAGTATTCTTATTTTAATTCTGGATTTTCACTTTTACAAATTAAATTTAACAATAGGGTTTCTTGTTCTTCATTTTTATTTAAGATATTAATTTTCTGACAACAACTATCTCTACACCTCATAGTATATTAGAAGAATGACTGTCAGAACTTGAGAAGTTAGTTTCAAAGGATTCATGAGTTTTATATTCTCCTAAATCTTCACTATTACTTTCATAATAATCTATTATTTCTAAGATTCTATACAATTCATGTTTATCTTATTCACAACTTTTTAATTGATTAATTTTATTCTTAACTTGACAGGTGTTAGAAAGATGGCATTTCAGACCACATTTAAAACATGTAATATTATTTTATCAAAATTTTTATTAAACCTTTTTCTGGAATAATTTTTATTCTTAGAGAAATTTTTATTCTTAGAAAAGTTTTGGTCAAAACTTTTATTCTTATGTTTACGGTAACTTTTCCTATAAGACTTGTGAGACCTTCTAGGGTTTAAGTGAGAATTTTTCCTATTTTTTGAGAATGGGCAATAGAGGGTAAAGTGTATTGTTCACAAAAATTACCTAACTCATATTTAATAGTTTTACTTTCTTTTTAATTTGTTTGTTGATTTCATATTAACACACATTTTTAATCATTCTTTTTGTATTATAGTAATTATTGTTCCATAGGTTAGATTATCATAGTCTATATTCCTTAGGTCATTACTAAGGACTGCCCTTATATTATGCGCAGAGATATTGGGCAATCCATTAATAAATATTTATTTTCAAAAGAGTTGATTACTATCATCCATTGACATAATCTCGATAAAAATATATTTTTATACCAATTAAAAAATCACTTAAGGTTGGACACCTAAGTTTGTTAATTGATCATGAATACGCGAAGTAATATTACTTGGCGTACCAATGAAGTGTTCAATTATTGTATAAATGAGTGTATTAATTCCATCAGATATTGTTTCTTGATTTTCTCCAATAATTGGGTTTCCTTCAGCATCAATCTTTACTGCTGAAAGAATGACAATTTTTTGGATTTTTCAATGAGTGTTTTCCCCACCAGGAATAGAGCATTCATGTGAATCCTGTGACTAAAAGATTTATTACTTCTTCATGAAGTAAATTATGAGTGGTAATGTAGTTGTTTGCTACCATTGTCATGTGTTGTAATTTATTTAGGATTTCTTGTTCAGAAAGTCTATCAATGTTCCATTCATATAATTTTTCTACAGAAATATAAAATTGATTAATAAGAAAAGATTCAGTAATTTGAATATCAGGAGGCATGGATTTCTTATGTTATTTCCTTTCTAACTTATTAATTTCTAAATTTTTAAATGTTTTTTCAATATTGTTAATATTTGAAAATTCACTTATTGTAGATGATTCATAGGTTGATTCTGACATATGGCTATCTAAATCTGAATAATCGTCTTGGTTAATTAGTTTCAATTCTTGAAATATTTGACCAATTTTTTCAGACTTAGTTTTAAATTCTGAACTACTATCTTGGTTGACAACCTTAACAAAGGAAGACGATTCAATAGATTTATTTTTTAATTCATGAATCATTTTATCAATCTTTTTGTTAATTGGAGTAATTTTTAAATTGATTTTATCTTAAAAATTTATTAAGGGTTTTTCTTTTAGAGTTTCATTAGGTTTTGGTCCATTGAGAACATCAACCTTTGTCTCAATTTTACCTAATTGTATACCTATTATAATTAGACTCTGGTTATTATAATTGAGTTGTTCAAATATTTTTTTATTTGGTTATTCTTCCTTTGCAATTTTGAAAGGAGAAATAAAGATTAAAGAATTTTTATGATTAATCATGATTTTTTTCTAGAGGAGGATGACAGTAGATACTACACTAGAGTTTTTCTTAACCCATTTATACTTTGAAATTACTTTGATATTTTGTAAATATCTTCAACAAAATCAAGGGAAAATGTATCAATTCTAAATTCATGCATGATGTCTTCCATTCAGCAAGTATGATTTTTCTTTGATCCTTATTATATGAATCTCTGAACCTATTACGTCTATCTAGATTGGCTGGGTCATTATTGTGTTGGGTTAGACCTTCCTAATCTGGTTTATATTCTTGACTCAAGGTTCCTATATTCATAAACAAGAGTTGAGGATTGACAGAATAAAGGCTTCCTTGAAAATCTGATCCAGCATGCGCTTCAACTTCGTCAAATTGATCAGACTTATTATCAAAAACTTGCTAACTAACTTGAGAACTTGTGGCTATGCCTTTAAGTCTTAAATTTTTAATTTGAATGCTCTATTCCTGGTGGTGACTTCTACAACCTTCTATTAGGCTTCACTCTTTTTCGTTTCGTCTCTACAACCACCCTACCCTCTGGATTTACGTATCTAAAGGGTCTTACCTAGGTCCCTGAAGTTAACCAAAGAGAAGTTGGTACGTCAGCCTCTGATAAACAGATTCATAGATTAGATAAACAAATAATATAGAGAAATAATCAATTATAAGAATAACCAGCCACTTGGACGGAGAGTGAGATTATATATAAACAATTATTCATGTAAGCAAATGAGCAAACAATAATATCAATAACCAGTCATAATACGCGCCGAACAGTATATATATATATGTATATATATATACATATATATATATATAGACCTACTATCCTTTAACTTTTATAAGCACAAGAGTAATTTCATATCACTTTTATTTTTTTCTTATGTTTGTTCATGTATTTTCTCACTTCTCTTAATTAGTTTCATTTAAAACACATTATACACAAAAAATCTATTTTTATTTTCTTTATGCGTCGCTCTCTCTCTCTCTCTCTCTCCATCTCTGTTTCATTAATTGTGTGAAAAAAGTAAAAATAAAATGGGAGATCCCCACATCTCTTGCTCATTCAATTGCATTTATCTCATCGATGGATAAACATATAATTTACTTATTATTAATAAATTATTTACTTATTGTAATGTATATTCTAATATATCATATTTTCCGTCATTCTTATATTTTGTTAGACGTTGGCCAAAAGATAAACATCATGTTCAGTTTTACAGTCAATCGTCTTTGTAGATGAGCATATAAAATAAATTGGAACAACCCTCTTCCTAGGTAAGTAATTTATTGACAACATAGTTACTTATTTCATATTGTGAAAAATAATTTGTGAACTAAACCAAGAAGATAAAAGAATTTTCAATGATTTCTACAGATTTATTGTAGATTAGACAATTTTTTGAAGCAAGTGAACAAGTTTGAGTAAAATTTAGGAAAATGCCATAAGAACATAAGAAAAAGAAAATTAAAGTAATGAGAAGTTATTCTTGGTGGTTACAAAATAAGGGAAATGATAAAATAATAAGTTTATAACTAACTTAAATTTTCTAAACTTAAAAAGACTATTTTTACATATATGCATATGAAAGGTCGTTCTTACACATAAATTAATAAAAATGATCTATTACAATTTTCGTATGTATAAAATTTGTAAGTAATAAACTATTTGCCCCATTTAATTTTGTTAAAGTATCAAATTAACTGGTTTCACCCCTCATTTTATAAAACTATAAAAAATTTATATTATTAGTTCCTTGAAAACTGTAAATTGACCTTTTTTTTATACTATTTACCCCATCTAAACTTATAAAATTATCAAACTGTGTACTATTAACTTATTATTTGACTTAATTTTCTTGAAATAACTTTATATTTAAAGTAACAAATATGTCATAAAGTATAAAATATATTTTTGTTTCATTATAATTATGTCAAATAACGTGAGTTTTGAATTTTTTTGCCCACTTTAAGAAAACGTTCGCCCTCACCCCATAAAGAAGTTCTTTATGTGATGTGCATAATGAGGTAAATTGTTCCGGTATACATTCATAAAACAGTAAAATTAAAATTCAATTAAGGTAGTTGTATATTTTTGTGCAATTAGTGCGAAATGATAGTTAAAAGTTGTAAAGTTTTGGTGATATTAGTAGAAAGAGAATTAAGGGAGAGATAGAGTAGACTTTGTTGGCAAACGGTATACTTATGTATTCTACTTTTCATACTCCAAAAATTTTAAAACTTGTTTTTCTTTTATTTTATGATAGTTTTAGTATTTTATACATTACTTTTGACTTTTATATTTTGTACTACATTTTTCTAAGTAAAGAAACTTATTATTCTGTAGTATTATGAACTTAATTGATTTTAACTAGTAAAATGTACGTGCATCTCACCTGATAAGTCAAGTTTTCTTTTTATTGATTCACTAATTACATAGAAACTAATGTATCAATCATATACTAATTTCTAATACTCATGAATCTAAATTTATATTGAATATTAAATTCAATAATGTATCAATCATATTATCATATAAAAAAACATGAGGTTCTCACCAAACAATATGCCTTGCATGTCATATATAAAATCAGTTATGTAATTTTAGATGTTATATATAATACAATTTTTAATGCTCAAACATATTTTTCATAAAGTAAGATGTGTTATATTAATAATTAGAAGCTTGAAATTATACTATTAGCTATTACTTGTTGAATATCATAGAAAATACTCTAGATTACATGATTGAAACACGGCTATCGTGTACCCCTTTCTCTCGACATTCTCTCTCTTTCTCTTTCTCAACATTCTCTCTCTACCTCTCTACACTCTACGCTCTACTCTCTACGTTCTCTCTCAAAATTAGCAAAATCCACAAAAAATAACAAAACCAAAATTAACAAAACTTACAAAATTAACAAAAACCCATTAAAATTAACAAAATCCACAAAAATTAATAAACCCCATTAAAATTAACAAAACTCATTTGTTATATTTAGTTATGGAGAAAATAAGTTTCTAGGAGAGAGATGAATATGAAAGATGAAGAGATAGAGGGTGCGCGCTAGTGTGTAAGAAGGGCAATGGAGAAAAAAAGAGAAAAAGTGAAGGGAATATGGGTCAGGGGTTATGATACCTAAAAATTAGGTCAATGGTATAATTTGTAAAATATTTTATCAAAGAACCCCTAAGATCCAAAGAATCAGAAACCCAAAGCTTTTTTATCAGAAATTCAGGAAAATAAAAACTTATATCTAAGAAGAAGGAAAAGAAGAGAAGAAGAATGAAAAGAGGAGAAGAAGATAGAGGAAGAAGGTCCCACGTGCCACGACGAAGTTGCTAGGTCTGACGAGAGAGAGGCTTCAGGATCGTTGGGTCTTTGTTCGTGCTTGCTACTCTTCTTTGTGTATGCTTCATGAGGTTTTGTGTGGTAGAAATAAAACTTAGTCCCATTTAGTCTCTCTTTATATGAGGGGATTAAATCATCATCTGTTGGTGGGACTAAAGAGTCAAATTATATTAGTTAGTACAAACTATTTTTTTTTATCAAACGTTAAATAATATTGAAATAATATTGTCTTGTCTTTAATATTGTCCAATACTAACTATCAAATAAGGTCTTAATAAATAATTTTAGAATAAAAAATAATTGATGAAATTTTAAGTATTAAATAATGTTACGATTATTTATAAGTGGGATGTTCCATGATACACTCTTTTTCAATATCAATCTGTTGGCCCCCACTGTCCACCACCTCAACGAAGTATCCGAGTTACATTCACCCACTCAGATAACAAAGTTAAAGAAAAGAAAGTGAGAGAAACCTGACAAAAGATAATTTCCACGTGTCAATGAAACGAGTGAAGAACGTTAACCATATAGGTTCCCGGCAACTGATACATCGAAATTTGATATTTCGTAAACTTAAACTGACTATCCTTCCCGCCACGTAGACACACCTACACGTTCCTTCTTCCACTTCCTCTGTCCCTCTCTCTATAAATTATTAAATTGTTCACCCATATCCTTCATTTCTCCACTAATTTAATTTTGATTATTGCTGTTTGGGGCCTTAATTTGTTGATAATTAAAAACTTTGATTGGAAGCAAGCGTTCATGGAGAGCTCGACCTTATCAGGTTTGTTGAAGAAGGCGGCCTTGCAATTTCCCGACCGTCGGGCTTTATCAGTTTCGGGCGCTTTCGATTTGACCCACTCGCGATTACTTCAGCTTGTCGAACACACGGCCTCTCTCTTCGTAGCCTCCGGCATCGGCGCCGGTGACGTCGTCGCCCTTACCTTTCCTAACACTATCGAAGTACGCCTCTACGGCCTATGTCCGTTCTCTTCCTTCGTCTCTTTTCGTTATTCTGTGTCTCTGTTTAGTTTTTGCCTATGAATTTTAAAATCTGTGAACTCCATCCAAATCACGTTTTATAACAGTCCTTGTTTTTGCTTGACGTATTAGACAAAATGGTCAAGCGTCTACTTTAGAACTGACTTTGACGAAATTGAAACTCGAGTTATTCAATTGACTGCTGAGTAAACTACGTGATCAATTTGAAATAAGAAAATTTTAAAAAATTGACAAAAGATAATATATATATAATTTTGTTTTTCAGTTTGTTATCGCGATTTTGGCCGTGATTCGATGCCGGGCCACGGCGGCGCCATTGAACCAGGCTTACACAGCCGAGGAGTTTGAGTTCTATCTGTCGGACTCAGAATCCAAGCTTCTGGTTACGGCGAAAGAAGGAATTCCATCGGCACTTGCCGCCGCTTCGAAGCTTAATATTCATCACGTGACGGCTAATCTCCCCGGTCCCGATCATTTCCTCAATCTTTGTCCGTTTACGAGCGAGTCGAACCTCGTCTCTGTAACTGGACTTGTTAACGATCCATCTGACGTGGCGCTCTTCCTCCACACTTCTGGTACCACGAGTCGACCCAAGGGCGTGCCGTTGACTCAGCTAAACCTCGTTTCCTCAGTTAACAACATCAAATCGGTGTACAAACTCACTGAGTCCGACTCAACCGTGCTCGTCCTTCCATTGTTTCACGTCCACGGGTTAATGGCCGGGTTGCTTAGTTCCCTCGCGAGCGGATCCGCCGTCACCCTTCCAGCCGCGGGACGGTTTTCGGCTTCAACATTTTGGTCCGACATGGTCGCTTACAACGCTACGTGGTACACCGCTGTCCCTACCATTCACCAAATCATACTCGACCGCCACCTAAGCAAGGCGGAGCCGGAAGCGGCTTACCCGAAGCTGCGATTCATTCGGAGCTGCAGTGCGTCACTGGCACCGTCGATCTTGGCTCGGCTTGAGGAATCATTCGGCGCACCGGTCCTCGAATCTTACGCGATGACGGAGGCAGCTCATCTCATGGCATCTAACCCGTTACCAGAAAGTGGCGGGCATAAATCCGGTTCGGTTGGGAAACCCGTGGGTCAAGAAATGGCCATTTTGGACGAGAATGGTGTGCAACAGCTGGCGAATGTTAACGGAGAGGTGTGTATTAGAGGACCGAATGTGACAAAAGGGTATAAGAACAATCCGGAAGCTAATAAATCCGCTTTCATGTTCGGGTGGTTTCATACCGGTGATATCGGGTTTTTCGATTCGGACGGGTATTTGCATCTCGTCGGTCGGAACAAAGAACTCATCAACCGTGGAGGTATGTTTAGATAACAATTTAGTAGCAATACTGATAAGTGATTTACTGTTGAATCATTTTAGATCAAGTGATTCAGAGTAAATTTTTTTATCAAGTCTTAATTACAATATTATCTAAAAAATTATTGGGTCTATCAGTCACAATATGATGTTAGACCATTTGTTTTAAATATAATCTATTATTTAGATATATGTATGGTAAAATGATCAGTGAAAATTTATTTTTTTTATTTTGTAATGCTGGGCAGGGGAGAAAATATCGCCAATTGAAGTGGATGCTGTACTTCTATCCCATCCTGATATTGATCAAGCCGTTGCCTTTGGAGTCCCAGATGATAAATATGGTGAAGAGGTAACAAAATTATTAATCACTTTAATTTAGTATTTTCCACACATTATCATATACTTTTTTTTAAAATATTAGACCGAGGTCTGAATTAATAAAATCGGTGTCGATCATTATGATAAAAAGCTCATTTATGAAAATATTGATTATTTGCAGATAAACTGCGTCATAATAGCAAGGGACTGTACTAAAATCAATGAGGAAGAGGTGTTACAGTTTTGTAAGAAAAACCTTGCTAGTTTTAAAGTTCCCAAAAAGGTCTTCATCACTGATTCTCTCCCAAAAACTGCTACTGGGAAGATCCAACGGCGGATTGTAGCTGAACACTTTCTTGCTCAAATCTCCACCGCCAAAGTCCCCAAATTTGGAGCTTGATCATCCACCTCTCATCAATGTAAGAATTGAGATGGAAAGACTTGCGTTGTGTCAAATGTAAAAATTATTCAACACAATGTTCGACTCTTTGAATGACATCCTTTGGTAACATATCTTTATAACGAGCTTTGATATGGTATGATGTAAACTCGTTTATTTGAAAATTAAATATCAAATAAAACATATGTTTTAAGAGAATCTAGACCACCAAATAATTTTTCGTCAGAAATCTAGATCATCCGAATAATCTCCTCTCCATACATCCCATTGTATAAATATTCCCTTCGTAGAAGATATTATACACATCATCAATCCCTTAAGTGGGGGCACACACTACCTTAGTAGTAGGTACCTAAAAGTGAAGGAAATTCCTAAAATCTAGTTTGAACCGTTGTAAACAGTTCAGTTCGATTTAGAGTAGTTTACTAAATCAATTCTAACGTGTGGTTTTTTTAATAACCCAACCGCACCGTTAAATATATATTGATTGAACTGAATCGAAATATTAAATATATATTGATCGAACTGAACCATATAAATTTGAAAAAAAAATGAAACCGAACCTGTAAGAACTAAAAAGTAAACAAATTTATTTATTTTTATGAGAGAAACAACCAAAATTAAAGATAAAAGAGAATAAAGTCAACGACAACCCAAACAAATTAATTTCATCACATTCTTAACAAAAAATCAACAATAGATTTCATAAAAATCAAACAACACACCAAATAAAGTTAACAAAAATCCAACCATTCTTATCAAAATTTAACTCATAAAAATACTAATTACACAATATACCCAACAAATTATCAACAAAATGCAAATAATAACATTTTCACATTGAAAAGTAAAGCAAATTCAAAGAATCTAAAAATTACAAAAAAATTGACCAACTTATGACTCTAAAAATGGGTTTTGTCACATATAACGATAGCAAGTCAACATTTTCTCTTCAGAGAACTAATAGGCAGCAACAGTTCATTTGAGACTATCTTGAGAGAGCAAGGCCGAGAGCAATAGAGGGAAGAGACGAGGAAGTGATCTGAAAATTTTAGAGGGAGACGAGAGCTCAAAAGCTTCAGATCTGAAAAGTTATGAGGGAGACGAAAGAGAGAGACAAGAAAGAGGCGAGTGTGCTCAGATTCTTCAAATTGGTGAATTTCAGAAGAAGACGAGAGGGACATGAGAGCTCTGAGGCGAATATAGACTGATCAGACGAGAGAGAAACGATACTTGCTTCGGATTTTTAGAAAGAGAGACGATAGAGAGACAAAGAGCAGCATATTGAGGGAGTAAATGAAAAAGTGAGAGTATATATATATATATATGAGGTCGATTCAGTTCGGTGTGATTTAGTTTGTTAGTAGAAACTGATGACTAAACCGAATCGTGAAATTTTCACATTAATACAATCGAACCGTTAAACTTTCACATTAATCTGACTAAACCGTGAAACTTTCACATTAATCTGACTAAACCGTGAAACTTTCACATTAATACAACCGGACCGTGAAATTTTCACATTAATCCGACTGAACTGTGAAACTTTCACATTAATACAACCGAATTGTGAAATTTTCACATTAATACAACCGAACTGTGAAATTTTCACATTAATACAACCGAATCATTTAAAGCGCTTTGGTTCGGTCGGTGTCATCATTTTGAACAGTTTTCTTACAGTCCTAGTATGAACTTAATAAAAAATAAATATGATGCGAGTACCTATTTTTAGAATATTTGACTTTGAATCATTTTGAAAATCAAGTCATGTAAAATATTACTCATTTTTGTTAAAGGTAATTTTACTAATGTTACATATTTCAATTTGAAATACATTTGAATTACTAATTATATATGAATTATAATAATTATATATATGAATTATAATAATTATAAGATACCTTTCTAACAATTAATAACAGGTAAAAATATTAATATAACAATAAATAACAGGTACAAATATTAAGTCGAGGTATCCATTCTATGACAACTCTCAACAACTTACCCTCTATTTTTGTGCCTTTAGTGGGCCTAGTATTATGTATAATGTTTTCCTGTTTCATAAGCTAAGTAAACACTAATTAATCCGATATTATATTATCATGTTATACATGTCGGTTTTTAATTTTCTTTATTTTATCACAATTATATCATCAGTAAAGGCCGATCAATTGTTTTCTTTGTAAAAATAATATCATGGTAATGAGCAATTGGCACGGCGTATTAACATGATAACACACGCTAAAACAATATTTATGTGAACAAATAATGTCTTATTTATTGTCAACGTAAATAATAGTCAAAAGCCTTAACTATGTTGATGACATTCTAGCTCATAAAAGTCAATTTCGTTCCGTTTCGTTCCATTCCGGCCGGAAGGGGTGAAATATTTCGATTCCAGGATGAAGACGAAACATAATAGGGGTCGTTAAAATTTCGGTCAAAATTCCGTCAAAAAAACTTTAAAACAATGTAAATAATATGTAATGCACTTACACAATATAAAATCTCAGCAGCCCAATTAGTTATTGTTTTGGGCTTAGCTTTTCTCCATCACGATCACGAGTTCAAATCTCATGAAGTGTAAAATAAATTTTTCGTTAAACTTAGTTCTTTATTTATTTTTTAATTAATGCTTAATAATTTTTTAGAATATAAAAAAAGAATAAATTACTTAATATTATAAAATGGGTCTAAAATCGAGTTACTCGTAAAAAATCAATGGATAATAGTTTTATTTTTTTGAAATAATAGTCTTAGGTTGATAAAATAATGTAAAAATTTATTAAAATATATTTAAAATGTAAGAAGTTGTTCATATTTGTTGACGTTAAAAATAAATTATTTTTTGCCATATAATAATAGGTCATGGTTTAATTTTTCTTACCGATACAATTTCTAACAAATTTCATAATATTATTTTTATAGTCCGGAATTTTTTTCGAAATAAAATACCAGAACGCCGAAATATCTGAAATTTTTCATTTTAAAAAAAAAGGACCATTAAAACTGAATTGACTACTATGTTCTAACTAAAGTATGAGGCTTCCAAAATCAACATCTATATCATGTCACTACATATTTTTGCGGGAAGATCAAACATTCTTGATGAAAATCAAGAAGCAACCCAAAGGGAGCCAATTACAAGGGCTAGATATTAGAAATTCAAAGAAAACCTATATGGGTCAGTCAAAGAGTTTTAGGCTATTCTGGAAAATAACATGCAAAGATGAGTCCAAATGAGAATAAAAGTTTTGTCCATGTCATCAAAGTTATTTAAGAGGTTAAATTAACAATTAATCTAAAATTACGTGTCTTTTAATATTTCAAATGTAATTTAAGTTTTTTTAGAGTTTTTAAGGTTTATCTTAATAAGTAATTAGACTAAAATTAGATGTCTTTGAATATTATGTGCTGCAAAAAACCTCTATATAAAGAGGGCTTATCTATTGTAAATGCAAAGATGATTAATAATAAAATTTAGGGAAATTCTATCTAGTTCTTTTTCAACAATTTGAACTTATCAGATTTTTATTTGTGACATTCACCCTGACTTATCAATTTGTTTCTCCATCATGGATTGTGGCGTCTTTGACATACCCTGACTTATTAATCTGTTCTTCCATCCCGGATTGTGGCATCCACGAATATCATTGGTTTTCTTCAACAACTTTAAATTGGGTCAAGCTTTTATCCTTCTTGGTTTGAAATCGATCATAGGGTTCCTGAAACCATCATTGTTATCGGGTTCCTAGGACATATCGCCTAATGAGTTCGTATTATTTGGTATCAAAGTTTTGGCTCGTCAAATGAGGTTATCATTTTCATCATTCAGTTCGTGATTCCTTTTAATCATTGGGTTAGAATCTTTCTCTTATGAATTGGATTTTTAACATTCTTGAGCGGGTTGTCCAATATTTTGTTGTTGGGTTTTAAGGCAGGTCGCTTCAGGTTCATATCATTTGGTATCGAGTTGCTCTTTGATTTCTAGAAATTGTGGTTCTTAAAACTGTCATAACTTTTGATCTAGGATTCAAAAAAATTATTATTGCATACCAAATAGAATGGATATTTGAGTCCTACAATCCGTATTTGAACTTCAAAGTACAATTCCATCGTTTTCATCCAGCTTTGAGGTCAGTACCTTTTTTCCGCATCGTATTACATAAAAATCTGAATTTACATTGTTTTAGCTACCAACTTTTCATCTTATAATCTGATCATCTTATTTTCTAATCATCTTATCACATCTTATCCATATCTTATCTCTATCTTTTAAATTATGTTATCCTTATTTATTTATCTAACATTCTTTATTATCCTTATCCTCGTCTTTAATTTAAATTTGAATTTAAATTTAATTCCAATTTCAATTTAAATTTGAACTCTTATTCATTGTTATCCTTATCCTTTTTCTCATATCTTATCTTATCATATCATATCATATCATATCATATCATATCTTACCTTATCTTATCTTATTTTATCTTCTGTAAAAAAATGTGAAGAATTATGAAGTTGCAACAAAGTTCTTTTGAGTGCAAAGACAAGATGAATGAAAGATTTCCAGCTAAGTCACATCCTAAGGGAGACTATCCATTTCAAGTGAAGATTCAAGGACGAATCCTTTTGAGGAGTGGGGGAATGATGAGAACCAAAAAGCAAACCAAAGGGAGCAAATTACTCATTCCAATTGGGTCAATTACAAGGGTTAGATATCAGAAATTCAAACAAAACCTATATGGGCCAATCAAGGAGTTTTGGGCTATTCTGAAAAATTACATGCAAAGATTAGTCCAAATGATAATAAAGGTTTTGTCCATGTCATCAAAGTTTGTTTAGAGGTTAAATTAGCAATTAATCTAAAATTATGTGTCGTTTAATATTTCAAATATAACTTCAATTTTCTTAGAGTTTTTAAGGTTTATCTTAATTAGTAATTATACTAAAATTAAATGTCTTTTAGCTCCAACAAACCTCTATATAAAGAGGGTTTATCTATTGTAAAAGTAGAGATTATTGATAATAAAATTTAGAGAAATTCTCTCTAGTTCGTTCACCCCGACTTATCAGTTTGTTCATCCATCCCGGATTGTGGCGTCTTCGACATACCCTAACTTATCAATTCGTTCTTTCATTCCAGATTGTGGCGTCTTCGACATACCCCGACTTATCAATCCGTTCTTTCATCCTAGATTGTGGCGTCTTCGAATAGCTTTGGTTCTCTTCAACAAATTTGAATTGGGTCGAGCTTTTAACTTTCTTGGTTTGGAATCAATCATAGGATTCTTGAACCATCATTGTTATTGGGTTCCTAGGGCAGGTCGCCTAGTGAGTTTGTATCATTTGGTATCAAAGTGTTGCCTCGTCAAATCAGGTTATCATTTTCATCATTTAGTTTGTGATTCTTTTTAATCATTGAGTTATAACTTTCTCTTAAGAATTGGATTTTTAACATTCTTGAGCAAGTTGTCCAATATTTTGTTGTTGAATTTTTTGGCAGATCTCTTCCATTGAAGAAGACAGACTTCAAGACTGAAACCTGCCCCTTTCCACTTTCTATAATAATAAGGGTTCCAAAACTATCTTACTAATAAGAAGAAATGGTCGCTTGAGGTTCACATCATTTGGTATCGAGTTGCTCTTTGATTTCTAGAATCGAAGCAACTATTATTGCATATCAACTATTATTCCTACAATCCGTATTTGAACTTCAAAGTCCAATTCCATCATTTTCAACCAGTTTTGAGGTGATTACGATTTTCCCGCGTCGTATTAGCTAAAAATATGAATTTGCATTGTTTTAGCTACATCTTATTAACTTATCAAATATTTTAGAGGTTAAATTAGCAATTAATCTTAAATTATGTGTCTTTTAATATTTCAAATGTAATTTTAGTTTTTAGAGTTTTTAAGGTTTATCTTAATTAGTAATGAGACTAAAATTAGATGTCTTTTAATATTGTGTGCTGCAACAAACCTCTATATAAGAGGGTTTATCTATTTTAAAAGCAGAGATTATCGATAACAAAATTTAGAGAAATTCTCTCTAGTTCACTCACCCCGACTTATCAATTCGTTCATCCATATCAGATTGTGGCGTCTTCGACATACCCCGACTTATCAATAGAATAACTTTGGTTCCATTCAACAAGTTTGAATTGGGTCATGCCTTTTATCCTTCTTAGTTTGAAATCGATCTAGAGGTGCGCAACCGTCCTGAAAAACAAACCCGTCCCATCTCAAAAAATCGTCCCGAACCGAGTCCCATCCCGATTTGTTATAAATAGCCCAATATTGTTTTTAAATTTGACCCTTAATTTTTTTTTAATTTTTAATTTAAACCCAGAATTTTTTTAATTTTAACCCTTATTTTTTTTAATTTTTAACCTTTTAATCTTTTGAACTTTGAACTAATTTTTATTTTTAACCTTTAAATTTTTTACCCAAAATACCCGCCTGTCCCAACCCCCGTTCCGTCCCGCCGCTCTGGATTTCCTCTTAACACGTGATGGAACGGGACTTAAAAAAATTCTCGTCCCGCTCGGGACTGGACAAAAAGACTCAAAAACCATTTCGTCCTGTCCGGTGCACACCCCTAAATTGATCCTAGGATTCTTGAACCATCATTATTATCGGGTTCCTAGGGCAGGTCGCCTAGTGAGTTCATATAATTTGGTATCAAAGTTTTGGCTCATCAAATCAGCTTATCATTTTCATCATTCAGTTCGTAATTCTTTTTAATAACTGAGTCGGGATATTTCAGTTAAGAATTGGATTTTTAACATTCTTGAGCAAGTTGTCCAATATTTTGTTGTTGGGTTTTAAGGCAGGTTGCTTGAGGTTCACCTCATTTGGTATAGAGTTGCTATTTGATTTCTAGAAATTGAGGTTCTTAAAACTATTATAACTTTTGATCTAGGATTCGAAACAACTATTATTGCATATCAAACAGAACATATTTTTGAGTCATACAATCCGTATTTGAACTTCAAAGTCCAATTCCATCGTTTTCATCCAATTTTGAGGTCACTATGTTTTTTTCGCGCCGTATTACCTAAAAATCCGAATTCACATTGTTTTAGCTATCATGTTATCATCTTATAATCCTATCATGTTATCATGTTATTATCTTATCATCTATCACATTTTATCCATATCTTATCTCTATCTTTTAAATTCTGTTATCCTTATCCTCATCTTTAATTTGAATTTGAATTTAAATTCAAATTCAATTTCAATTTAAATTTGAATTCTTATCCATCGTTATCCTTATACTTATTCTCATATCTTATCTTATTTTATCATATATCATATCATATCTTATCTTACATTGTCTTATCTTATCTTACTTTATCTTACCCTATCTTATCATGTCATGCCTTACCTTATCTTATCTTCTGTAAAAAAAGAAGAGAAGAATTATGAAGTTGCAACAAAATTCTTTTGAGTACAAATGCATGATGAATGAAAGATTTCCAACTAAGCCACATCCTAAGGGAGACAGTCCATTTCAAGTGAAGATTCGAGGACGAATCATTTTGAGGAGTGGCGGAATGATGAGAACCAAAAAGTAAACCAAAGGGAGCAAATTACTCATTCCAAATGGGTCAATTAAAAGGGCTAGATCTCAGAAATTCAAAGAAAACTTATATGGGCCAATCAATGAGTTTTGGGCTGTTTTGAAAAATTACATGCAAAGATGAGTCCAAATGATGATACAAGTTTTGTTCATGTCATCAAAATTATTTTAAAGGTTAAATTAGCAATTGATCTTAAATTAGGTGTTTTTTAATATTTAAAATGTAATTTCAGTTTTTTTAGAGTTTTTAACGTTTATCTTAATTAGTAATTAGACTAAAATTAGATGTCTTTTAATATTATGTGCTGCAACAAACCTCTATATACAGATGGTTTATCTATTGTAAAAGCAGAGATTATTGATAATAAAATTTAGAGAAATTCTCTCTAGTTCGTTCACCCCGACTTATCAATTCGTTCATCTATCCCAGATTGTGGCGTCTTCGACATACCCCGACTTATTGATCCGTTCTTTCATCTCAGATTGTGGTGTCTTCGAATAACTTTGGTTCTCTTCAACAAGTTTGAATTGAGTCATGCCTTTTATCCTTCTTGGTTTGAAATCGATCCTAGGATTTTGGAACCATCATTGTTATCGGGTTCCTAGGACAGGTCGCCTAGTGAGTTCGTATAATTTGGTATCAAAGCTTCGGCTCATCAAATCAGGTTATCATTTTCATCATTCAGTTCGTAATTCTTTTAAATCATTAGGTCGGAATATTTCTCTTAAGAATTAAATTTTTAACATTCTTGAGCAAATTATCCAATATTTGTTATTTGGTTTTAAGGCAGGTTGTTTGAGGTTCAATTCATTTAGTATCGAGTTGCTCTTTGATTTCTAGAAATTAAGATTTTTAAAACTATCATAACTTTTGATCTAGGATTCGAAACAACTATTATTACATATCAAACAGAATGGATTTTTGAGTCCTACAATCCGTATTTGAACTTCAAAGTCTAATTCCATCATTTTCATCCAATTTTGAGGTCATTACATTTTTTCCGCGTTGTATTACCTAAAAATCTGAATTTGCATTATTTTAGCTATCATCATATTATCATCTTATTATCTTATCATCTTATCATATTTTATCCATATCTTATCTCTATCTTTTAAATTCTGTTATCCTTATTTGTTTATCTGATCATTTTCTATTATCTTTATCATCATCTTTAATTTGAATTTGAATTTAAATTCAATTTCAATTTCAATTTCAATTTGAACTCTTATCCATCGTTATTCTTATCTTATCATATCTTATCTTATTTTATCATATCTTATCTTATCATATTATATCTTACCTTATCTTATCTTATTTTACCTTATCTTATCATTTCATATATTACCTTATCATATCTTATCTTATTTTGCCTTATCTTATCATATCATATCTTACCTTATCATATCTTATCTTCTGTAAAAAAAGAAAAGAATTATGAAGTTGCAACATCGTTCTTTTGTATGGAAAACATGATGAATGAAAGACTTCCAGCTAAGCCACATCCTATGAAAGATGGTCCATTTCAAGTGAAGATTCGAGGACAAATCCTTTTGAGGAGTGGCGGAATGATGAGAACCAAGAAGCAAACCAAATGGAGCCAATCACTCATTCCAAATGGGTCAATTATAAGGGCTAGATCTTAGAAATTCAAAGAAAACCTATATGGGCCAATCAAGGAGTTTTAGGTTGTTATGAAAAATTACATGTAAAGATGAGCCCAAATGATAATAAAGATTTTTTCCATGTCATCAAAGTTATTTTAGAGGTTAAATTTACAATTAATCTAAAATGATAATTTGGTGTTAATCACTCATTCCAAATGGTAATTTGGTGTCATTTAATATTTCAAACGTAATTTCAGCTTTTAAGAGTTTTTAAGATTTATCTTAATTAATAATTAGACTAAATTTGATGTCTTTTAATATTATGTATCGCAACAAACCTCTATATAAATAGAGTTTATCTATTGTAAAAGCATAGATTATTGATAATAAAATTTAGACAAATTCTCTCTAGTTTTTTTTTGAATTATTTGAAATTATCAGATTTTTATATGTGGCGTTCATCCCGACTTATCAATCCATTCATCCATCCCAGATTGTGACGTCTTCGACATACCCTGACTTATCAATCCGTTCTTCCATCATAGATTGTGGCGTTTTTGAATAGCTTTGGTTCTCTTCAACAAGTTTGAATTGTGTCAAGCTTTTATCTTTCTTGGTTTGAAATCAATCATAAGGTTCTTGAACCATCATTGTTATAGGATTTTTAGGACATGTTGTCTAGTGGGTTTGTATCAATTCTCGTTCATGCCAATTGAATTGCTCATGAGAAGGAGCATGCGGGAAAGCATGTTTTTTAATTTTCTTTAGGAACGAAGACCATGTTCAATTCTCCTAGTTTCTAGATTGCACCAGAATGGTGAATTACATCCATCAAAGATAGTTTATCTTTGACATTCAAGTCAGATCAGCTAGATAGTATTTTACAAGATTAGTAAAGTAATTTCCATAGAGCCAAAAGACAAATTATAACTTCCCCATGCAAAGCTAGATGCAGAGTGGTTAACTTCCTAACTTTAAATTCTACTTACCCAGTGTCGCCTTTTCTCGAGAGCCAAGGCATCAAACTCAGGGTCTGTTAAACGTTTGTCCAAGTTTGTTGTTATTCTTTCATTTGTAAGTTTAAGGTCAAACTTGTTAAAAGACACTTAAAGGGATAAAAACGTAATCGAAAGGCTTACTATGATCAACTAAATCAGCTAAAGGTTAGTTTTATCTTTTTCATGAGTACTCAAAACGGTGTGTTTAACATGGCGTTAAAACCCTAACAATGATTAATCATCCTTTATATTCCCACCTTCGTGGTATTCCTCTGTTTCTCCTTCTCTCATGTTTTCACGGTCTTCTGCTGTCGCCGCAACCTAAACTATATTCCCTTTCGTGATTGCCGCTAATCTGCGCCATGGACGATATCTCGACTCCGCTTCCCGATTCGACTGCAAATCCAACTCCATCCTGGAGCAGTATTGTTAAAACCCAACAAGCTCCAAAGCCCCAGCACCAATGCTCCACCCCAACCAGCCAAGTTTTCGTGGAGAGCTGCAAGTCCAACAAAGGCATTGCTGTTGCCGTCGTTGACGCAAACGCTTTAATCCAAGGAGGAGAGAAGCTTGGAACATGTGCCGACAAGTTCGTATCCGTCCCGGAGGTTTTGGACGAGGTTCGTGACCCTATGTCCCGTCACAGGCTTGCCTTCACCCCCTTCTCACTCGATCCAATGGAACCCTCCCCCGAAGCCATGAATAAAGGTAGAGCTTTTGTCGTTATTATTAAATTTCAATCTTTCTAAAGATTCTTAGTTCCCCTAGCAAGTGAAACTGTGTAAATCGTCTCGAGTTCGGTTTTTTAAGCAATTTCTACGTATTTTTTGTAGTTTTCAAATTTGCGAGGGCTACTGGTGACTTACAGACACTTTCAGATGTTGATCTTAAACTTATTGCCCTTACTTACACATTGGAGGCTCAAATTCATGGGACACAACATCTCCGGGAATGCCCACCCCCTGTTCATATGGTCAATACAAAGAGGTTACCCGAGAAAGACATGCCTGGGTGGGGTTCCAATGTTCCCAATTTGGAAGAGTGGGAAGCATTAGAAGATAAAGCTCAAAATTCACCCCTTTCCCATTCAAGGATTCTCCCTTTGCAAGATTTGAACTTGAATGTTATCCCTTCAGATGGCCATTCTGTAGATGGTTTGCAAGAGCTTAAGGATGAGGCTCATTCTGATATTCAAATTGATGTTGAATGTAGTTCGGGAAAACCTAGGAGATTTCCCCCGAAGAAAAGAGAAATAAATGTTGAGGGGAAGAAGATGGTGGCAGACGGAGTTGACGCACCTCAAGGAGAATTTGATGGTAGCAATGGTGATTGGATGCCTGCTGTTTGTCGAAGTACTCATAGGAGATTTCTTAGGAGAAAAGCTAGACGAGCATTATCTGAGAAAGATAGTCAGCAAGATGAAGAGAGAAGTAATCCTGCCAACATTAGGGAGGACACGAGTGAAGATCTACCACAGCTTCAAAACACAGAAGAAACTTACAATGTGAATGAGATAACCGAGGAGGGCCAAGTAACACAGGGAAATAATGATAATGATAGCATCTCGTCAATCTTGGAGCAGATGAGGCTAGAAGAAGTTTCACTAACTACTCTTCCGGAAGAAACAGTGTTCGACTCTTCTGCAGGGCTAGAGGGTGAAAAGGTTGACATGGATGATACGACCATTGATAAATTTTTTAATATGGCTGTTGAAGAAGACAATGATATCACAGAGAAAGAAGGATTGGAACATTTTGAGATCTCAAGCCAGACTAATGAAAGTGTTGACACATCCTTTGTAGATGATGATAACAGTGAACAGAGCTGGATGCTGAGGTCCTTGTCCGAGTCCACCGTTGCTTGTGTGACTAGTGACTTTGCAATGCAAAATGTTCTTTTGCAGATGGGTTTACGCTTACTCGCACCAGGTGGAATGCAGATCCGCCAGCTACACAGGTATATATCTTAACATCATGTTTCCTACATTATTACCTGTTACATTCAGATTATATTTAGCTTCTGCACATTCATATATTTATTAACTTCTGCCAAGTATGAATTCATGATTAAACTTGAAGCATGCATCTATTAATGTCTTGCTTATGATGAATCGACAGAAATGTAGTTTATATGGATCGATGAAATGTAGTTCATATGGAATCATGGATCTATTATTGGTTCAGACTAGTTTATGATAGCGGACTGTAATCTAATCCAAAAATGATGATTGTAATGATTGGCTGTTAATTTATCTTTATCATCATATCAGGTGGATTTTGAAATGCCATGCCTGCTACATGGTTACAGCTGAAGTTGGAAGAGTTTTTTGTCCGAAGTGTGGGAATGGTGGCACATTACGTAAAGTGGCCGTTACTGTTGGTGAAAATGGAGTTGTTTTAGCTGCTCGTAAACCACGGATTACATTGCGTGGCACTAAAGTAAGTACCTGCAGTTGCACGATTACCCTGTTATTTATTAATCTTTACATACCAATCTTGGCCAACTTACTGGGTCAAACATGAATATTTAATATATCATTCTTTATGTATGATCTGGTATATTGGCTATGGATATGCTCTACATATGCTGTACCTAAATACCAAATGTTTTGTATTAGTTCTTTAGCAATTTTCACCGATAGAAATGAATTGAATCATTTCTAATCAGTCTGACATATGGGTTTTTGGTATTTTCTTTGAAGTTTTCACTACCTAAACCACAAGGCGGAAGGGATGCCATTACCAAGAACCTCATTTTACGTGAAGATCAGCTCCCACAGAAATACATTTATCCGAAGACAAAGAAGAAAGTTAGCAAAGAGGTACACTTTAATTCAAATTCTCCATAGTATTCTGATATTCCTTGGTTGACTCTTTCGTCAAGCTGATAGAGTCTGTATTTGGGTTTCCCCTCATTTTGCAGGGAGATGAGTTCTTCAGTTCATCAGATAATATATTTGGCCATCATACTGATAAAAGAGCTCCTCTGCAGCCTCCAATGCGGAAGGCTTTGGCAGTTTTTAGTGGGAGGAGGAATCCCAACGACAACCATTACTCTCGTTCTATGCATAAATAGGCATCTTTAGTCCTTTTTCTTTTTTCCTTTACTATTGCTTGAAAATTTTTGCTGATATTAAATTGATATTTAATGTCATTCACATCTGCAATATTTAGTTAAATGAGTTTCACCTTGTTAAATTATGGATAGTGTGAGCTTCATAATTTAATTTCTGTGTTTATATAATTTAAGGGAATGTAAGCAAGTTTATTGAGAAATAGAAAATGAATGTCAAGTCTAATTCCAATTCCACCCATTGCTGATCCTATCAGAATTTTTAATCTTACTACCACGCTTCATGCAAAGTTACTTTGACAATCATATGTTATTGGGGTTAAAGATATTGATTATGAGTATAAAAATTCAAAACTGTTTGTTGAATCTACATACTGGAAATGTGATGTGGAAGTTGAAAGTTACACTCCAATATGAACAATTACAAACTTTGCGCAACTAGAAAAATAATTGACAATAAAGATTGGTATAGATAGATAGATTCCTAGACTCCAGCTCCAACCAAGAGGTCGCGAGTTTGTCTTCTATGTCCATAACCAAGAGTTGATGAGTTTGAGTCCTTTTATTCTCGTTTTCCATTTGAGGTTTGTAGAGACCTCAGTTTCAATATGAGATTGTAGGGAAGCCATCGTAATCTCTAAGGCATTTGTGCATGGAATGGAATTTTTTTTTCAGTATGAAGCCACGATGTCCCCACCATTTTGGAGTGAGATTAATCCTGCTCAGCCCGAGAGTTAAGCATGAGGTTTGGCTACAAGTGTATGCTCAGAATCTTTGCTTTGCATGAGATAACAGGACGCTCAAAACTCAATGGCACATAGTGATGAAACTGCTCAATTATTCCATCCATATTTCAGTTAATCACACTTCTGTGAATCCCCTTTTAATTTATCCTAATTTATCTCCAACAATTAAGCTGAGAGAGAAATTTAGAATCCCCTTTCCGACAAAGACGTTGAACAAGTCTTATTTGTGGAAGCATGAACAAGATAATTTATAACTGATTATGAATTGTTGGATCTTTAGTCCAACGTTGAATTTATATGTAAATAATTATGTGTTGTAAACTGTCAAATAAAATTAAACTCCATTAAAAGGGATCAACTAAGATTTTGGATAATTGAGATTTTAATGTATCTGATAGGTTGTGGACCATTTAACGTGTAGAGACTTTAAAGTAATTTTTATTTTTGTGATGAGTTAAAATAGAAATACTAAAAGATAGATTATTTATAAATGATTATGATTCACAGGTCAGACGATGAACGAAAATCGATATATTCTCCCTAATATCTCATCATTAGAGAGAAAACTGAGAGACTTAATAAAATAGAACTCTTGAATAGAGAATCATGTATATCTGGAAGGCCAACCACTCGGCTCTAAACAACGATCTATCGTCATGGTTTCAGGTACGCTTCCGCTATACAGTTATTTGATTCTTGATGTGTTCAACATGAGTTCTTGAGATTTATTGAGATACAGTTTATACCGAAAGAGATTTTGAATCTAATAAGTGGTATCAGAACTATTCATATTGAATCATTGAGAATCAGAATTAAGTTTTAGATCCATGATTATATGTATTTATATGTTTATTATGTATTGGAGTTCTTGAATTTGATAATTATTTGAAAATTTATTAGATTTGAGAACAATATTTTTTCTACAGTATTTTTTCAGTATATATTTGTTTAGGATTCAGAAAGCTGGCCAACGGTGTTCGGATGATTTATTAAATTAATTTTTTGAATTAATTTTAAGGATCATAAAATTAATTTTAATTCAAAGATTTTCAATAAAGTGTTTTGATTATTTTTTTAGATTTTTGGTCAAAATAATTTCAATTTTTTTTAAAGGATTATCAAATAAATTATTTTGATTTTAGGTTAAAATACTTTCAGAATAATTTTTAAGGATAGTAAAAATTAATTTATTATCAATTAATTTAAGGTTTAATCACGATACAATTTTAAATTCGAACATTAGTATGTTATATATTTTAAGATGAATTAGTCGAAATAATATGTCGCAAAAGTGATCTCACTTATGGAAATTAATTTATCTTGAAATATAAAAGGTTATATGTATGTGTAACTTATGCGAATATTTACCGGTTCAAAGGAAGGAAAATATTTGGCACAATTACATATACTTCTGTGATAATAAATACGTGATGATTACGATTTTACATCTGAACAATAAATCGGTCCAAAGAAAGGTTTATTGTTCGATATGTTCTTTATCATCAATGTTTGATTACTACAACAAGGTATCACTTGCAAGTTAATAATTTTGGTCAAAGTCAAAATATTAATGGAGCGCCAGGTGTCTTGAGATGAGGTCTACTTTTATTTGAATTTATAATTATTATTTGAAATTCATGTGAGCTTGTGGGTTGGTTAATTGTTCTCTATTAAGTTATTACTCAAACTAATGCCAACATCAAGTAAATAAAGTATTAAATGACTCAAACATCAAGTCTTAAAAATATAATCTCTTGATAGTTCTCGGAGTTATGGATCTTGATCTTGCATTAATGATTGCTTCTCCTTCACGTCTTACGGATAAGTGTAACTCTGATAAAAAGAGGAATATGAAAAGGTGAGAGAAATCAAATCGTATGTGTATGCTGATCATGAAGAAGGCCATTTCAGAAACATTCAGGGGCACTGTATCTGAAAATATTGCTGCAGTTAAGGATTTCTTTACGGATATTGAAAAGAGGTTTGTCAGGAATGAAAAGGCAGAAAATGGTACGCTCTTGGCAGATCTAATTTCGATGAGGTATAAAGGTAAATGCAACATCATTGAGTACATCATGGAAATGTCTCATCTTGTTTCAAGGTTAAAAGCAGTTAGGCTCGAACTCTTTGAGGACTTGCATGTGCATCTAGTCTAATATCCCTTTTAGCACAGTTCAACCAGTTTAAGGTGAGCTAAAATTGTCAGAAAGAGACTTGGTCACTGAATGAGCTTATCTCATGATGTGTTCAGGAAGAGGAAAGAAAAAAACATGAAAAGACATATAGTGCTTAGCTGGCCTCTACGTTTAAGGATAACGGCAAGGGAAAGAAAAGGAAAAATGATAAGGTAGATGCGGATACAACACCACATAAGAAACAACAAAAAAAACCAGTTGACTCGGAAGGCAATTGTTGTTACTTCTATGGAGATGAATGGCATAGGAAGAAGCAATACACCAATTATCACGCTTGGCATGCTAAGCAAGGTGTGCTTCTTAATTTGGTTTGTTCTAAGGTTAATTTAAGTCCAGTTGCTAGATACACGTGGTAGATAAATTCTAGTGTCACAACTCACATCAATGTGTCTATACAAGGTTGCTTCACTTGCCGAAGGCCAAGTAATGTTGAAAGATACATCTATGTGGATTATTGTTAAAGATTGGATTTTATTTGAATAATAATGAAACATTTATTATACCGTCTTTTAGACTGAATTTGAGTTTTGTCTATGTTTTGGACAAAGTTGGTTATGTTTATTCATTTGGAGATGAAAACTATAGTTTGTTTCGTGATTTAAATTTAGTTGGTCCTAGTTATTTTTCAGGTTACATAATCTTTATTTACTTGATACAATTGCTTCAATTAAGGAATCCATGCAAGTAAGTACACGAGGTACTAAAAGAAAATTAACTAGTAAGAATTCAGTTGCGTTATGGCAGAAGATATTAGGTCATAAATCCATACGGAGAAAAGAGAGACTTGTGTCAGACGAAATTTTTGGTTCCTTAAATTTCACAGATTTTGACGTTTGTCTTAATTGCATAAAGGGTAAACAAACCGATAAGAGGAGATCTGAAGCGAATAGGACTCATGACGTCTTAGAGCATTTTCTTACGGATATTTGTGGGCCATTCCCTTTGATTGCTTAGAATGATCAACAATACTTTATAACGTTCATAGACAATTATTCTAGATATGGCAACATATATCTCATTCATGAAAAGTCACAGTCATTAGACGTGTTAAAAACTTCATGGAAAGTCATATTTCCATACAGAGAAAAGAGAGACTTGTGTCAGACGAAATTCTCGGTCCCTTAGATTTCACAGATTTTGACGTTTGTGTTAATTGCATAAAGGATAAACAAACCGATAAGAGGAGATTTGAAGCCAATAGGACTCATGATGTCTTAGAGCTTTTTCTTACGGATATTTGTGGGACATTCCTTTCGATCGCTTAGAATGATCAACAATACTTTATAACATCCATAGACATATTCTAGATATGACAACATATATCTCATTCATGAAAAGTCACAGTCATTAGACGTGTTAAAAACTTCAAGGTTGAAGTTGAGAATCAACTCAACAAAATGATTAAAAGTGTCAGATCTGACCTTGGTGGTGAGTACTATGACAAATATGACGGTTCAGGTGAACAACGTCCATGACCGTTTGCTAAATTTCTAGAGGAATGCGGTATCGTCTCACAGTACACTATGCCGAGTTCGCTCACTATGAATGGTGTAACTGAAAGATAAAATAGAACGCTTAAGGACGTGATGAGGAGTGTGATTAGTCATTCTACCTTACCATAATCACTCTAGGGTGAAGCACTTAAGGCTGCAACATATATCCTTAACAAAGTTTCAACTAAAGCAACTGCCAAGACCTCGTATGAACTTTGGACCATCAAGAAATCTAGTCTAAAGCTTTTGCAAGTTTGAGGATATCCAGCTGAAGCAAGGCCTTATAGGCCTAATGAAAGAAACTGGACTTAAGGTCATGATTTGCTATTTTGTTGGATATTCTGAAAGATCTAGGGGGTACAAGTTTTATAATCCCACGACTTGGTCGATTTTTTGAGACGAGAAATGCCCGGTTCCTTTAGGATCTCGAGTTTACGGGGGGAGATACGGTTATGAATGTTATCTTTTAGGAGGAATATATTGATATTCCCATATGTGTTATTACTATTGATTAAGATTGTGTTCCTAAAATTGCTAATGACACAATACATCAAGACAATATCAGAGAACCTCCCGTTCAAGAGATTGTTCCAGAAGAATAAACCCTAGTACCTTAAGAACATATGCCATTAATGAGATCCACTAGAGAGTGAAGAAGTGCAGTGCCGGACGATTACATTGTATTTCTTCAAGAACATAAGGTAGACATTGGAGTGTTGAAAGATGACCCGATCAACTTCCTTCAAGCCATTGAAAGTTCTACCTCTCAGAAGTGGATCGATGCCACGAATGAGGAGATAAAGTCCATGAAGGACAATGACATGTGGGATCTTATTCCATTACCAGAAGGTGTGAAACCCATTGGTTGCAAATGAGTTTTAAATGGTAATGTGGAAAGATACAATGCTCGTCTTGTCGCAAAAGGCTTTACACAGAAGGAAGACATTGACTATAAAGATATTTTCTCTTCAGTTTCTACGAAAGACTCTTTCGGAATTATAATGGCATTGGTGACACATTTCAATATTGAGCTGCATTAGATGGATGTAAAGACGACGTTTCTCAATGGTGACATTGAATAGACGGTTTATATGGTGCAACTAGAAAACTTTATGTTAGGAGATCCAAAGAATATGGTTGCAAACTTAGGAAATCCATCTATGGACTCAAGCATGCATCTCGGAAATGGTATTTCAAGTTTCATCAGGTGGTCATCTCATTCGGTTTTGAGATGAATTTGGTCGACGATTGTACATACCTTAAGTTCTGTGGGAGCAAACATATTTTTCTGGTTTTATATGTAGATGATATTTTATTTTCCAACAACGATATAGTCTTATTGTACGACCCCAAAAGATTTATAGCTAAGAATTTTGAGATGAAAGATCTTGATGACGCCTCTTTTGTATTATGGATCCAAATACACGAGATCATTGAGATATTCTTGGATTATCACAAAATAGCTATATTGAAAAAGATCTCAAAAGATATGACATGCAAGACTACAAACCAGGTGATACTCCTGTGGCTAATGGAGATATGTTTAGTTTCTATCAGGGCCCTAAGAATGATTTTAAGGAAAAAGAAAATGCAGAAAATTCTCCATGCCTCAGTAGTAGGGAGTCTGATGTATGCTTAAATTTATACACGTCTGGATATTGCGTATGTGACTGGGATGTTGGGCATGTATTTAAGCTATTCAAGCGTAGGCCATTGGAAAGCAGTTAAACGTGTCTTGCGGTATTAACAGAGAACTGAAGACTACATGTTCATGTATAAGAGGTTAGATCAGATTAAGATCATTGGATATATTGACTTCGATTTTGCTGGATGCTAAGATAGCATGTTATGAGACATCCAATCACAGAATATGATTGTGAAATATTGTCACAAGGTTGCGAATAGTGGACGATATTGAGAGACACTTAATTTATTTTGTGACAATGAGTTAACAATCCTCTATTCTAATAATAACAGGAGCTCGATAAAGTCACGGTATATAGACTTCAAGTTTGTTAAGGAAAAAGTTCAAAGTTGACAGTTGTCTATAGAGCACTTCGAAACAAACTCCATGATTGCAGATCCGCTTACTAAGGGATTGCCACCCAAACAGTTTAAGATCACATTACATGAAATTTTCATACTACACATCAACATCATAATCCGTGTCATCTAGTTGCATTGATATACGTGACTATTGATAGGTTGAGTTACGATTGATGTAAGACTGCTTTGATCCTATGTCAGTGTGATTGATGGATCAAATTGGTTATAGATACATTACAGTAATGACAGCAAAGTTGAACGCATTCGGTTATTTTTACAAAACATAATTATAAGGTTTCACATATAGTCCAAGTGAGAGATTGTTGAATCCTTAATCCAACGCTGGACTTATATATAAATAATTATGTGTTGCAGACTGTCAAATAAAGTTAAACTCAATTAAAAGTGATCAACTATGATTTTAGATAAATGAAGTTTTAATGTATCTGATAGGTTATCGATTTTTTAATGCTAAAGACTTTAAGATAATTTCTATTTTTATGATGGGTTAAAATAGAAATACTAAAAGAGTAATTCACATGTCATACAATGAAGAGAAACCGTTCTATTCTCCCTAATATCTCATCGTTAGAGAGAAAACTGAGAGACTTAATAAAAAAGAACTCTTGGATAGAGAATCGTGTAGATCTGGAAGGCCAACCACTCGGCTCTAAACAATAATCTATCGTCATGGTTTCAGGTACGCTTTTGCTATACAGTTATTTGATTCTTGATGTGTTCAACATAAGTTCTTGAGATTAAATGAAATATGATTTATACCAAAAGAGATTTTAAATCTAACAAGAATGAGACAGTAGAAGAGAAAAATAGGAGGAAATCAATATATTATATAACTCACTGATCTCACAGTTCATTTCTTCTTGATCAGATGGCCCTCCGGCCGCAACCGGTATACAAAGAGACTTTACCAATTCTACAATGGAAACCATTTACAAGGAATAATAGAGAAAATTCAAAAGGGAGGAAAAGAGAGGGAGTATACCAATTGTACATTCACGTCTACTAGCTATAAGCAGCTCTCTACGACGAAAGTGCGAGCTCTGCCCATGCCAAGTTAGACGCCTTAAGCTCAATCGATATTGATGTGTCAATTCTAGTCTCTAACATGGTGCACAACTCCTGCATGGACAGCAGCTTGGTCGGTTCTGGACGGATACAAACTCGTACAGCTTCACATATTACAGCGAGGTCTTCGTTTTTGAAATGTTTCAATTCAGGATCCACCAAATACGACATTACTTCCGGCAGTTCAAGATAGTCCTTGGCCTGCGGGTAGAGAAAACTTTGTAAACTTCAAGGCGAGGATTATTTTTTCTGAACTTCAAACCCCTTAAAAAATTATCAAGAGAACAAGTATCTTAGTTCTTACCCATTCTAGCAAGTAGCCTTTGTCCTTGCAGTATGAAGGTCTTCCGCTTATTACTTCGAGCAAGAGGACACCAAAAGCGTAAATGTTACCTTGTACATCCAGATGTCGTGCTTCTAGAGAACTCGGAAGAACACAAAATGAACCTTGAATGTTCAGAGAGCCCGAGTTTTTCTCCGACCTTGAAAGAATCGTCTTCCAATTTTCAAAGTCAACCAGCTGTAATTTATGGAACATGCTCATTAAATTAGTATTTTATGAACATTCCTACCAGCACAAAGAGAATAAGAACACGAGAAAAGAAAAAAAAACAGCATAGAAGATCGTTTAAAATAACGTAAAGGAAAGATGAATGATAAAGTAGATGATTACGTCGGAATCAAGTTAGAGAATCAGACTTTGACCTACTTCTTAAAACTACTATGGTGAAGGAAGTGATTTTGTTGTTCCAAAATCAATACCAAACGGGGCCATAGACTTAATGGGAAAGGCTGTGGAAGTACCTTAGGGGAAAAATCGTCCGTAAGGTATACAGCACTAGAATTTAGCTCTGTTATTGTAAATGGTGGTTGAAGTTCTGTGTGAAGATACTTGAGCCCACGAGCAATGCCTATAATGATCTTCATCCGGCGTGTCCACGACATTTGACAGCCTTCTCCATCTGCATTCATAGTTACTAAGTTGCTAAGAAAGAAGATTTAATAAACCAAAGTAGCAACAGAAGTACATAAAAAAGAACTTGAGTTACAATGGAGATGCTCGTATAGTGTGCCGTTGGATGCATATTCAAAAACCAACATTCTTGTGAATGGGGTGCTCTCTGTACAGTACCCCAGTAATTTTCCTGTATTCTCATGTTTTATTCTTGCCAGATCTGCTACCTGAAGAGAAATTTGACAAGTTAACATTTAGGCCGAATTTTTGGGAGTGTGTTTGGTTAAAAGAACTTTAACGCATTTAAAAACATTGCTTTAAATTACGTTTGTTTGAAACAAATTTTCACATTGTGAAACACTTCTACACAAAATACAAATAAATAATGCTTACCAACAGATACAAGTGCTTCTTACAAAGTTGGATGTGAATTTTTTTTGGCTAGAACATTGTTGCTTTGGCATATAAAAATGTTTCTAGTTACAAACACTCTCAAGCACGTTCTTACTCATTTAAAGAAGTTCACTCTAGACATTTCACTTGGAATTTCATTCGTTTGACAGTTCGGTCCTTTTCAGCAGTGAAATTTCAAAGGGTACTTTAGGAAATAGGAAGTATTACCTCTTTTTGGAAATAGAGTTCTAGATAGCCAGACCAGTGCTCCTCTTTAATGCACAGTGAGATAACAGCAATCTCGGGTCCACCTTTCATATTTCCCTTATATACTAAACTATCAGGTGAAGAGCCAATAATGTTACTGAAATCTTCACAAGCTACTTCAAGCTCCTGTCGGCTGAATCTCGTTATGTCCTTCAAAATCTCCGAATCTGTACAAAAAACAGAAGTTAGACACATGTTTACCCAAAATTAACTCTTCAGAACATCCAAAGGCCATAGAAACTAACCTACATATACTGTCGCAGGGTACTTATCACTACCGGATTTCTTCCAGGGGATTATAATGGAGGATTTGCTATTGTATTTCTGAAGGGCAGTGAAAATAGCAACCAGGAAGACAATTCCCACCATGGATCCTGTCACTATTTCAAGAGCCAAAAGCCAGGCAGGTTTTGAAGTTGCTTGATGCTTTGATTCTTTTTCAGCAGGTGGGTTCTTTGGGTTGTCACCCGGATGGCTCTTAGCTGGCGGTGTACTACCTACAACGAAATGTTGTCATTTCTAGCTATCAAATTGAAGTATATTATAACACAAATAAATGTTATAAATCAAATAAATGCAAAAAGCTATTCAAACTATGCAGTTCCTCTTATACTTCTATACTTGTTTTCTTTCTATTATGTTATGAGGAAAGCGATTTATAAGATGAATTACACCAAAATCAGTAACACAAACAATAAGTTGAAATTTTT
Source organism: Datisca glomerata (assembly GCA_003255025.1). Taxonomy (NCBI): domain Eukaryota; kingdom Viridiplantae; phylum Streptophyta; class Magnoliopsida; order Cucurbitales; family Datiscaceae; genus Datisca; species Datisca glomerata. The sequence goes on along the minus strand of QANY01000230.1, from coordinate 364,556 downwards.
CGCCTTTCTAAGAAATTGGTAAGTACCCAACTGAGAAATTTCGATGGATAGACCACTGAGAAAAGAAAAAAAAAAATTTGGACCCCTGGTCTGTTTCTAACGAAATGTAACTCTTTTTACAAGGAAAAGGCCTTGCTAGACCATGGTCTAGCATAACATCTTAACATTCAGATTAATACTTGCTAGACCACAGTCTAACAAAACATTCTGCCAAACCATGGTCTAGCAGAGATCAAGTTCAAAGAAATTTTTCAAATAAAAAAGAGCAAATTAGTCTTTTTCCCTCTAAAAATGTCAAATTTCATTAACTCAAGAGTTTGTTGTCACACTTACTACATTGAGTTGTAGAACGCTGTTTAGGATCGCTAATTTGAAGGCAGTTCCCTTGAAAACTAGACCTGCAAGAAATAAGTTATGAGAGAATAAAGGAAATCCTGATTTGAGAAACCAAGCAAAAGTACCTTGGAAGATGGTCCAAGCACTTGGGTACACTCCCGACAAAAAAGTTATATGATAAATCTGCAATCTTTAACTGAGATGAGCGGCATAAGCCAGTTGAGTTCATATTTGAGGCGTACCTGAAACACAACATAAGGCATATGAGAAAAAAACAAGAAAATAAAGTTCAAAACCTTAAAATAAATTAACAAAAACGATAGTTCCATACTCATGAGATTCTCAAAATTCAAGGCATTGCGAGATGTAATACGAGCTTGCTTTAAACAACTTGCATCATTCCGTTAGAAAAGATCAAAAGAAAATTTTACGTATTGGGTAATTCAATAATGTTTTGCGAGGCGAAGACATTATAAAGGGAAAAAGCATTTTCGAAAAAGCTTATTCCATTTGATGCTGATAGGAAGAAAGATTAAATTTGGATACAGCATCCAAACTCTTACAGATGATGTTAGAATTTATAAAACTCAGAAATATAATCTTTAATGATCAGTAAAGTACTCGGTTTATGACAATCACTTAGCTTGTAAACTAAGATATAGGCACAAGTGGCGTACATGTCTCTACTCATTTCCACATAACCTTCCAAAAAGTACATAAAAATATCTGCCTGAGCAAAATGCGCTAGAAATATAAGAGCTAAGAGCGTAATTTAATGAAATGCTCCGTAGCAATCTCATACTTACATTCCATGTGTGTTAGAAGTGAACTCTGGATTGCTAGAAGCAGGAACAGGTCCTTGAAGCTTATTTCTATCCAGTCTAAGTTCTTCCAAGTTTTTCAAATTTCCAAGCTCGGGAGGCAGCCTACCAGTCAATCCATTAGACTGAAGGTTTCTGCAATTACAAAAGTTAAAGCAACACATATCAAGGAAAATCCACATAGAGCTCAAGACATGAGAAGCCAGATTAGTTGCTTGTACATTTTCACAATATTGGTTAAATTCCCAATCTCTGGAGGAATCGGACCCGAAAGTTGATTCACTCCTAAATCCAATACCCTGAGATTCCTTAACAAGCCCAGTTCCTTTGGAATGATCCCAATCAGATTGTTTTGGTGCAAAATTCTGCAAACAAAATCGTGAAATTAAGCTTCAATTGCCATAATAGAAAACAGAAAACCTGAAATAAGATCTGATAGTTCAGTAGGTCAAGTGAGAGGGAAAAAAATGCTTACAGTTTTTGTAGAAAGCTAAGTTGACTTAATCCTGGTACAAGAAATCCTCTTAAAGATGCTGCTGAAATATTACTGCAAAATGGTGTTGCTTATAATTTATTTCCATAAACAAATGGGATCTAATTGTACAATATAATGGAAGAATTTGCAAAGCAAAAAAAAGGGGGGGGGGACAGAACATGTCTTACAGCTTTATAACATGGTCTCGAGCTGGAGAACATGAAATGCCAGACCAGTCACAAGGATCTGCATCTAAGTTATTCCAATTCGAAAAAACTAGAAGTGGGTCTTCATAGATTCCTTCCTTGAAGGTTGTAAGAGCTGACACTGGGAAAAACATAGAATCTCCAGTAAGAAAGATTACATGTAAAATTTCAACTCTATAAATAGACGAATTTATGTTAGATATTTTAGAATTTTCTTCTAAGTGAATCTAGCATTCATCAAAGACAAAATCCAACAGTTATTAGGATTTTGATCTATTTTAGTACTGATGAACAGTGCTATAACCGCACCCAATCGCAAAATTTGAGAAAAGAATAGTAAATTTAAGAAAATAAAAGCTGTTTGGTACCCAGAAAATCTGAGAAACGAAAACTGAAGTCTCAATCTCGAACCCCGTGATTTCAGTTCGGCTCAAATGTAACAAGTGCAAAATCACATATGAAAAAAATACGAATAACTTTAATTTCTTCCGACTTACTCACATTTTCTCAGTAGCTAAGATCTGCAAAAGAAAATGCACATACCTTCATTGGGTGCAAACGATTTACAAGCCACAAACAGAAGTCCAGAAATTAGACACAGGAGCTGAACTGAAGCAAATGTTTTCATCTTCCTCGGTTACCCTCAAGAAAACAAGTCCAGAAGTAGCTCAGTGAACGAGCATTCTCAACAGAGAGAGAAGAAAGAAAACAAAACAAAAAGTAAAAGACGGAAAAAGAAAAAGGAAACCCAATGCTTGGAGATAGGGATTTATCAGAGAATAAAATACACCAAGTTCAAAAAATCCTCCTACAAATACACTGTAATCTAGAACTGTGCATCGGGTATGATTTGGTTTTCAAAGAAAGAAAAAGAAATGTCACTCTCAAATAGAAAGTGAAACTTAAAATTTGAAAATCTCAGAAATGGAAAAGGAAACACAGAGCAAAATCAAAAGAAAATTTGAAGGTTGAAAGGCCCACAACAAATGTACAAGAAGCTTAGATTCAAACAGAAGGTTTGCCACAGGTAGAAGAGCAGAGTTAACGGGAAAGAGACCCAGAAGAAGAAATGGACAGCAAATTTTAGCAGAAATTTGAGTGACAGAGAAGAATGAATGTTTAGTATAAGATGTTAATCTGGCAGTTTTCTTTTGGAATTTTACTTCTGGAATTATATATTTTTTGTTTTAGCGTTTACATATATTCTGCTAATGATTGTATTAAGAGTGATTCATTAAAAGAAACAAGAGGCATAATCACTGTACTCCCTCAAATTATAAATTGACCCTGATAATTAAATCATATTCTTCAACGTTTTTTTACCGAGTATCAATTTATAACTTGAAACAGTACTGTGCTTCAGTAGTATCATAATTTTTTTCACGATTGAGATTGAGATGCAGATCATGGAATTTGTTTATGCTTGAAACAAAGACGATGTTAGACCGATCTTAAGACAAATCACTGATTTGAAAACATGAGCACACAACCTCAAGGCGTTATTTGGTTTCATGAAAGTCCGAGTCTAAGAACAATGAAAAACAAATATTTATGTTATTATAGGGCGAGTTCGAAAATACTTCAGTTTTATTTATGAAATCAAGTTAACCACTTCTAATATTTCATCTTGTATAATCAATATATTAAGCAAGAAAATCCCTCAACCAGACTAATTTACCAAACCCTATTTATTATTGGTCATATAGTTCATAACTTCATTGAGCTTTTTTCACCATCACATAGTTTATTGTTTTGTATAATTCTCTATTATAATTTGAAGATGTTATCTGTTATTATATTTATATTTTGAAGTTTTCATGTAATATTATACAGTTGTTTTCTCACAATTTAGTTCATTGCATAGGTCTTTGCTAGTACATTTAAGAAAATATAGTTTAAATCATATCTATTTGATAAACGTTGTTGTTTGAAACACATAAAATTAAAGTATATCTACAAGAAATACTATTAAAGTGCTTGCTAATATATTTTCAAATACAAGTAAGTCTATTTCAAAATATAATCATATGTTTCATTCAAAGATGAATATGAAATAATTTTCTTACAACCTATAAAATCACATCTAGCCGCAAACAATCTTAAAACATCTTTAATAAAGATAGGCATTTTAAGATTACAAAGTTAAGTGTAAATAACCTTTTTCAATATTTATCGTAGTCAGAGTTTGAGAAATAGTAAAAATGATAAATAAGGTTTTTCTGTATAATTTAATTCTGTAATAGACAAGTATTACAACAGAACATCTAAGTAATCCTCTAATATGTTTACACATGACAAAGAGAAAGAAACTGAAAGCTCAACATAATGAGCTGAGGTGAGTAAATGGACTTAAGTGGAACGGTCCCATATTGGAAGAAGGAGCTTCAACCAAAACTGTGTCGTTTTTCAACCTTCTCCTCTTCTTCCTTTAAAGCTTCGTCGTGGGTTTGAATTATTTTTTACCGTTGTAATGTTCTGTCTCAGTGACTTCGACAATGGTGAAGTATCTGAATCAGTATACCTCAATACTCGTCTTCACAAATCTTACAAGATTTATATACCACGTTCTAGAAAAACATGAATCATGATCAACTTAATAATTTGAGTAATCAGGTTTAGTAATTCAGATTTTACTGATCTGAGGTTCGATCTGCACCCATTTCCCTTCCTTAGGACAATAAAAACTCAAGAATATGAGCAAAAACTTGAAATTATAGTATTGAATTAATTAGCATGAAGAGGAAGGGGCGGGCACCTAATTCTTTGTATTTTTCTTATTTTATTTTGAGAATTGAAGGTACGTACTTTTTATGCATTTAGCTATCAATTTAATTGGGACAATGCCAAATTAAGAATTAAGTTGTCATTGTCATTTTGAATACTTTGTCTAATAATTCATTGCAAAGTTCTGTTAGGAAAGTAATGTTATTAATTAACTAGGATTTTGACTCTGAAAATTCCACACTTTTTTTACAGTTGTTCTCCATTAGATTATTGGGTAAGCATGTGATTTATGTAACATCTTCCATTATTTGGTCCTACCACCAAATCATCTCTCTCACACTCAAAACATGCTAATATTTCAATATTATAATAGATTAAATAAAAGTGTCACATTCTAATACAAAATTAATTAATATTAGATGGATAGAGACCCAATAAGTATAAGTACAAAACTAATCGTTGAACATCATAAACTCAAAGATCTCGAGTTCAATATTATTCCCATCGTTGATTTATAAGGTGTTTGAGCTACTTGTTACCAAAATTATATATCCGAAAAATCACTTGTTTTTTTAATTAATGACAATGTGTTATGCAAATAGTATTTATAAAACATAATGCAAATGGTATTATAATATTAGTAGTTGGCTTTTCTGTTTGGTTATAACTTATATCATGTAAGACAAAGGGGATTGTCTAAGCATGAAGCATCCTTACTCTGCTTCCAAGCAACCTAGTCATAAAAGTTGGAGTATTTTTAAAGTGATGTGGACCCATGATTTTCCACTAAGATTGAAGTAATCAGATGAATTAAACTTCAGATGAACTTCACCACGTGTCAACATATTATTGGATATGTTAAAAAGAAATGAGGCGCTTAGCAACAGCAGAATAGAAGGTTCGCTTCCGGTTAAGTCAGCTCGTTCAATTACATCCGAACAGATCAGATATGACATAACTGTTTTTCGATTAAAATATTAAATTTTTATTAATTTTTCAATAACGGATATAATTTGTTTATATCTGACTGAACGAAAGAGATCTAACATCATCTCTATCGTTGGACTTCCAAAGACAGAGAATCTCAGATCCCCTTGAACTATAGTTAAGTTTATTTGTGTGTAAACTTAACTATAGAACGTTGAAAACTAAAATGTATTTTAAAAATATTTATTTTCTTTAATACTTCTTCTAATGCTTGCAAAAATATTTGTTAATTGAATCCTATAAAACTCAATTATAGTCCATAAGATGTTTTTTTCGTAAATTTGATAATTAATTAATGTTTTGGAAATACATTTTACTTTCTAAAACCAGTTTGGCTATATATCTCGATATATCATACACATGAGCGACACCAGAATTTATTAGAAAGGCAGAAAACAATAATAGTTGTAAAAAGAAAGGAGTTTCGATGGAAAACCCCCCAAAAATGTATATATATGATCACACTTTACAAAAGAAATAACCTAGAGAAAAAGTTTAATTATGAAATTATTTATAAGTCTCCATGATTTTAAAGTCTTGGATAATAAATTATGATCACGAGTGGTATCAAAGTTTAAATTATAGTGATAAAAAAAATTAAAGTATAAGTTAACTAATGGATATAACTATTTGCTTCATTTAAACTTCATCTAATCATGAACAAAATAAATTTCTATGAACTAATTTGGGAAAGAAAGAGGAAAAGCTTGAGAATTAAACAATTTAAAGGAGGAACTATCAATTTATTTGAAAAGCGATTTAGTAAATATATGATTGTAGGAACTATCAATTTTACCGCACAATTGCACCGGTATAAGGTTATAAGATGAGTTGATACATGTGGTCAAATTAACCTCTACACCTAGTAATAAGAGGTTGTATGTTCAAGTTATAATTCGTTCAAATTAGGAGTGAAATTTTTTTACCCGAACTGAAAATGACCTGTTCAATAAATTCTTTATTGGTCTTTGGTTTGGTTCAGTGTGGCAGAATTTAAGAACCGAATACTCATCAAATACAAGGATGCTCAATGCTTGATAAATGGAAAGCTATTTATGGTTTTCTTAAAACTCAAGACAGTCCGGATTATTTGTCATCTTGTTTTGTATTTCATCTCTAGCATTTGAGGAAAGCTCGGAATAACATGGTCTTTAATGGAGAGAATTTTGACTCAGGTCCTACGATACTTCAGGCTGAAAATAAATTCTGGGAGTATAGCCATGCAGTGTGGATTGGTAGCGAGGGGGACATGATCTCAACTTCTATTCGGCAAGACCAACTCTACACTGACAATTGTCTCCTTTGTACCGACACTGCGATAAATTAAGAAGATGATGGGGGGGGGGGGTTGTGTTGAAGAAAAAGAAACAGAAAGTATTGCCTCAGAAGGAAAATCTTCATCACAGGCAAAAAGGGAAAGCAGAACAATAACTTTCACCAAACACAGTGGGTGTCTAACCACTTCTGGAAAAACGATCAGTAGGCATCTGTTGGAGAAATCATAGGCAACCGTTAGAAATTATATGTATATATACATCACTTACTCATTGTAAAGAATCAGAATTCTTAATAAGAAATCAGAACAAGTAGTTCATCATCATTCTTTAAGATAAGAACACTAAAGTGTTCATCATTTCTAGGGTTCATAATTTCTACATGGTATCAGAGCCGATCAGTACCGGATAGGAACTCTGGGAAGAAATCCGGAGCAATTATTGTGAACAAAACAATTTCGTGCAAGTCTTTGAATTTAAACGAGAGATCTCCCAAGCAAAACAGGGGGACAGATCAGTACCAGAGTTGACTGTGTTTTTAAAATCTAAGTTCAAAGAACTCGAAACCCTAAGACCGATGACCACTGACCTGAAGGAACTCCAAGAGCAGGCTGAACAAGATATGGTGTTCCATTTCTTGACGGCTCTCGACTCAAGCTATGAGGCGTTCTGGGCTCAGATCTTGATGTCGACGGAGAAGCCAACATTTTCCACGGTCTCAGCCATGGTTCAAAGAGAAGAAACCAGGCGAAGAGTGATGAGTACTAGAGACGACAAGGCGGAGGCACTAGCCATGGTGACCCACGGCTCCCTCCGAAACCCTAACCCTAGGGAAGGGGGAAGGCTTCGCGGACAGCCAGGCGAGCCGGTGAGGTGCAGCCACTGTCGAAAGGAGGGCCACACCCACGACCGGTGCTGGAACCTGCACCCTTATATCCGGCAGAACCAGGAAAGAGAGAGAGGAAAAGGGACCGTCGCCTCTAGAACAGGGAGAAAGATCCAGAAGGGGTGCTCCGCGAGGGAAACATTTCCCTTTTATACCGAGGGTTTCAACGAAGTGGGTTACGGGTCGATCGGGTCTCGACCCGACCGAGACCGTAGAGCCCACATGACAGACGGACCCGGTTCGGGTAATGGGTACCGACCCGATCGAATGGAGGAAATGGACAGATCCAGATCCGTTAGAACAGATCTGCACACAGACAACGACGCACAAATGGCTACACTGCTCAAACAATTCGAAGAATTTTTGCGCGATACCTCAGGTTCATCTATCTGCAATACTGTCAATTATTTTTCTAAGTCCGTAAATTTTTGTCATAACTTAGAACACTAGATAATAGACTCTGGTGCCTCAGACCACATGACTCATAACACAAAAAACCTACACAGTCTCACTAAATTAGAAAGACCACAACACGTGACGGTAGCCAATGGAAATAAAGTTCCAATTTTTGGCATAGGGTCCACCACACTGTTCACAAAAACCATTAACAACATACTTTTCCTACCCAATTTTAACTCCAATCTCCTATCCGTCAGTAAAATAACCAAAGACTTAAACTGCAATGTTACTTTTTTGCCTGACAAAGTAATTTTTCAGGATCGAGTCACCAGGAGGAAGATTGGTGAAGGGAAATTTAGAAACGGTCTGTACAATTTAGAAGATACCGACAAAACATGCCTTTCCACCTCCAGTACAATACAAAAAGACAAAATATTACACTGGAGATTCGGTCATCCCTCCGACAAAATCCCAAACAAATTACTCGGTTATAATTCAGGCTCTAGCAGTTGCTCAGTCTGCAAACTTTCAAAACAAACCAGGTTACCCTTTCCACTATCTAGTAGTACGACAAAATGATATTTTGAATTAATTCATTCTGATGTTTGGGGACCCGCATCGGTTGATTCATATAATAAATTCAAATATTTTGTTACATTTATTGATGATTTCTCTTGCACCACATGGTTATACCTTTTGAAATAAAAAAATGAAGTCTTCAGTCGTTTTCAAGAGTTCAACAATTTAGTTGAAACTCAATTTGAAACAACCATAAAAATCTTTAGGTCTGACAATGGAACCGAGTATACTAACAACACCTTTTTGAGTTTTTTAAACAAAAAAGTATACGACATCAAATCACCTGCATCCACACCCCACAACAAAATGGTGTCTCAGAACACAAAAACTGACACCTTCTTGAAATGACTAGGTCTCTCCTCCTCTAAAACAACGTACCCAAGAGATACTAGTCTGATGCTATACTCACAGCAACCTACCTCATCAATTGGTTACCCAGTGTAAAATTGCATCTGAAAAGCCCTCTAGAAATTCTCAAGGGTAGGAAAATTAACCTAGATCATATACGAGTATTCGGATGTACATGCTTCATACACATTCCAAGACTTGATAAATTGGACAAAACCTCAATCAAAACCCTATTTTGGGGTATTCCGCTGAGAAAAAGGGGTATAAGTGATACGACCCAATAAACCATAAACTCTACATCTCACGAGATGTGCAATTTATAGAACTAGAATCCTATTACCCAAAGGACCCCGACAACCATAACCACCACCAAACGTTTTCGCTACCTAACAGTATTATTTCCTCTGATATCATAAGACAGGAACAGGATACCGCATCAGCCGCACTTGAGACAACTACCTCAGGGGGAGCAACTGATGAGGCAGTTGTCACTGATGAAGCAGTAATCGTAAGAAGGTCAACAAGGCAAACTCAACCCCCAGCAAGATTAAAAGACTACATGTCCCATCAGGTTCTATACCCTATCCAATATTTCCTATCTTATGATAAAATCTCTAACATCCACAGGGCATACTTGGAAAAAATTGATGAAACAGTTGAGCCAAAGACCTATCAAGAAGCCCAACTCGACCCCAAATGGAGAAAGGCGATGAATGAAGAACTTCTAGCCTTGGAAAAGAATGAAACTTGGGACATAATCCCACTACCCAACGGGAAGAAACCTGTAGGATGTAAATGGGTCTACAAGACCAAATACAACAGCAACAGCACCATCGAAAGATATAAAGCCCGACTAGTTGCCAAGGGCTTTACTCAGACATATGGAGTGGATTACCAGGAGACGTTCGCTCGAGTGGCAAAAATGAACACGATCTGAGTGTTACTATCCGTTGCCACCAACCTCACCTGGGAACTATATCAAATGGATGTAAAAAATGCATTCCTCCAAGGAAATCTGGAAGAAGAAGTATATATGTCCTTACCTTCAAGACACGAGAAAGCAATGCACCCATCTATGGTATGTAGATTAAAGAAGGCTATCTACGGCCTGAAACAGTCACCAAGGGCATGGTATGGAAAATTAAGCTTGTCTCTTTTAAAAATTAACTTTGTCAAAAGCTCTGCTGACTCATCTATGTTCGTCAAACACACGAACAACTCCACCACCATCGTTTTAGTCTACGTAGATGACATCATCACCAGAAATAACCATGATGAAATATGGAGTGTTCAACAATTTCTAAAAGGGGAGTTTGATATTAAAGATCTAGAAAAAATGAAATACTTCCTAGGGATAGAAATAGCTCACTCGAAAAAGGGACTGTTTCTATCTCAAAGAAAATATATCTTAGACTTGTTAAAAGAAACTGACATGATAGGGGAAAAACCTGCTAGCACACCAATGGAAACCAACATGAAAATAGGACTTAATGATAGCAAACCATTAATTGATATAGGCCAATATCAAAGACTAGTAGGAAAACTAATTTATCTAATGGTTACAAGACTAGATATCACTTTTGCAGTTAGCGTTATCAGTCAATTCATGCATGCACCCTGCACGAATCACCTGACAGCCGCAAAAAGGATACTCAGATACCTTAAAGGAACACCCGGTCAAGGGATATGGATGAAGAGAACCGGGGCAAACTCCGTAGTTGGATACACTGATGCAAACTGGGCAGGTAGTTATGATAGAAAATCTACAACTGGGCAGGTAGTTATGATAGAAACAAATAGTTGTAGCAATGTCAAGTGTAAAGGCAGAATACAGAGCCATGGCCTCCACTGCTAGTGAACTCACATGGATTAGACATCTTCTTCAAGACATGAATGTTGAGATGAAAAAAAATGATAGAGATGCACTGTGACAACCAAGTAGCACGTCATATTGTAATGAACCCCGTTTTCCACGAGAGAACCAAACACATTGAAGTGGACTGTCACTTCATAAGAGAGAAGGTACAGTCGAGAGAAATCGTCATTCCTTTTGTACGTAGTGAAGACCAGCTGGCCGACATCTTCACCAAAGCTCTCGACAAAAATAGCCTCCAAAGAATACTTAACAAGTTGGGCTCGATCAACCTATACGGACCCAACTTGAGGGGGAGTGTTGAAGAAAGAGAAACAGAAAGTATTGCCTCAAAAGGAAAATCTTCATCACAGGCAAAAAGGGAAAGCAGAACAGTAACTTTCACCAAACACAGTGGGTGTCTAACTACTTCTGGAAAAACGATCATCCGTTGGAGAAATCATAGGCAACCGTTAGAAATTATATGTATATATACATCACTTACTCATTGTAAAGAATCAGAATTCTTAATAAGAAATCAGAACAAGTAGTTCATCATCTTTCTTTAAGATAAGAACACTAACTAGGGTTCATAATTTCTACAAGTTGGCTGGGCTTTATGAGACCTCAAAGGTAAAACAGTTGCGGTGGGCTTCTAAAAATTCTGCAACTCAAACTTTGTGATTCATTCAGAAGCATATACAGTTTATTAGGCTTTGAATCTTACCTTCGGTTCAATCCAGATAGGATCAAGGTGTGTTCAGGTTGCTAGAGAGTGTCGCTATAGTGATCTGCCTATTATTCTTTGTAATCCTTTTCTTGAATCTTCTCTGTTTATAGAGTAAGAGCTAATGTACCTTTTTTGATCTATGAGTATCTTTCTTTGACAAATCAAAATTAATAGACATCATGATTTGCTGATACCGTGCCTCAAAACAGGAACGTTTTTTCATCATTTGTTTGTTTTTAAGTCTAAAAACCTAGTAATTGATGTTGGAAGGGCAGCGCTGCCTCTTCTTTTATTGCATCAAAGAAGCAAAGTTAAAACATCTTCATGTGTTGTGTTTTATTGCAGAATGACCCACACTTACTTCTGTCCTTTAGTTTAATTAATATACGTTGTTTTTTAGCTGATGAAAAAAGCTAAGGACCACTGTCGCTTTTGGGACCCTTTTCCTCAATTTTTGCCTTGAATTGCTCTATTCCCATTGCGTTCTTTTCTCATTTTCTTTTTTCTTCTTTGCAATTTGCAAAATAAAATCTCATTCTTAATTTCTTTGTTTTTTCTTTCAATACATATAAATATCAGTTACTGCCTGGTTTTTGAAGTGATCTTTTAGTTTATGTTTAGTTCTCAAAATTAACAGGAAAATGGAGAGGATATTCACTGTTCAAATTATTTGCAATATAACGAAAAAGAAAACAAACCTTCTGTTGTTGCTTAGCAATGAGAATTATAAATCGATCAAATGTGCCTTGATGTAATTAAGTTAGCTCAGAGAAATTTTTACGTTATTTTTTACATTTGCCCAACCTGATCGAATAAACATCCTAAATGTAATTATGTTTCTGCTATTGCTTAACAACGGTAAAGAATTCTGATTCAAAGAAAAGTTATCGGTAGAAACATCAGTATGTACTACAACAATTTCCTTTCACTTCTCTAAATTTTCTTTCTTTCATATTCCAAAATCTAAATATAATTTTAATTTTTTATGAAATATTTAGGATGTGACAAACGGAGTACTAAACAGTATTCTGTCAATTATCTTAGCTTAGATATTATGAAAGCAAGAGTTAACATTTTGTTTGTAGAGTTGCAAATAGAAAACTCTAAATAACAAGCTAATCGTTTGCTTCCTACATCAGCGATATTAACCTAATTATGTTTCTTTGATTGAAAATATGTTTTTTGTCCAAATCACATGATTAAACTTGATAGATTGGCTTCCAAATTACTTTCTACAAAAAATTTCATATATATATATATATATATATATTTAAGAATATGATTGAAATGGCTCAAAAGTTACAAAATATGATAATTTTTTAGTTAACTATAGATAGAAAGATACGCGATGTGTTATAAACAAAATTTATATAACAATAATACAATATGGAATGCTAAACGAAGCACCAATGGATTCTTGAAGATTTATGTTTAGGACATTAAAATGAGCTTCTAGAGTTTTCACTCTCTCATTTCTTTTGTGAGGTAAAAAGCAATAATTTTTTCTAGAAAAAATGGAAAAATTAATTATATGATATTATATTTGTTTTTGAGACTAGAAAAGTCAATGAACTCTTCGACCAATTAGTGTGGTAGGGAAATTGAATGAGGTGTGATTATTTACGAAATGCTTTCTCTCATGGAAAAGATTGAGAATTAAAGTCAAATAGAGCTAGCTTTCTTAAAAAAGACAAATAAATAAATTAATAACTTTTAAACGCTTCAACTTACAATAATGACAAAAAATAATGTGATTAATATAAAATTATATAGAAACTAAAACTTATTTCGAGTTTTATGGACAAATGCCACAATAAATGAATGCTTCAGTTCATCTATGTAATGGCTAAAGATTAATCTCTTCTTCATAAGATAGGACAAGACGACAAATATGATTAATAAAACTTAAGCACCGTTGTCCTATCAACCAAAAAAAGCTTATGATACTCACTGAGTTAGTGATGTGTAACATAATTTAGGGTGAATTTGAGGGTGCGTTTTTTTGAAAATACTTTTATGCATCTAAAAAAGGTAGGTGAAGACAAATTTACTATATCACCTTGCTACACAATTACATCAAAGACTAACAATACATATATAGAAAGTAAAAGGTAGATTAGTTACTAATTCTAATCAAAAGCATCTTGATTTGCCACACAATGATGAGCACACTTTAACGACCCTAGTGATGTAGGAGGAATATTCACTTTATAACTAACTTATGCTGATGAGGATTAAAGAGCAGAATCACTAAGGACTAGTGCAAGCATATGATGAAATAGTGAGGTGGCATGCTGATCAAGCATTGAGTAAAAATGCTAAGGTAGTAGTGAGGCAATTCTGTCAACATCCTTAATAGGCTCCCTCAACTCATGGGAGAAGCTGTTGCATGAAGCTTGGACTTGAGGAGATAAATTTTTTGACTAGACAAAGGTTCATTGAGAAGGTCTGCAACCTGGCAAAGGTGGAGATGTACCTGATCTCAATTCCACTTTATCCCTTATAAAATAGATATCTATCTCAATGTGCTTAGTTCGAGCATGTGACACTAGCTTTGAGGTAATGGATGCATCACCCTCACTGATACTCCATATTATTAGTGTTGAAGATGAGTTAATATGTAATTCTTTCATGAGAGAGTGAATCCAACCAACTCAGCAACAACATGAGCCAAAGCTCTATACTCACTTTCTGTACTATTGGGAGCTAGAACATGTTGTTTTTTAGATGATCAAAAGATGAGACTAGGTCTAATGTAAATAGAAAAATCATAAGTTGATTTCCTGTCATCTGGCCAACTTGCCTAGTCTCCATCAACAAAGGCTTCTAGGGCAAAGTTAGGTGTTGATCACAATGTTAAGCCTTCATGCAATGTGCCTTTCAAATATCTCAGCAGTCTCTTACAAGCTTGCCAGTGTTAAGTTGTTGGACAATGGAGATGCTAACTAATCTTATTGACTATAAAGGAAAATGCAGGTCTAGTTATGGTCACATACTGCAGAGCATCTATGAGACTACTATATTGTGTAACGTCTGAGAGAGATTCTCTCGAATCTTTGGAGCATTTTGTAGAAAGCGTTACTAGTGTTGGGAGGGCTTTAGCATCTAGCATGTGAGATTTTTCTAGCAACTCTTTGATATACCTGTCTCATGAAAGATATAATCATGTTGCTGAGCTAGTGACTGTAATTTCTAGAAAATTATGTAGTCGCCCCAGATCCTGACGAACAAAAGTGGAGCGGAATTTTGAGATAAGATGTTGGATATAAGAAAAGTCATTGCTTGTAAGGAGAACATGATCAACATATACAAGGAGGAACACTATTTTGTTGGTCTAATGTAGCATGGAGGGAGATTGATCTGAATTGGATATTATGAAACCTTTATTGAGCAAAGTAAACTTCAGCTTCTCATACCAAGCTCTAGGTGCTTGTTTGACCATAGGGCCTTGGACAAGTTGCAAACATGATGAGGATGAGTAAGGTCAATGAATCCCTCTAGTGGAGTTGAGACATGTAAACCAAGAGCCATGGAGAAAAACATTGTTGACATCAAGATGTCTTATTTTTCATTACAATGTGAGTGCCAAGGTGAGGGAAAGTCTTACTGTAACATGCTTAATCACTAGACTGAAGGTTTTAGAGTAGTCCAACCTAGGAGTTTGATGAAACCCATTGGCAATAAGCCTGGCCTTATACCTATAAGTGGACTCATCTGGATTGGTTTTGAGTTAAAGACCCACTTGTTCCCAATAATATGTATGTTTTGATGGTAAGGTATCAAGGTCTAAGTTTTGTTATGAAGGAGAGCTGAAAATTTCATGCATGGAATTTTTTCATTGAGGATGATGAAGAGCTTTCTGAGTTGAGGAAGGTTCAATGGGAAGTGAAGTTTGTATATAGTAGGGCTTAGGTTTAAAAATTCCTACTTTTGACCTTGTAATCATGGTGTGGATGTTATGAGATGACAAGTTTGAAGTTCTAGGTAGTTGTGAGGTTGGTGATGCTTGGCTTGCAATGTTAGAGTAGGTAATGAGGATAAGAGAAGATGACGTAGGTGAATGAATGGAACTATTATCAAGTCAAGAAGTGTATGAGATGATACTATCATGAATTGTTTGTCCCTGTGAATGTAATGAACCTTCATGACAAGGGGGGAACAAGGGAGAAATAGACTAAGATGGAATTTGTGTTTGAGGCAAGCATGTATAAGTTAAATAAACATAAACCATGTTTAAAGGGAAAATTACACTCATCGAACACAACATTAATTGTAATATATATCTTTCCTGATGAATGTAAACAGAGATATCCTTTGTGATGAGATTAGTATCCAATAAACACACATTGTGATGTTATAAATTCAAGCTTATTAGTGTTATATGGTCGTAAATGGGGAAAACATGGGCAACCAAAGATTTTTCAGAAACTTGTAATCTATTGGTGTTTAGACATGCTCTGATATGGTGGTATTTCTCCAAGAACATGAGTATGTAATCTATTAATAAAGTATGTTGCTGTTTTGAATGCATATCACGAAAACTTGAGATACATGGAGGCTTGTGATAGTGAAATAAGACTAGGAGGATCACTCTACTAAAGCCGCTAGGGACACAGAGGCGACAAACTAGACTGGTGAAAGCTTGAGGTCATGGATCGAGATACAGAAGCTCCAACTGTAGGTAGATGAGCTAAGAAGGGAGCGGGGGCAAACTATTAGGGACTCCGTAGAGACTCTTATGGGGAAGAATGAGTCCACCTTTTCGATGGAAATCCATTGGGCCGAACTTCCACCAAAGTTCAAGATGCCCCCGATCGCCCATTACGACGTGATCAAGGACCCGTTTTCACACCTGAAAGTTTTCAAGGTCTGGATGGAACTGCACCACATCCCAGAACCTTTGATGCGCTAACTGTTCTACTTGACACTCATCGGACCCACTTAAAAATGGATAGGGCAATTAAAACCAAACTCCATTCATTCGTTCATCGAGCTCTCTCGGTTGTTCGCAGAGCATTTTTTGGGAGGAAAGGAGAGAAGGAGGCCAGCCTTCTACCTAATGATAGTGAAAGAGCAACCCGATGAGTGGTTGAAAGACTACATGAACCATTTCAACCTGGAATCCTTGCAGGTTAATAATGCCAGTGAGGACATGATAGTGGCAGCACTGATGAGTGGGACCACTCATTCCAAGATGAGGTGGTCAACGGCCAAACACGATCCTATCTCTCTCCCTGAGCTCAAAACTAGGATCCAAAAGTACATAAGTACTAAGCAGGTGATCCAAGCCGATAGAGAATTGGAGAGGCAAGCGTCGGGAACTTCTAGAAGGGGAAGGAATTTCAAGAGGATAAACGAGCCTGTCCTTCCAGACCCTCGACCATATACCTACCTCATTTAAGATCCGCCCGCACCTTACTGGCCAAGCAATTCGTCACATACACCCCTGTCATGGCAAGGCATAAGGAAATTTCAACGTCATCCGGGATAATAGCATGTTGAAGCAGCCCGAGTGATAATAAGGCCTGAGTAGAAGAAGGATACCACTAAGTATTATCGGTACCACAAGGATTTCGGGCATAACAGAGAAGGATGCTTTTACCTCTGTAAGTAGATTGAGGCTCGGATCTAGAAAGGGTACCTCAAGGAATTCGTGGCCAGTCATAGGAACTATGGGGACAACAACCCCCCTAGGCAAGAGAGAAGGGTGGAAAGTCAACCAGAGTAGAGAGGTGACCAACCCGCAACCCCATGTGGGAAATCAAGATGATATTTAGGGGTCCAAGCACTTCGGACTCCAACCAGAACAGGAAGGCATCTGCTCGAGAGGCGGAACATCCAGTGATTTTTAGTGTCCTCCCACGACCACCTCAAGGCAAGGCGGAAGAGGCAATCACGTTCACCGAGGAGGAGGCCCACCATATTCATCAACCGCATTAAGGTCTGGAGGACCCTGGTAGACGATGGGAGCTTAGACGATATCTTGAACTACTCGACCTTCCTGCAGATGGGATTAGACCCCAAATATCTTTATTTGTGCTTGGCCCCTTTGGTAGGATTCGACGGACATGAGATCATCCCCAATGAGTGATGGAGCTCCCTGTGACTCTTGATATAGCCTCACGGCTCGCCACCAAGCTAGTGGATGGAGCTTCCTCCTCGGTAGGCCTACCATCCATAACTTCAAGGCAGTCCCCTTCGCATATCACGGGGCAATAAAGTTCCCCACCCTTGCAGGCGTAGGATCAGTGGGGGGACCCGAAAACATCGAGGGAATTCCAGGCCACCGCCCTTAAGAGGAAGGAATCGACAACGACATGGCAACCAGGCCAAGTAAGGACTCCACCCCCTAGGAAATAAAAAAGGAGTGGAAATTGTAATTACGTGAGGTTTGATCAATGAAGAGCCTGTTTCACCATGAGTGACTGAAGCAAAAAGTGATGTTCTAGCCCACCAGTCGGGATAAAAAATTGTGTCTGCCGAGCACACAAACTCGTCAAACAGGAAATGAGCTCTGGTCAGAGTAGAAATGCTTGACTAGACTCCACAAAATAAAAAGTGATCACTGGCAAGGCGCTCTAGCCTTCTAGTCGGGATAAAATAAAAAGTGATGACTAACAAGTCACTTTAGTTGGCTAATCGGGATTAAAAAGTGATGATTGAAATGGTGCTCTAGCCCGCAAGTTAGGATTAAAAAGTGATGACTGACACGGTACTCTAACTTACCAGTCGGGATAAACAAGTGATGTCTACTGAGCACACCAGCTTATCTGGTGGGAAATGAGCTCTAGTTGGAGAAGAAATGCCTGATTGGACTTTACAAAACAAAAAGTGATGATTGACAAGGCGCTCTTACTTGCCAGTCGGGATTAAACAAAAAGTTATGATTGATAAGACACTTTAGCCAGACAGTCGAGATTAAAATTGATGGCTGGCGCGATGCTCTAGCCCGCCAGATGGGATAAAAAGTGAGGTCTTCTGAGCACACCAACTTGTCAGACGGGAAAAAAGCTCTAGTTAGAGCAGAAAGACTCCACTAAACAGAAAGTGATGACTGTCGATGTTGTAGTCTGCCAGTCGGGATCAAAAAGTAATGTCTGTCGAAGAAAACTAGCTCGTCAGATGGAAAGGAACTCCAGACAAAGGCAAGAATATCCAATGAAACTCAAGGAGGAAAGGAGAAAGTCTCTGATCTGAGTAGAGGATGGCCAACCAAACGCCTAAGAAAAAAAGGGAGCCTCCCTAGCGAGCAAGAAAGCCAGGATAAAAAACTAACAAAAGGAAGGGGTGGTGTGATTTGTCCCGACATGCCCGAGCAAAAATACCCAAGT
The DNA here is from genome assembly GCA_003255025.1 of Datisca glomerata. Taxonomy (NCBI): domain Eukaryota; kingdom Viridiplantae; phylum Streptophyta; class Magnoliopsida; order Cucurbitales; family Datiscaceae; genus Datisca; species Datisca glomerata. The sequence continues at coordinate 345,608 of QANY01000230.1, read as the reverse complement.
GAGCATTAAAGGAAGGGGACCACGCCCATTCCTTCACCCGACAAAAGGGAAAAGTACCTCAATCAAGACAGAGGCACCAAGATGAACACCGGGAAAATTTTGGAATAGGTATACTCCGACAAGATCTATCACGGGGGGGGGGGGGGNGGGGGGGGGGGGGGGGGGGGAATTCAACCCCCTAGGGATTCGACGGAGTTGTTCGACCAGACCTCCTCCAAATGGGGTAACCCACTTAGAGGAAAAGTCATAAGTTACACAAGGAAAAAGCCAACCTAAAAGTGAGGGATTCCCCGCCACCAAGGACAATCAACTATTATTACGGGGACCTGAAGTCATATCAAAGATAGTTTGATGACAAGATCAAAGAAATCAAAGTTCATACAAATTGAGTTAAAAAAAGAGACGAATTTCAACAAAAGTACTGAGCAAAATGTATATATACAAGGAAGAAAAGGGAAAATCACAAGCCACAAGGAACACAACATGTTAAATGACGGGGCCTATGGAAGTTTCAGCCGTTGGATCCAGTTTTAAAATTTAAAGAAAATATCTTTGAACCACGAACAGTTCGTGAGTGGAATATCAAAAAAATTTCTAAAACATTTTAATTGTATTAAACAGTAAAACCAAACTACAGATAATCTATATTTAGATTAGAAGTATTTAGAAGGAGGTAGAAACGATTTATACCTTTTCATTGTATCGGAAACTTTCTAAATTGGTGGAATCTTTATTAAATATTTTACGTTCTTTGATATCTAAATCCAAGAACTTCAATCAGCCTTTGCAACCACTCGTTGAATTCAAAAGTATATTTCTTTTCTTCCTCTATGAATTCGACGGCAACAATAGGAGGGCGTGAGAGAAGCCTTTTTCTGTTCTGTGTGATTAGGATTGTGTCAACACACTTAGGGAGGCAACCCTAATGCCATCCCTTATATAATAATTTATGAAATTTGCACATATACTCCTATATGCCAAATTGCTGAAAATTTACCATCATATTATTAGCCATTGCCAAAAAAATTTCACATTCCTTTAGAGTCAATGTTGTGTCCAAATTCATCAATCCATATTGATAAATTAAATTGATCTTCATCAATTAATTAATTAATTTCTTTTATTTACTAATTTTTTAATAATTAGAAAATAACAAATTAATTAATTTGAACATTAATTAATTGCTCTTCACTAATTAGGTGACAACATCCATCACATATGAGTTTCGGAAATACACCTTGGCCCAAAACACATTTTGGTCCAACTGATGTTGTTTCTTCTATTCTTGTCCTCATGAGCTACTCCTAAGAATGAATGGACTCACATGAATAAAGCTATATGATTCAAATACCCAAAGAATTTATCTCTATAAATACCCGATCTATTTAATCCTGACATCGTACGACTCCACTATATGTTCGATGCCGAATCAACTCTCGATTCATGCGCGCTACGTTTTCTGTTGGTGTAAATATACTCTTTTATTTCACGATCCACATAATATTTTAACGTATTACCCTTTGTGAATATCAGTAACAAGAGCGTGATGTAAAATTATCATTTACCCCTCTTGTTATTATTTCTTTAAATCTTTTATTGACCGTGAATAAGAAAGACATAATAGTGAATTGTCTTGTACAATTCACCATGTCTTATTCAATGATTCAGTTCATCGAGTATTTGACCAGGTTAATTTATTCACACATCCATCATTAAAGTATACGATGATATTGTTGCATTTTGTAATCTAACCATGAATTTCCATATCTGTGAATCACGCAACTCTAACATAGTTGAATCACGATCCCAACAGCTAAGATATTTTTCGGTAATTTGAACTCACTCCTTTGGTGTATCAAAGATCATAACTAACTAGGTCAAATTTCGTATTCACTTCAGGATTAAGATGATTACAAAAATACCATTAAAGTGTAGCAATTAGATTTAGAGCTAGATAAACGGTTTTGCTCCAAATTAATTTGTTACTTGTCTGTTCAACATGTTCCATAACATGTCTAGGTCAACTGTTAGAATCTCCACTCCCATGCCTCAAGACTGACATCCTTTGGTTCAACCTAACAGTCATAATCAGACATGATTGCCTAGTCGATCCTAAGACTATGAATAACATTCTGAACTATTTTAGAAGAGTTTGTCTGGAAGACCCATTTGTCTTTACTCTTCTTACATTAAAAATAGTTTCAAGACTTTCTAAACCATACAGCCTCCTTTACAGTTTCACAATATGCAACATATTCAGCTTTCATGGTAGAATCAGCAATACAAGATTGCTTGGTACTTATCCATACAATTGCTCCACCATTTAGGATGAACACCGATCCTGAAGTGGACCTCCTAGAATTCTTGTCTGCTTGGAAGTTGGAATTAGTATACCTCATCATATTTAGGTCAGTACCTGAATACACAAGCATGTAGTTCCTCATTCTCCTAAGATACTTAAGGATATGCTTGACACATTCAAATGCTTGAATCTAGGATTAGATTGGAAATGACTCACCACACCTACGGCATGGAAAATGTCTGGCCTAGTGTAATGCATCGCATACATGAAACTTACTATAGTTAAGGATATGGAATCTTTTTCATATCTTCCTTCTTGGGGATTCTTGGAAGATTGCTTCTTGGAGAGGCTTGCGTTATGTCTGAAAGGAAGATATCTCTTCTTGAAGTTTTGCATACTGAAACGATCCATCACCTTATCCATATAAGATGCTTGAGACAATGTCAATTGTCTGTTCTTCCTATATTGAAAGATCTGAATACCTAAGACAAATGTAGCTTCTCCATGATCATTTATATCAAATTGCTTTACAAACTAAATCTTGACATCAGATAATTTTTCTACATCATCCCTAATGAGTAGAATATCATATACGTACAAAACTAGGAAAACCACTTTCCCTTATTGTACACACAGGGTTTGTCCACTAATTGTTCAAAACCAAAGTTCTTGACAGTTTTCTCGAATCTAATATTCCACGACCGTGATGCTTGCTTAAGTTCATAAATGGACTTTAGCAGTTCGCAAACCTTACCCTCTTGGCCTTTTCCCATGAACCCATCAGGTTGAGCCATATAAATACGCTATTCAAGATTACCATCAGAAAAGCAGTCTTGATGTCCATCTATTAGATTTAATAATCGAGGGCATCAATAGTGGACATGGGGATTAAGATAGATTTAAGCATGGATACCAGTGAGAATGTATCCTCATAGTCTATACCTTCCTTTTGGGTGTAGCCCTTTGGCTACTAGCCTAGCTTTGAATGTCTCCACATTCCTATCCGGACCTCTCTTTTTCTTATAGATCCATTTACACCATATAGGTTTTACCATTTCAGGAAGATCTACAACTTTCCAAACACCATTCGAGTAAATCAAATGTATCTCAATGTTCATCACTTCTTGGCATAGGTTTGCTTCAGGACCAGCCATAGCCTCTGAGTAGGAGACATGTTCATCATGATCGTTATCTGAGACTGCTGTTAAGGTATCTCCATAAGACATGTACATTTCAGAGTGTCTCACAACCCTCCCACTACGTCGAGGCTCCATAGGCTATGGCCCCAACTGTGGTTCTTCCATTATTGAATCCGAAACAGTTCTTGATTAGGGATTCGATGTTCTCCCACTCAATAATTCCTCAGGCACAATAGTTCTTCTTAGCTTCATACTTCTTATATTGTATTTTTCAAGAAAACGTACATTCGAGCTAACGAATGTTTTCTTGTCTGTCGGACTATAAAAGACATAACCCTTTTTTCCTTTTAGATATCCTACAAGCATACATACTTCTGATCGACTGAACAACTTACCTGTCTTCTATTTCAGAACATGTGTTAGGCACCCCCATGCTCGAAAGTGGTCAATAGATGATTTTTGTCGATTCCATCTTTCATATGGCATGCCTGGCACTATCTTCGATTGAACTTGGTTAAGAATGTATGCTGCTGTTTCCAAAGCCCTAGAATGAATCTAGGAGGGATGTGTAACTCATCATGGATATAATCATATCTATCAGAGTTCGATTCATTCTTTCTAACACACCATTCTGTTCTGGAGTACTAGATGTTGTAAGCTGAGAAAGAATACCTTCTTCCTTCAGAAAATCTTCGAACTCTCCTAGCAAGTACTCTCCACCACGACCAGATCGTAGTGTGTTTGATTTGTTTCTCTAATTGGTTCTCAACCATAGCCTTATACTCTTTGAACTTTTCAAAGGTTTTATACTTTTAGCGCATTGGATAAACATGATCAAAATATGAGTAGTCATCAGTGAATGTTACAAAGTTTTCATAACATCCTCTTACTTAGATATTCAATGGCCTACATATATCACTATATACGAGTTCGAGGCATTGAGTGGCTCTTTCACCCTTTGCTGAAAAAGGTCTCTTGGTCATTTTACATTCTATACAAGATTCACATGTGGGTAGTGATCCCACACTTAAAGTTTGCAAAGGACCATCCTTCACAAGTATTTTAATCTTGTCTAGGCTAATATGCCCAAAGTGTAAGTCCCACAAATAGGTTAGATCGGTTGATTTAAACTTCAACCTTTTACTATCCGCTTGTGAATCAACATTCACTTCAATATCATATATCATTGGAACTATTGGTTTTACATAAAACATCTTATTTATTAAACGTGCAGTAGTAACTAAGCAGTCATTTCTAAAAATACCAATATTGTTATCAATGAAATTCACACTGAATCCTTGCTCAATTAAACTAGCTACATAAATAAGGTTCTTCAAAAAAACTGGGATTTAATGAACATCACGTAAAACCATAAAATTGTTATCAAATGAAAATTTAATAGTTCCCATATATACGACTAATACTAGTGCTCCATTTCCCCAAAAAAAGATGAACTCGCCCTCGTCAAGCCTGATTTCCCTTAACCCCTGCAGGGAACAATATATATGGTTAGTGGCTACGAAGTCTACAATCCATGAAAAAGTAGAGTCAATCAAATAACAGACCTCAATAACAAGTACTATACATTTAGATCTCAAGACCTTGAGATAGTCTGGGTAGTTGCGTTTCTAATGGCCAATGACTCCACAATGATGACACTTGTCTTTCGAGTTGCCCACTTTTGCAGTGCTCTTACCTTTCACAGCTTTTGAGTTCTGCACTTTTGCAGTGCCCTTACCTTTCACAGCTTTTGAGTTCTACATTTTAGCCTTCTTCAGACCTCTATTGTGTTTCTTTTTGGCGCTAGAGGTGGAAGGCTTGCTTTCATTAAAGTTTTCCTCTCCAATCTTCCTATTGCCCTTTAGAAACAGGCTCTCAACAACTTGTAATTCCTTTATCAGCTCAGGAAGTGAGTACCTCAACTTATTCATCGAATAATTAAGTTTGAAGTTCCCAAAAGTATCAGGAAGAGTCTCGAGGATCATATCAACTTGTGTCTCACCTGCTGAAATATGTCCATAAAGTAGCGTGTAATAACTATTTATTTATATTTAGTTATTTCTTTATCATTTATATTACTAAATTTTTTATGACTAAACCGATCGATCCTAGCAATTGGTATCAGAGTGTAGGTTTAAGATTATGCATATAGATAATTAAAATGAATGTATCATGAATTTTATGGATATTGACATCTGTTTGTATGGTAGATTCAAAATTATTTTGAATATGTTTTGTGATTGGATCCCGAACTATTGACTCTAGGCTTTTTGATTTAGAATTGATGTACGCTGAATTTGAGGCATATGAATTTATGTAATTTAATTATTGCAATTGTTGTAAATTTTAAATTCATTGTAAATTCATCATTGCCTCGAAATCATCGGTAGAAATCACTGGAAACCGCCGTTTAGAAGTCGTCAGACAACCACCGAGAAGACGTCGAAAAACACTAATATTCACTGGTACTGTTCACCGGTGGTATTGTTCACCGCTGGCAGCCGCTACCACTGCTGCCATGTGTTGTCCCTTACATGGTATAGTCCTAATCGGATTAGGAAAACTACAAGTTTTGGAAACTTATGGTTTTAGGAAACCTAGGGTTTTTGAAATTCAAATTTTGAAATATGATTTCAAAATCAATTTTAGTCCCTTATTTAATTTTAATTTAATTTCATAATTTTTTCAACACTTGTATAATTGTAATTTTTTAAAAATTGTTTTAAAAATAAATCAATTTACTAATTACTTGGTAATTTGTTTATCAAAGTACAAATATGTTGGAAAATTAAAATTTTTAAATTGAAAATTACTTTTAAAAATGGGACTAATAGTTTGTAAAGTGTTACAAAATGGAGAGACAACATGGAGACGTAGGAGCAAATTGCAGAGACCATGGAGATTAGTTTATAAATTAATTTATTATTTATTTATGGGTTGTAATTAGAACTGAGCCAATAGGGAGGTTAAATTTAAGTATATAATTTAATTTTAATTGTGCATCATCATATAACATCTCATATAAATTAGGGATATGCGAATATCAAATTGTCATGTAGTATGTACATACATCACTATAGATTAATTGATAATGGTTATTATTTAATTACAATGCAAAATTTATAATGGTTATGATTTTAAACTGGGATTTGAAAATTAATAAAGGATTTATAAATTTCATCACGTTTTTCAAATTAATAAAAGTTATGTTTTTTGAAAAACAACCAAAAATCTAATTTTTTTTCAAAAACTAAGTGGCAGGGTCATTTATGTTGAAACGTTCCCAATGTCTCTAATGCAAAGTTGATTGTGCCACAAGGAAGGGTTAGAATCGTCCATAGCGGTCCTCATTTGAATGTGAGAAAATTTGAAATCGTGTCACTTTGAGTCATCGAGTTGCTTCAGAAGCTAAGACTTTTAAAGGGAGTGGTGTGGCAGGGCTGTCCTATAGATGGATTGTTAGTCCATAACAACCTTTAAGAGTTGATGTATTGGTTAAACACATAGACTAAAGCACATTAGAATCCCCTCAAATGGGCTAGTCAATGGAGTCAAGATGACCAAAACCATTGGTGATTGGTTAAGCTAGATGTGGAGACATTTGAGCGTTAACCAAATAAAAGGAGTCTCGATGCAATGCAATAAGAGATAGTTTGTACTTCATTTTTTATTGTAACATCATGGGTGAAATATTTTTTTAATGGATTATAAAATATTTAGTAGTTGCATAATGCATCATACTTTTCTAAACAATTGAGCATTTATTTACACAGCTTTATTTATTCTTTTCAGCAATCATGTCGCTATCCCGTCTCTCAACTATTCTTAACGCGAAAAAAATCAACGGTCAAAATTATGTGGATTAGAAACGAGATCTTGATATCGTGCTGATGGTAGAAAAGCACAAGTTCGTGCTCACTGCCCCTTGTCCTCTTGAGCCTATTGCTAATTTGACTCAAGAGGAAAATGATGCTTATGCTTCTTGGCTGCGTTCTAATGAGATCGTCAGATGTTACATTTTGCCATTTATGAGCAATGTGTTTCGACAACAACATTATAACTTTTGAGACCGTTATTGATATGATGTTAAACATCATCGAAATGTTTGGAAATTAGGGTCGTCAAGCCAAAGCAGACAGTTGTGCGTAACTTAATGAACTGCAGAATGGATACGGAACTCTTGTCAGAGAATATATGATGTTGATCATACGTTATCTGAAAGAGATGGAGATCATGGGTGCTGAGATCGATGGCGAGACTCAAGTGAATATTAACCTAGAGACTTTGCATAGTACCATTGAGAACTTCAAGTTTAATTATTTGATGAATAACCTGAACTACTCACCTTTTGAGCCCATGAAGGAGCTGCAACCTGCTGAGACCCTATTTTTGAAGGGCAAGAGGAAATCTGGAGAGGCTAACTTTACTAAAAGTAGGTTTTCCACCTCTAGCTCTAAGAAGAAACAGAGAAGGGTCCAAGGAAAGTGAAGAAACAGAAGTCGAGAGCTGCCAAAGGCAAGAGCACCGCGATAGTAGACAAGTCAAAAGACAAGCGTCATCATTGTGGAGCTTTGGTCATTAGAAACGCAATTGCCCAGAGTATCTCAAAGGATTGAGATCTAAAAGTATAGTAATGGTTACTGATGCATGTTATCTAGCTGACTCTACTTTTTCTTGGATTATAGACTCTGCAGCTACTAACCACATCTGTTGCTCCCTGTAGGAGTTTAGGGAAATCTGAAAGCTTGACGAGGGCGAGTTCAGCTTTTGATGGGGGAATGAAGCACTAGTATTGGCCGCATCAGTGGTAAATTTTAAATTATGTTTTGAGAAATATTTTATTATTTTACGTGATGTTTATTATGTCCTGAGTTTTGGGAAGAATTTGATTTCTATTGGTTTTAGTGAGCAATGATCTGATCTAAAATTCATTGATAACGATATTGACATTTTTAGAAATGAATGCTTAATTACTATTTCACAAATGATTAATAAATTATATCACGTAAAACTAGTAGTACCCATGATTTGTGACACTGAAATTAATATCGATTCACATAGGGATAGTAAAATGTTGAACTATGAGTCAACCGATCTAACCTATTTATGGCACTTACGTCTTGGACATATTAGCCTAGATAGGATCAAAAATACTTATGAAGGATGGTCCTTTGCAATCATTAAGTGTGGGTTCACTACCCACATGTGGATCTTGTATAGAAGGCAAAATGACCAAGAGACATTTTTCATCAAAAAAGGTGAAAGAGCCACTCAATGCCTTAGACTCATACATAGTGATGTATGTGGGCCATTGAATATCTAAGCAAGAGGAGGTTATGAATACTTCGTAACCTTCACTAACGACTACTCACATTTCGGTCATGTTTATCTAATGCATCAAAAGTCTGAAACCTTTAAAAAGTTCAAAAAATATAAGGCCATGGTTGAAAAGCAATTAGAAAAAAAATCAAAACACTACGATCTGATCGTGGTGGAGAATACTTGTTAGGAGAGTTCGAGGACTTTCTTAAGGAAGAATGTATTCTTTCTCAACTTACAACACCTGGTACGTTATAACAAAATGATGTATCAGAGAGAATGAATCAAACTCTAATGGATATGGTTAGATCCATGATGAGTTACTCATCCCTCCCGGATTCGTTCTCGGGATACGCCTTCTAACAACGACATATATTCTGAACCAAGTTCCATGAAAGACGATTCCTGGTACATCATAGATGGTATGGGTGAAACTATTCCGTTCACCATGTTAGAATCTGGCATTGCCCACCACATGTTCTAAGACCGAAGATAGATAAGTTGGTCAGTCATTCAAAATTATGCATGTTTGTAAGATATCCTATGGGAACGAAGGGGTATATCTTCTACAGTACGACTGGTAAAAAAACATTCATTAGTAAGACTGCTCATTTTCCTGAATAAGAATATATTAAAAGTGTACAGCCGAGAAGTACAGTTGTGCTTGAGGAAATATTGAGTGGGAAAACACTAACACTCCAATCTGAAATTATTTCTGATTCAATAATGGAAGAACCACGACAAGAGCCAGAGACTATGGAGCCTTGTCAGTGGGGGAGTTATGAGACAACCTGAAAGGTACATGTACTATGGATAAGCTTTGACAAATGTCTCAAACAAGGACCTAGATGAACCAATCTCTTACTTGGAGGCCATGGCTGGTCCTGAAGCAAACTTATGGCAGGAAGCCATGAACGTTGAGAAACATTCGATTTACTTGAACGAAGTCTAGAAACTTGTAGATCCTCCTAAATGGATAAAACCTGTAGGATGCAAATGGATTTATAAGAAGAAAAGTGGTCTGGATGGGTTGTATTCAAAGCTAGGCTAGTAGCCAAGGGTTACACCCAAAAGGAAGGTATATACTACAAGGATATCTTCTCACCGGTAGCCATGCTTAAATCCATCCGAACCCTTTTGTCCATTGCTACTGCACTTGATTATGAAATATGGTAAATGGACGTCGAGATTCCCTTTCTGAATGGCAATCTTGAAGAGCATATTTATATGACTTAACCAGATAGGTTCATGGAAAAGGCCAAGAGGGCAAAGTTTGCGAACTGCAGAAGTTCATTTATGGACTTAAGTAAGCGTCACGGTTGTAGAATATTAGATTCGATAAAACTATTAAGAACCATAGTTTTGAGCAGTTGGTGGATGAACCATGTGTGTAGAAGTTGATATAAGAAGGGAATGTGGTTTTTCTAGTCTCGTAGGTAGATGATATTCTACTAACTGGGAATGATGTAGGAAAATTGTCTAATGTCAAGTTTCAGCTTGCAAAGCAATTTGACATGAAGGATCTTGGAGAAACTGCATTTGTCTTAGGTATTCAGATCTTTCAAGATCAGAAGAACAAACAATTGGCATTTTTTTAAGCATCTTATATTGATAAGGTGTTGGATCGCTTCAGTGTGTAGAACTACGAGAAGGGATTTCTTTCCTTTAGACATTGAGTTAGCCTCTCCAAGGAGTAGTCTCCCAAGACTTCTCAAGAAGAGGAAGATATGAGAAGGATACCATATGCCTCAGCCGTAGGAAGCCTCATGTATGCGATGCTTTGCACTAAACCTGATATTTGCTATGTCGTGAGTGCAGTAAGTTATTTACAAGGTAATACTAGAATCGAGCATTGAAATGCCGTCAAACATATCCTTAAGTATCTTAGGAGAACAAAGAATTATATGCTTGTGTATTTAGGCAATGACTTGAATATGACAGGGTATACAGATTCTAATTTTCAAGCTGATAAGGACTCTTGGAGGTCTACTTCAGGATCGGTGTTCGTCTTGAATGGTTGAACAGTTATATGGAGAAGTATCAAACAGTCTTGCATTGGTGAATCTACCATGGAAGCTAAATATGTGATAGTTTGTGAAGCTACAAATGAGGCTGTATGGTTTGGAAAGTTCTTGAAAACTCTAGAAGTTGTTCCAGACGCTGACAAACCCATTACACTTTATTGTTATAACAGTGGGGCTATAGCGAATTCTAAGGAACCTAGAAGCCATAAGAGATCCAAACACATAGAACGTAAGTATCATCTGATTAGAGAGATTGTTCAACGTTGAGACATTGTGGTTACGCATATTTTGACGCTCAACAACTTGGTAGATCCATTCAGAAAGACTTTAAGCAGTACAGTTTTTATGGTCATCTGGAGGACTTGGGGATAAGAGATTGTACACACCTACTTTAGTCCAAGAGGAAGATTGTTGGAATATGTCCATAAAGTAGTGTGTAATAACTATTTATTTGTATTTAGTTATTTCTCAAGAATTTGTATTATTGAATTTTTTCTGAATAAACTGAAAGTTTATTTTGAATTAAAGCGTGTTTATAAATTATTCAAGTCCTGGAACTATTATCAGAGAAAGAAGAGTGAAGACAGAAGCGTCTCCAAACGAACTCTTATAAAATAGTTCAAAACGATATTCACAGTCTTAGGATCGACTGTGTAATCGAATTTGATTACGACTGTTAGGTTGAACCATTGGATGTCAGCCTCCGAGCATAAGAGTGGATACTCAAATGGTCAACTTAGACATGTTTTGAACATGTTGAATAGACTAGTAACAAATTAGTTTAGAGCCCAAAATCGTTTATCTAGCTCTAAATCTAACTATTCCACCTTAAGGGTACTTTTGTAAATATCTTAATCCAAAGGTGAATACGTAACTTGACTTGGTTGGTTGCAATATTTGATATGTCAAATGAGTGAGTTCAAATTGACGTGCAATACCTCGACGATTGAGATTGTAATTTAATTAAGTAGAAATTGCGTGATTTACAGATATGAAAATTTGTGGTTGGATTGTGAAAGCAACAATATCACTTTATACTTTATTGATGTGTGTGTGAATAAATTAATTTGGTCAACTATTCGATAAAATGAGTCATTAAATAAGACTTGTGAATTGTACGAGATAATTCACTATAATGTCTTTCTTATTCAATATCAATAAAGGAGTTATGGAAATCATAATGAGGGGTAAAATGATAATTTTACATTTGGTTCTTGTTACTGATATTCACGATGGGTATTATGTTAAAATATTATGTGGACAGGAAAATCAATAGAGTTTATTTACACGAACAAAAAATGTAGCGTACATGAATCGAGAGTTGATTTGGCATCAAACCTATAGTGGAGCCGTACGATGTCGGGATTAAATAGGTCAGAAATTTATGGAGATAAATTTACGTGGTATTTGAATCCTAAGTTTTGTTCATGTGAGTCCATTTGGTCTCAGAAATAGCTCAGAGTACATGAATAGAAAAATGAACTAAGTTGGACCAAAATTTTAATATATGGATATATTTGTAAATACTAAAAATTCCCTTTTCATAAATATCTAAAAGCCATTTAATTGCAACGAGATAACGAGTATTAGATACAGTTGTTATTATCAACACAAAAAAGAGAAAAATGTTTACTCCTCTCACTACTGTTGCCGCCAAAATTAATCTGAAGAAGGAAGATTTGATTTTTCTTCTTCAATCATTTTGAGAGCCCACACACAAATTCCTACGTAAAGTTCTTCTGAGATATATTTATGAAATTAACGGATGGTTTTTGGTGGAAAAATTCAGAAATCGTTCGTAGAACATTAAGTTCGTGATTTCGATCTTAAAGCTTGAAGAACCTTGAGGGAGTTCCACCAATTCAGAAATTCTTCGATACGGAGTAAAAGTAAAAAAATATTTTCCCTTAATCTATTCGTTTTAATATCGTATATGCATGATCAAACTAAAATTGGTTTTAAATTATTTAATATGATTAAATAAGTTAAATCAAATTTTTATACTCCACCCACGAATCGTTCGTGGTTCAAATCTAATTTTCTTTAATTTTAAAATGATCGATTGTAGAATCACCATCTACCTCCGCACCCATGATCTACATCTCATTCGGATAACTAATTATTAGCATCATATAATCTCTGATAGGAGTTTCAGGTTTCATCATGTAGTTCATGAAGTTTCACACAGTAACTTGTTTGGCTTGACGACCTTGATCTCTGAATATTTCGGTGATGTTCAACATCATATCAGTGATATTTTCCATGTTCTGATGATTTTGTTGCAACAAATTGCTAATAAAAGCCAAGATGTAACACCATAAGCATTCTTTTCCTCTTGAGTCGATTCACTAATAGGCTCAAGGGGACAAGTCGTGGTCAGCACGAACTTGTACTTTTCTACCATTAGTACAACTATGTTTCCAATCCATGTAATTTTCACGAATAAGTTTGTCACATTTAAGATAGTTGAGAGTGAGGGTAATGACATGGTTACTGAAAAGAATAAATAAAACTGTGTAAATAAATACTCAATCATTTAGGAAAGTATGATTCATGATGCAAATACTTAAATATTTAAAACTCCAATAAAATACTTTCTTTCATGATGTTACGATCAACAATGATAGCTTGTCTTATCTAAGGGCAACGTCCAAGACTCATCTCGTTTGGTTAACGCTTCTCAAGATGTCACCACATCTAGCTTAACTAATCACCAATGATTTTGGTCACCTTAGCCCCATTGACTATCCCCTATGAGAGATTCCAATGTGCTTTGATCTAAGTATCTAACCAATGCATCGACTTTAAAGGTTGTCATGACCACTTCCTTTACACTCGATGACTCAAATTGACACGCTAAGGCGGCTCTAAACCATTTCTCGTGCCACGATCAAGTTTGCGTTGGGGACCTTGGTAACATTTTAACGTAACGATCATCCCAGTTAGTTTTTGAAAAATGGATTTTTTGTTGTTTTTTTAAATTACAACTTTTATTTATTTGGAAAAAACAAGTTTTAAAAATTATAAAATTTTATAAAATTTAATTCCAATTTAAAATCTATAACTTTTATAAAATTCACATTGTATTTAAATTAAAACCCATTATAAATTAAACTACAATGATGCATGTACATGCTGCATGACATTTTTATTATTGGTATATTCTCAGTTCTATATGACATGTTATATGATGATACATGATTACTAATAAATTATCCATTCAAAATTAACCTCCCTATTGGCTCATTTCTAATTACAACCCATAAAAGAATAATAAATAAATTACAACTAATTTCTAAACTAATCTTCATGACGTCTGTAATTTGCTCATTTTTCATAAGAAAACCTCACCACTTTATAACTCTTTACAACAATCCAGTCCCATTTTAAGAATCAATTTTCAATTTTTAAAATTTAATTTTCCTACAATTTTTACTTTGATAAATCAATTAAAAACTAAATAAATCAATTGGTTTTAGAAATAATTTATAAAATAAATTCCAATCAATTAGTGTTGAAAAATTACCCAATTAAATAAAAAACATTTAGGGACTAGATTGGGAAAAACCCTAAGATTTGCTATACTAAAATATTTCCAAAATCTCAAGGTTTCATAAACTCTAAAAGTTCCAAAACACAATGGTTTCCTAAATCCATAGGTTTCCAAAACCCAAAAGTTTCCAAAACCCCAATGATTTTCTAAATCCATAGGTTTCTGAAACCCTTAGGTTTCCCAAACCCAAAGTTTCGAAAACTCGAATGGTTTCCTAAATCCATAGGTTTCCAAAACCCAATTAGGTAACCAACTATGCAGGGCATAGCGGCAGACAACGAGAGGCGACAACATGGCAACGGGTGGTGCAGCAGTGATGCTGGTGGTCGCGACGGTGATCATTTTTTACAGTAACTTTTCGAGGTGGCTACGGATTATATGGAATTTTAAAAATAAAATTTTTGCAAGAAAAATAAATTATATAAAATCCTATGCCTTAAATTCGGTGTACATCAATTTTAAAATTGAAAAATAAAACGCCTAGAGTCAATAGTTATGGATCCATTCATAAAACACATTCAAAATAATTTTGAATCTACCATACATAATTATATGCCAATATCACAATATCCAACGATACATACGCTTAATCATAGAATATTCATACTCAAGAATCCAAGGCTCTAATATCAATTGTTGGAACGAGTTTTAAAATTTAAAGAAATTTATATTTGAATCATGAATGGTTCGTGGGTGGAATATTAAATTTTTTTCTAAAACATATTTAATCATATTAAACATTGAAAATCAAACTACAAATCATGCGTATTTAGATTAGACGTACATAGAAGGAGGTAGAAATGATTTATACATTTTCGTTGTATCGAAGACTTTCTGAATTAGTGGAATCCTTATTAAATACTTCGCATTCTTCGTTCTTCAAATCCAAGAACTTCAATTAGCATTCGCACCAACAACCACTCGTTGGATTCATAAGTATATCTCTAGAGGATGCTTTTAGAAACTGAGTGTGGGCTCTCCAAACAACTGAGAAAGAAAAATTTATTTTCTTTCTCTATGAATTCAGCGGCAATAGTACAAGGGGGAGAGATAAACCTTTTTTTGCTCTGTGTGATTAGGGTTGTGTCAACACACTTAGGGAGGCAACCCTAATGCCATCACTTATATAATAATTTATGGAATTCGCACAAATACCCCTATATGCCAAATTACCAAAAATTCACCCCCATATTATAAGCCATTGCCAGAAATTTTCACATTCCCTTAGAGTCAATGTTGTGTCCAAATACATCTATCCAAATTGAGAAATTAAATAGAAAATTATAAATTAATTAATTTGAATATTAATTAATTGCGCCTCACTAATTAAGTGACAACACCCATCACATATGGATTCAGAAAATATACCTTGGGCCAAAACACATTTTGGTCCAATTGATATTGTTTCTTCTATTCCTGTCCTCATGAGTGTAGATATTGTATTTTATCCGGTCCAATACTTTAAAAATACATATTATATTTTTTGTCCATATACTAGTCTAAGACTATATGTATGATTTGAAAAATAACTCAATAACTAAAAAGGAGAAAAATAGTCCAAGGACTAAAAAAATTAAAAAAAAGAGCAAAATGACTAAAAGTAAAAAGTGAAGTCTTAAATTTACATATTAATAGAGAGAAGGTCTTCACTTAAAAAGAGGTCATTTTGGGAGAGAGAAATAGAGATCTTGAGAGAGAAGGAGAATATATCTTCTTAGAGAGAGTGTGTGTGAGAAATAGGAGAGATCCTCCAAGATAGAAAGAAAGAGAGTTTACAATTCTATTCACCAATTCATCCTTTTTTTTTTAAAATACTTTAAATTTCTTGCATATTAGCTAACATTATCTTATTCTGTATTCATTATCCTCTCTCCTTCATATTCATGTAGTGCATAGTCTTTGTTTCCCTTTCCATATATAAGTATTTGTTCATTTTTCTTCATCTTTTACTCTTAATCTTGAGGTTTATTTTGTGCATTGATGATTTTTCTATAAATTTGATAATGAGATATCTTTGTCATCAACTCAATCAATGAGGATGTTGATAAAGCCTTGAGGGGTGGAAAATTTACTCAATGTGAATTAATCTTTTAATGGGTTGAAAGTGTACATTTGATGCAAATATTTAAGCTTTATTATTTTATGTTCTCATAAGTCTTTTAATTTTTTTTAGATTAAATTGTTATTTTAGGGACAGTTGTTTGAACTAGATACCATCCATGATCATTCATTTGTTATTTTATTAAGAATGAGAGAAGAACGAAAATAATGATAATTAGTGAACTAAGAATTCTAAAATAATAAAGGTGTATATTTATATCCCAAACAAAATATTATATTTTGAAATTTTATTGATCATTTTTAGTGACACTTGTTTGCACTACCTACCATCCATGATCATCCATTTGCTATTTGATTAGCAATGAGAGAAGAAATGAAATAATGGTACTTAATGAACTAAGTAGTCTAAAATGAAAAAAAGAGTATATTCATATAAAAAAATCTATTTTGAAATAATGGTAATTAGTGGAAGAAAGAGTATTTTGAAATTTATTTGATATTTGAATAGCAATTATAAAAAAAATGTTAATTAGTAGGTTATGTAGTAAATAATAATATATTCATGTCACTATACATTTACATGTACCAATTATGAAATTAAACATTTTTAATATATTAATTTATTTAAAAATATAAAATATAAAATATTCATTTATATATATAATAATATAACTATGATTTCTTTTTAAAAAACAAAAAGAAAGAGGGTGATTCGCCTCTGTTCGTATTAAACAAAGGGTGAATCACCCTCTGTCATTTTCCCTCTTTTTTTATTTGTTCTTTTATTTTAGTTATTGTTTTTTTGTTTTGTCTTTTTTATTCTATTTTATTCTTTTTTTATTAATGTGGGTGTTTGTTTTAATTTATATGTTATGTATTTTTTACATGTTTCATATATTTTTCCTTCCTCTTTATTATACACATTCTTTTCAAATTTATCATACGTTTTCTTATTATCTTTAACATTTTTTTCATTATTCTTTTTTTCCCTTTATAGTTGTTATCCATTCTTATTTCTTCTTCATTTATGTTCTATTGTCACATTGTTATTCTTATAATGTAATTCTTGTGTCATTCTCTTATCATTATATTAATGTTCAAATATGTATGGATTAAAATCATAATAATTAGATTTCAATTTTTTGTTAATTTCATTATTTGGTTTTCACTAAACAAATCCTATGACAAACTTTGAGTTTTTTTGGGATACCAAATTTCTCGAACTACTGAGGTGAGGGGTTATTTTGGGATACCGAAAATAACTCCAATAGTTCTTTGATTTTCAAAAAATTTTAAAACTAAAAAATTACTTTTCAATTATCTTTGTACCACCCATTAAAAATCATTTATTTTGTTCATTTTCTGATACAAAATGTACCAAACGAGACGTTCAAAAATGAATTTCTTCAACCTTGTTTTTTAAAATATAACTTGGATAGAATTTGATTGAATTTGGTAACCATTTTAACAATGGGTGTTGTGGGGTGCTAATACATTCCCCACACACAAATGGGTCCCGAACCAATTTTGAGTTTTCGTAGACCAAAATTTTTCTTTTAAAATTGGGTGACTAATCACACTCTAAAATGGTTGATATGACTCTGAATGTTTTTTCAAAATGATTTTTCAATCGCCACTCCGTATTGCATGCAAGTTGCTACAACTTGGCGACTCCGATGGGGACACAACTGGTCTAACCATTTGTAGATCGATAGAGAGTTAAGCCAAAACTTTATCATATACTATCCTTTTGTGTGGTTCTTTGTATATTTATTTGATTCATTGTTTTTCTTATTCATGCTTGTAGTTGTATATAGTTCATTTTTTACGAAGTATATTTCTTTACATAATTTTTAACTTCACACGCATACATTAGCCCTATACCCGTGCTTTCACTTTCGGATTAGCGAGAATAAGTAGTAGAATGCCTTCGTGGAATTGTGGTTCACGTGCATGCTCATGAAAGTTCTCACTCATATCGACCCTTTCGAGATACCGTTTGGGGCCCATGTTACTCCATTTGGGTAACAGTGTGGACAACCTGAGAACCTATTAAGATATTTGTGTGACCAACCACACATGCATTTAGTTTTTAGAGCCCATCTCATGACCAATGTTTGATAGAAATAAAGATTCTGCTTAAATATGGTATCATGATTAACTTTGTCTTACACTACTTAAACGTTTCTTTTCTTCCCTTTTGTTTTACTTCTGACTTCGTCTTTCATTTTTGCATACATGCATCATGCTGCGTAATAGAGATTTTAAAGAAGTATTCAATTCATTCATATTTTAGAGATCATGACTTTTACTCTGAGTGTGATAGAAGATCAAGTTACAATATCCCAATGGTCAAAGAAAACGCAAAAATGAAAAAGAGATTGTCTGAAAAAGGAGTATGTTGTTCTTCTACCATCAATCACTAAGATAAAGTTCTCACACATTGACGTGGAGATGTTGAAGAAGATATGGGAGGATTATTCACTGGTGCAGAAAAATTTGTTTGTCGACAAATATGGTCACATCGCTTATCTTCTGTATATTGCAGTCAACGCTTTCATTCTTAAAGATTTAATGCATTTCTGGGACCCTCTGTACATATGTTTCACCTTCGGAACAATGGATCTTACTCCTACAATTGAAGAATATCAAGCCCTACTAAATGTCTCAATGCAAAACACGGATAAAGTTTATAATTACGATAAAAAAAGCTCATATTGAAGAGAGCTTTATCCAAGCTCTTGGGTACTGTCTATGTATCTGAGATTGAGAAAATAGCAAAAGTTAAAGGGGGAATGAGTGTGTGCCGCTGGATTACATCCTAGACCTCATCTAAAATGTCTTGAAGGACGGTAAGGGTATGGCTCTTTATGCTCTGTGTATTTATGGCACTGCATGGTTTCTAATTTTAGAGATCATGACTTTTACTCCGAGTGTGATAGAAGATCAAGTTACAGTAGCCCAATGGTCAAAGAAAACACAAAAATGAAAAGGAGATTGTCTGAAAAAGGAGGATGTTGTTCTTCTACCATCAATCACTAAGATAGATTTCTCACACATTGACGTGGAGAGGTTAAAGAAGATATGGGGTGATTTTTCACCCGTGCAGAAAAATTTGTTTGTCGACAAAAATGGTCACATCACTTATCTTCTGTATATTGCAGTCAACACTTCCATTCTTAAAGATTTAATGCATTTCTGGGACCCTATGTACAGATGTTTCACCTTCGGAACAATGGATCTTACTCCTACAATTGAAGAATATCAAGCCCTACTAAATGGCCAGATGAAAAATGCGGATAAAATTTATAATTACAATAAAAAAACTCACACTAAAGAGAGCTTTATCCAAGCTCTTGGGTACTGTCTATGTATCTGAGATTGAAAAAAGGCTGAAAGTTAAAGGGGGAATGAGTGTGTGCCGCTGGATTACCTCCTAGATCTCATCTAAAATGTCTTGAAAGACGATAAAGGTATGACTCTTTATGCTTTGTGTATTTATGGCACATCATTGTTTCCAAAGATTCAAGGTTAGGTGCAGGATAAAGTGATACAAATGTTCCTTCAAGTTGAACATGGTGTTAACCCTGTTATCTCAATTCTTGTTGAGACTTTTCATTTCTTAAATCACATATGAGTGTTTGGAAAAGGGAAGTTCATCTCTTTTATGTATTTGAATTCTTAGCCATCTAAGATGTCCACTAGATTTCAAATGTCCTCAAGTTAAGTTTTCAAGTCCATGAAATAAGACGAGAATCCCCATAGTAGAATTTGGAATGACCAAATGGAATCAGCAGTTTCCCACAAAAGGGGCGTGGCTCTCACACCTATCAAAGTTGAAAAATGAGGATGTTATCTGAAAAGCCCATTGGATTCCTTTGACATCGATAATCTATAGATGTGGTGACTTTCAATTGGTCCCGCTTTCAGGACCATGGGGTTGTATTAGTTATGCTCCACTAATGATGCTCTGTCAATTAGACATGAGACACTTTGTCACTGCCACGCACGCATTGAATGATATTGAATTCATTTATGATTCTCAAGATATTGAACAAAAACTGTAGAATCTGATTAGAGCTTGGAAAATAACGAGAGAGTGCAAAATGAGAAGAACCGCATGAACTGTACAAATGAGTATCAAACGTGGCTTGAGAGTAGAGGTAAAGTAATTATTGCCTTACCAGTTGAGGATTTACAATCATAAAAGTTACTAGAAGCTCATTAGGAGATTGTTAAAAAAGAGGAGCGAGATGAGTTATATGAGGAGCGTCAAAAGAATTTAGCTCTCTTGGAAGAAAAGAGACGTCTAACAGTCAAGGCGAATTTATCTGACAAACATAGGATTGAAGCTGAAAAATAACTCAGAGATTTGAGAAACAAGGTTGAAATTTTATGAATATCTTAAGTGGAAAAACACAGAGTTGGGAACTGACACTCGCCAACTGAACAATAAAATTAGAAAGATGGCAGAAGACAATGAGAATTTATAAGGGGTAATCTACGAATAGGAGAATCGAATAATGAAGTTAGAAAGGAAAAATAAGCTTGTACAAGAGGTTTTAGAGGAGGTGAATGGGACTGTCGATAAGAAAATTGCGTACATCGTTGAGATAGAAGAATAATATGACTCATTATGACTAACCGCTGATAATTTACAAGTTGATTTAGAGAATCAAAAAGTTCGGAAGACCAAGTCAACAAATGATTGTGAAGAACTATTGAAAGTCATCGCGAGCCTCGAACACCAAGTTAGAGTTTATTAGAACGTGGCAGAGAAATTGCCAAGAAACAATGATGCTAATGTTAATGCACTGAGATATGATTAACAATTTCTAAAACAAGAGTACGTCTTGATTCGACAACGATCTGAACAAGCTGTGGATGGCTCTACTAATTTTGGTCATTTTGCATAAATTCATATTGTGAAGTAATTGACTTCTACATACTTATGTAGTGGATGGCTCTACTAATTGAATGAAATTGAGTACTTCAGGACTTTCACTTTGCGCAATATCATTTCTCCTACATAAATTTACTTTCATTATTAATATTGTTATTATTATTTCTTCTTTTCATTAACAAAATTTACCATCTCATTATTTTATTTTTATTTATTTTAATTTTTTTCAAAGATAGCTCGTCAACTCCGACATCCCTATCGAATGCGAGCTCAAGTTAGGGTCATGGATGAGCAAGAAAGACAGCAATCACGAGAGGAAATGGAAGAATAAGTTAGGGAGCTGAAAGAACAAATGGCCAGTGTCTTGCAACTCCTCGTCGCTAGTAAGGGAAAAGCCCGTCTTGAAAATCCGCAAGGGGCACAATCATCAAAAAATTAACTGCCAAACGATACTCCACCTTACCCTCTAGGTTCACTCCAACCTATCAACGGCATCAGACTGAACAGTTTCAACATGTTTCATTGCCAGTAAATATCTAGAACTATCCATTTCCAAATGTCTAGGAAATGATACAGACAGGAAAAATTGGGTACAACCCATCCACGATGGCACCTAGCCACAACCAAGCTTTCACTCCACAAGGTGAACTTTCTAATGGGCCAATCATCATACTCGACGCTGATGACCCAAAGGTGTAATGCCTGTTACCAAACTGAGCGAAGACCCATTGTCAAAAGATAAGCTAGACTTTCTAGAGAAGAGATTATGCGCCATTGAAGGGTTAGATGTATATGGTACCATTGATGCCATCCAATTATGTTTGATCCCGGATGTGACCATCCCACACAAATTCAAACTACATGAGTTTCAAAAATATGATGGTAGTACATGTCCGGGAAGTCACCTTATTATGTATTGAAGAAAGATGGTTGTTTGTGCAAATGATGATACACTGCTAATTCATTTCTTTCAAGATAGCTTGATAGGGGCTGCATCTCGCTGGTATATCCAATTGGATAACCAACATATTCAGAGGAGGAAAGATTTAGCTGATGCTTTCTTAAGACAATACAAGTATAATATAAACATGGCTCTTGATCGTCTGGATCTACAAATGATGGAGAAAAAGTTAAAGGCTTTAAAGAATTACACAAAGGTGGAGGGAGTTAGCTACTCAGGTACACCCCCTGTCAGAAAAGGAGATGGTTGCAATGATTATTAACACCATGAGATCTCCATTCTATGATAGGATGATTGAAAACGCTTCGATAAGATGATTGGAAACGCTTCAAACAACTTCTCTGGCATTATAGTGATTGGTGAAATGATTGAATATGTGGTAAAGAATGGAAGAATTTTGGAAGTCGTATCAGATACATCATCTGTAAAAAAAGGGCCACCGTTGAAGTGAAAAGAAGGGGATGCACATATGATCAATTTTGGGCACTCATCACAAGCTACGAACCCGAGGCTGAGATTTCCAAAGTATAGTGAAAAGCCCAAATTAGCGACATCATATGTGGTAAATACCTTGCAAATTCTGTAATCACTCTCAACAATCGACATTTCAAAACAACCCAAGACCCAGTTTCAGACCACCGACTCACTAGTAAAATGTTGGTCAGGTGGATCAGCCTCTGAGGGGAAATAAAAATATTCAACATTTTTTCCAATATGGTCCAATCCCCATGTCATATACAGAACTCTTATCACAATTGATACGGAATAATCAACTGGTTCCAATTCTTTATGAAGCTCTCCAACCACCATACCCAAGGTGGTATGATCTGATTGCTCGTTGTGATTATCATGCTGGGGTAGTGAGTCATTCGACTGAGAATTGCGTGACATTAAAAGGTAGAGTACATGAATTGATCAAGGTTGGATGGTTAAATTTCAAAAAGACTAATGAGAACTCAGATATCAATTTCAACCCTCTACCAAATCATGAGAATCCTACTGTAAATGCAATTGAGGAATATTTTTCATATGAAAATAAGGATGTGGCCGATGTGAGCACGTCAATGGAAATATGTTTCCATCTTCTTTCTAAATCGGGGTACTTCTACCCAACACACTCAGAGGATGAAGGCATTTCTAAGAAGCATATGCATGACTTTGATTGCTCTTTTCATAAAAATGTGATTGGGCATACAATTGAGGAATGTGCTGATTTTAATATGGAAGTGCAAAGGTTGTTGGATGCAAAAATACTAACAATAAGTCATAAAGGAGGAAGGGAATACCAGAAAGATGACTCTTTAGTCCTCATGATAACTGAAGAATCATCTGAAGTAAATGTTGAAATGTCATCTTATATCCCAAAACCTCTCACAATACATTATGAGAAAAAAGTCAACTTACACCATTATGTCTTATGCTCTGACGTCAATCACCATCCAAATACCAGGTGCATTTGCTTACAAAGATTCAAGAGCAGTACCATGGAGGTAAAAATATGAGGTTATTGCAAACAGTAACAACAATATTCAAGTGCTAAATTTGTCAGACCTCGATCTCCTTATAACTAATATTTTAGGAGTAGGTGGGATGACAAGGAGTAGAGGATGCTACACGCTAGATGTTGTGAAAATGGATAAAAGTGATGAGGTGGAAAGGAAAAGAAAAGGGAAAGCCAAAGAAAGCATGGTCATGAGCTTCAAATGATAGACCCAAATATACTGAGAGGTACAGAGAAAGAAAGAGCAGTGTCTGAAGAAGAAGTATGTCAATTTTTGAAGCTCATCAAGCAAAGTGAGTATAAGGTGATAGAACAACTTAACCTCTTACATGCTCGCATATCTTTACTGTCACATTTTCTTAATTCTCAACCGCATCGCGAAGCATTATTGAAGGTTTTGAATTAAGCATATATATGCCATGACATTACAGTGGAGAAGTTAAGTGGAATTATGGGAAATATTACCGCACCAAATTTTATCACTTTCACAGATGATGAAATCCATGTCGATGGTACTGGACACACCATAGCTCTACATATATCTGTGAAATGTATGGATTATGTATTTGCAAAAGTATTGATTGATAACGACTCGTCTTTAAATATTATGCGAAGATCTACACTGGCGAAGCTCCCTGTGGACACAATACATATGTGGTCGAGCATCATGATACGAGCATTCGATGGTACCCGAAGAGAAGTAATCAGAGACATAAAGATATAAATATGAAGCGGGCCATGCTTATTCAATATTATTTTCCAAGTGATGGACATGACTCCAGCATACATTTTTCTTTTGAGTCGACCATGGACTCACTCTACTAGGGAAGTACCGTAATTTGTTAAATCAGAAATTGTAATTTATAATGGATCATAAACTCATTTGTGTATATAGGGAGGAAGATTTACTCGTATCCAAGCCGGTCACCGTGTCATATGTTGAGGCGGCATAAGTAGCGTCAGAGTGCTCACTTCGATTATTTAAGATTGCGAACACCACATCTTGTTATTGGTGGAAAACTCGCTCCAATGCCAAGCCTATCAAAAACATCTCAGATGATGGCAAAGTTGATAATAAAATGGGGATACAAGCTACACAAAGGACTAAGGAGTGACCATCAAGGCATAAATAAATTAATCGATTGGGACAAGAATGAGCAAATGTTTGGGCTTGGATATAGATTGACCAAGGCTGATAGAGGGAGAGTGGAAGTTCAAAAGAAAGAAAAAAGGATTGCTAGACTCGAAATAGGGAATTCGATATGAAAATGGCAATCATGCCTCAAATTTTTTTATCTTTCTAAAGTGAGGGAATTTCATTCGAAGAACCAGTTACAGTAGAGCAATACGACCTTGAAGATGATATTGCCCAGCTTTCAATATCCACAATATTGGAAAAATCATCAAACGCAAGTATTGAACACTTGGTTTCTCGATACGATTAAGATCATGAGCTTAGCAATTGGGATGTCACCGAACTATTAGTGCTTCTTGAAGATTTTCAAGAGTAATGTGTTAATGCCAATTTTCTAATGATTCTACCTAATGTATTAGGAATTGCATTGTTATGGGTCTACATTTTCATCTGTTTCATGTCATCTCTTTGAATGAAAGTCTAAAAAATTGTTTCATTTTCTTATGTTAATGATAAATACAATTCCAGTCCCTTTTTCTTCTTCTTCTTCTTCCTCTTTTTGTCTACATTTTTTTTTCATTTCTGAAATGTTGTTCATTCTCATGCATTGTTTATTTTATTTTCTTGCCTTGCTTTTATCCAATAATCTGATTCAGGTTTGAGAATGGTGATTTTGAAAACAAGAGTATAAGCAATAACTTAGACAATCCCATTCTTAGCGTAGTGTCGGATGAAAGTGACGATGATAATTTTTAACCATCTCCAGAAATGTTAAGAATGGTAGAAAATGATAAAATAACTCAACCTTATCAAGAGTTAACAGAGGTGATAAATTTGGGATTGGATGGAGAGACAAGCAAAAGACGCCGAAATTAATTGACTTACTCAAGGAGTATATGAAAATCTTTTCATGGTCATACCAAGATATGCCAAGTTCTAAACACTGATATTGTGGTCCATCATTTGTCGCTTATGCCCGAAGTAAACCATTGAAACAAAAGTTACAGAAAATCAAACCAGATAAGCTAGTACAGATCAAAGTAGAATTAAAAACCCAGTAGATGTGGGTTTTCTGGAAGTAGCAAAATACCCTGAGTAGGTTGCTAACATAGTCTCGGCGTCGAAGAAAAATGAGAAGGTAAGGATGTACGTCGATTATAAAGGCTTAAATCGGGCAATCCCGCAGGATACTTTTCGATTACCCTATATCGATGTCTTAGTAGATAACACTGCAAGACATTCAACGTTCTCTTTCATGGATGATTTTTTAGGGTATAACCAAATCAAAATGCCTTCTGAAGACCATGAAAAGACTACTTTTATAACTTTATGGGGTACAATTTGTCATAAGGTTATGCCATTTGGTCTAAAGAATGCAAAGGTGACTTATCAATGGGCAATGGTAACACTGTTTCATGATTCGATGCATAAAGAAATCAAAGTGTACGTTGACGATATGATCGCTAAATATCGTCATGGGGAAGATCACACTGCCACTCTGTGAAAACTATTTGAACGGTTAAGAAAAATCTAGTTAAAGCTTAACCCGACAAATTGTACATTCGTAGCATTTTCAGGAAAACTACTTGGTTTTGTCATGAGCAAGGAAGGAATAAAAGTTGACCCTGACAAGGTTCACGCCATCATTGATATGCCACCATCTCAAACTTAAAAGGAAGTTAGAGGTTTCTTAGGGAGATTAAATTACATAACCTGGTTCATCTCACAACTAACTGCGACTTGTGAACCCATATTTAAACTTTTCCGCAAAAGTGATACAGAATGACGAAATGATCATTGCCAAAATACTTTTGAGAAGATCAAGAAATACTTACAAAATTCATCTATACTTGTTCCTCCAACTCCAGGGGGTCCACTCATTTTGTATCTTACAGTAATAGAAAAGTTCATGGGTTACGTACTCGGTCAGCACGATGCCTCTGGAAGTAAAGAACAAGCAATATACTATTTAAGTAAAAGGTTCACAAACTATGGGGCTAATTATTCAATGTTGGAGAAAACATGTTGTGCATTAGCCTGGGTTGCTCATCCACTTAGACAATACATGTTATACCACACCACTTGGTTAATTTCAAATATGGACCCAATCAGGTATATCTTTGAAAAGCCATCACTTTCTGGGTGAATTGCTAAATGGAAAATGTTACTCATAGAATATGATATTGTCTATGTCACGAGAAAGTCAATAAAAGGAAATGTATTTGTTTTATCTGGCAGATCAACTAGTATAAGATTATGAGCTTATGGAGTTTGATTTTTCAGATGAGAATGTATAAGTCATTAAAAAATGAAGGAGAATCTATGGATCTAGAATTGTGGACAATGTTATTTGATGCCGCATTTAATGATGTAAGACATGGAATTAGGGCCATCCTCATATCTTCTTAGGGGAAGTTTTCCCATTCACAGTAAAACTATGCTTTGACTGTACAAACAATGTGGTAGAATATGAGGCATGTTCCATGAGAATTCAAGCAGTTTGTGATATGAAGATAAGGAAGATTGGAGTGTACGGAGATTCGTTATTGGTGATACGATAATTAAACGGGGAATGAGAAGCTAGAGACTCCAAGCTGGTACCTTATGAAAACATGTAACTAAGTTAAGCTGGACTTTCAAAGTGATTTCATTTGACCATATACCCAAATAGAATAATCAAATCGCAGATGCACTGGTAACTCTAGCGTCCATGTTCAGCGTAAACTTTAAGGAAGAAGTTCAACCCATAAAAATTGAGAAACGAGATTATCCTGCTCACTATATGAGCATTGAAGAAGAGCCAGATACAAGACCATGGTATTACGACATCAAGCAGTATAAAAAGAATGGGAAATATCCATCCAAAGCTTCCAGGAATGATAAACGCACTATTAGAAGATTGTTCATGAAACAGTGCTTTTAAGATGTGTTGATACAAGGGAAGCGAATCAAATCATATAGGAAGTTCACGAAGGAATTTGTGGTGTTCATGCTAACGGAGACATGATGGCTAAATAAATCTTGAGAATAGGATACTATTGGTTGACTCTAGAATCTGACTACATCAAGTATGCCAAGAAATGTCATAAATGTCAAATTAATACAGATAAAATTCACGTACCCGCATCCCCTTTACAATAAAAGCCTCTAACATGCATCGTTTCATTTTGATCTCTATAGATTATTTTATCAAATAAGTGGAGAGAGTTCTTATTCGAGTGTAACCATGAGTACAGTTTTTAAGTTCATTAAAAAGGAAATAATTTGCCGATATGGTCTACCTGAAAGGATCATCACAGATAATGAGACAAATTTAAATAACAAGATGATGAAAGAATTATATGAGTAGTTCAAAATTAAGCATCATAATTCACCTCATTATCATACGAAGACGAACGGAGCAGCGGGAGCAACCAATAAGAACATCAAAAATAACATAGAGAAGATGACGAAGGTTTATAAGGATTGGGTGAAATGCTCCCTTTTGCTCTGCATTTATACCACACATCATCCCGAACATCAACTGGGGCAACGCCGTTCTCTTTGGTATATGGCATGGAAGCGGTCCTTCCAATCAAGGTGGAAATTCCCTCCCTCAGAGTCTTAATGGAGGTGAAATTAGAAAAAGCAAAGTGGATACAAACACGATATGAGCAATTAAATTTCATCAAGGAAAAAATATTGACTGCATTATGTAGTGGACAATTATATCAAAGAAAAATGATGCACGCTTATGAAAAAAAGTTACGTCCCCGATGTTTTCGAGAAGGAGATTTAGTGTTGAAAAAGATACTTCCATATCAAAAGGATTACGGTGGAAAGTGGACCCGAAATTATGAAGGACCTTTTGTTGTCAAGAATGCCTGAGGAGCTCTTATGCCAACAAACATGGATGAAGATGATTTACCGCATACAATTAATTCTGATACAGTCAAGAAGTACTTTGTTTGATCACTTTAGTATGAGAAAGATAAAGTTAAGCAAAAAAAGAGTTTTCAAAGAACTATCTCAAATATTGGAGAAATTATTATTCCATAATTTTTCCACATCCTTGTTTGTAAACATCGTTCATCATAAAAAAGACTCACTTTTTAGTTGTAAACATATATACTTTGTCTTCCCGTTATTTGCATTATTCCTTATTCCGCTTAATTCCAAGGTAAAAATATCATTATTACCCTTGAAATAACTCAGAAGCACAAACTTGGTTAGGTGAAAACTAATTGATTGAAAATAAAGAGAGAAAAAAAAGAGAAAAGGAAAGAAATTGAAAAAGGCAGTATGGTGAAATCTTGAAAGTTATCGTAAGGAAAGTCAGTAGGTGCACGACGAAAGCTCAATGCGATGGGAGGTTCACATAATTAGAAGTGCATAACATAAGTAAAATATGAAGAAATTATTCATTTATCTTTAGCATCAACATGGGGCTAAAAACTGAGACATAAACCAATTAATAATGATGCATCATTTTCTTGAAAGAATGCTCGTTGTGAGAGCATGATCCTAGGACATGCAATGTTTTGAAGGATGGTGGATATGGCTACATCAGTCAACTTTAAAAAAAAATCATCAAATAATTTTCTTACAAATGTTCACAATCATCTGTAGCACGCATGCATACAAAATCTCTACTTTACATTTATATTCAAGAATTACAATGCGTAGACGTGCATCACATCGCTTCATTTTGATATAATTGAAGTGCATGGATCATTTCAGGACATTCTGTTGAAATCCACACATGATTTTCCAACATTTAGAACCTACATTAGTCTAGCTCTGGTTACCATAAGATGTATGAATAAGATAAAACATCATGTTATTTTCTTCAATTAAATCGAACCTGATTTGAGTCGAGGTTGAAGCTTATGTGTATCCAGATCTATTTTTTTTTCAAATATCTCGGTTAAATCAAATATGAATTGAGTCAAGGTCAAAACTTATGTTTATCCAAGTCTGTTTTCTTTCAAATATCTTGGTTAAATCAAATCCAAATTATGATTAAAGCTTGTGTCTATCCAAGACCATTTTCCTTCAATATCTTCGGTTTAATCAAACCCGAACTAAGTCGAGGTCGAAGACTATGTCTATCCAGGTCTGTTTTCTTTCAAATATCTTGGTTAAATAGAACTCAAACTAAGTCGAGGTCAAAGCTTGTGTCTATCCATGCCCATTTTCTTTCAAATATCTCAGCTAAATTGAACCTAAATTGAGTCGAGGTCGAAGCATGTGCTTATCCATGTTTCTATTCCACTTATGCATATAGTCATTTCTTATATCGATCAAAATACTTATCTAAACATTTGTACACCTTCTAAGTTAGAAACGTCAACAAAGAAAGACAGCTGTAGATACCATATTTTATCTAGTCTAATACTTTAAAAATACACATTATATATTTTTTGGGTCCATATACTTGTCTAAGACTATGTGTATGATTTGAAAAAAAACCAAAGAGAAAAATAGTCCGAGGACTAAAAGTAATTAAAAAAGAAAAAGGACTAAAAGTAAAAAGTGAAGTCTTAAATTTGCCTATAAATAGAGAGGAGGTCATTACTTAAAGAGAGCTCATTTTGGGAGAGAGAAGAGAGGTCTTGAGAGAGAAGGATATGATATATTTTTAGAGAGAGTGTGTGTGAGAAATAGGAGAGATCCTCCAAGATAGAAAGAAAGAGAATTTACAATTCAATTCATCAATTCTTATTCTTTATTCTTCATACTCGTGTAGTGCATAGTCTTTGTTTCCATTTTGATATATAAGTATCTGTTCCTTCTTATTCATCTTTCACTCTTAATCTTGAGGTTTATTTTATCATTGATGATTTTTCTACAAATTTGATAATGATCTTTGTCATCAACTTAATTAATGAAGGTGAGGATAAAGTCTTTGAGGGGTGAAAAATTAACTGAATTTGAATCAACCCTTCAATGGGTTGAAAGTGTACATTTGATACAAAAAAACCCCTATGATAATTTCTCGTACATAAAAATGCATAAATAGAGAGTTAAACATCTATATAAAGATTATGTAAATATTTAAGCTTTAATTTTTTTATGTTCTCATAAGTCTTTGTTTTTTTAAGATTTTATTGCTATTTTAGGGATACTTGTTTGAACTAGCTACCATCCATGATCATTCATTTACTATTTGATTACCAATGAGGGAAGAAATGCAATAATTGTAATTAGTGAACTAAGAAGTATAAAATAAAAAAGGGTATATTTATATCCCAAACAAAATATTACATTTTGAAATTTTATTGATCATTTTTAGTGACACTTGTTTGAAGTAGCTACCATCCATGATCATCCATTTGCTATTTGACTAGCAATGTGGGAAGAAAGGAATTATAAAAAAATCTATTTTGAAATTTATTTGATATTTGTATAGCAATTATAAAAAAAAAGGTAATTAGTAGCATATGTAGTAAAAAATGATATATTCATGCCAACTATGTATTTACATGTACAAATTATGAAATTAAACATGTTTCATAATATAAAAGATTATATATATAATATAACTATTACTTCTTTAAGAAAAAGAGGGTGATATCACACTCTATTTTGACAGAGAGTGAATCACCCTCGTTTGTTTAACAGAGGGTGATTTTGCTCTGTTCTTATTAAACAGAGGGCGAATTACCCTCTGTTAAGGTAGATGGTGATACCCTCTATTAAGGCAGAGGGTGATACCCTCTGTCATTTTCCCTCTTCAAATTTATCATACATTTTCTTCGTATCTTTAACATTTCTTTTCACTATTCTTTTTTTCCTTTTATAGTTGTTATCATTTCTTATTTCTTTTTCATTTATGTTCTTTTGTCATATTATTATGCTTATAATGTAATTCTTGTCTTATTCCCTTATCACTAGAATTAATGTTCAAATACGTATGGATTAAAATTATAACAATTAGATTTCAATTTTTTGTTAATTTCATTATTTATTTTTCACTAAAAATATCCTATGACGGACTTGAATTTTTTTGGGATAACAAGGTGAGGGGTTATTTTTTAGATACCAAGAATAACTCCAATAATGCTTTGATTTTTAAAAAATTTAAAAACTAAAAAATTACTTTTCAATAGTCTTTGTACCACCATTAAAGATCATTTATTTTTTTTATTTTTATGATACAAAACGTACCAAACGGGTATTCAAAAATGAATTTCTTCAACCTTGTTTTTTAGAATATAACTTGGATAGCGTTTGATTAAATTTGGTAATCATTTTAACAATGTGTGTTGTGGGGTGCTAATACCTTCCCCACATACAAATGACTCCCGAACCAACTTTGAGTTTTCGTAGACCAAATTTTTGTTTTAAAATTGGGTGGCCAATCACACTTTAAAATGATTGGCGGTGACTCCGATTTGTTTTTTTAAACAATTTTGCAATCGCCGCTTCGCGTCGCATGCATGTTACGACAATGAGCTACTCTTGAGATCGAATGGACCCACATGAGTAAAGCTATATGATTCAAATATCCGGCGAATTTATCTCTATAAATTTTTGACCTATTTAATCCTGACATTGTACGACTCCACTATAAGTTCGATGCCGAATCAACTTTCTATTCATACGTGCTACATTTTCTGTTGGTGTAAATTAAACTCTTTTATTTCATGATCCATAAATTATTTTAACATATTATCCTTCATGAATATCAGTAACAAGAGTGGGATGTAAAATTATCAACTTTTTCCTCTTGTTATTATTTTCTTAACTCATTTATTGACTGTGAATAAGAAAGACATAATAGTGAATTGTCTCGTACAATTCACCATGTCTTATTTAATGATTCATTTCATTGGGTACCTGGCCAAGTTAATGTTAGAATTATGTCCATAAAGTATGGTGTAATAACTATTATGAGTATTTAGTTATTTCTCATACATTTTGTGTTATTGAATTTAATGAATAAACAAAAATTTTCCTTTAATTAAAGTGTGTTTTTAATTTACTCAGGTCCAGGAACTATTATCAATGTAAGAAGAGTAAAGACAGAGGAGTCTTCCAAACAAAATCTTCTGAAATGGTTCAGAATGTTATTTGTAGTCTTAGGATCGACTGGGCAAACGAATCTGATTAATACTGTTAGGTTGAACCAATATATGCCAGTCTTGGGGCATGTGAGTGGAGACTAAAATGGTTAACCTAGACGTGTTATGGAACATGGTGAATAGACTGGTAATAATTAGTTTAGAGCGAAAATCGTTTACCTAGCTCTAAATCTATTTGTTACACCTTAAGCGTATTTTCATAATTACCTGAATTCTGAGGTGAATATGTAGCTTGACTTAGTTTACTTGTGATATTTGATATGTCAATGGGTGAGTTTAAATTGGCGGACAATATTTCGGCCGTGCGGATCGTAATTCAACTATGTTGGAGTTACGTGATTCACATATATAGAAATTCGTGATTGGATTGCGAAAGCAACAATATCACCTTATGCTTTATTGATAGGTGTGTGAATAAATAAATAAACTGGGCCTAGTATTCAATGAATTGAGTCGCTGATTAAGACATGTGAATTGCACGAGACAATTCACTATGTATTCACAGTCAATAAATGAGTTAAGAAAATAATAACAAGACGGATAAAATGGTAATTTTATATCCCCACTCTTGTTACTGGTATTCACGATGGGTAATATGTTAAAATATTCTGTGGACAGTGAAATAAAAGAGTTTATTTACACCAACAAAAAATGTAGCGCATATGAATCGAGAGTTGATTCAGCATCGAACCTATAATGGAGTCATACGTTGTCACGATTAAATATGTCAAGAATTTATGAAGATAAATTCATCGAGTATTTGAATCTTATAGCTTTGTTCATGTCGGACTATTCGGTCTCAGAAATAGCTCATGAGAACATGAATAGAAGAAACGATATCAGTTGGAGTGCCAAGGTGTACTTCGCACACTCATATGTGATGGATGTGTCACTTAATTAGTTAAATGTGATTAATTTTATTAAAATTAATTAATCTATTAGTTTTTAATTAATAGATAATTTTAACTAATTAATTTATAGAGAGATGAATTTCGATACAACACAAATTCTAAGGGGATATGTACAAAATTCGGCCATGGTGGTTATTTTTGGATTAATTTTCATAAATTTGAAATATAGGGGTATATTTACAAATTCTTAAAATTAATTACTATATATATGTGATAGCATTTAATTGCCACAATGGGATTGCATTAAATACAACACAACTCTAGAATATGATAATTTATACTGATCAATACATTGCGTAATTACACAAGAAAGGGAAATTGTTTTCTCCCCCTCCCTCACATGTTGCCGCCGAATTTCAAATTGAAGAAAGAAAATTTTGATTTTTCTTATTCAATCATTTTGAGAGACCACACTCAGTTTCTCAATAAATTCTTACGAGATATATCTTTGAAATGAACGAGTGGTTATTGGTGTGAAGAAAGTTTTGGGAAATTGGTTCTTGAAGATCATACTTGGATTTTGGTTCTTGGAGATCAAGCTTGAAGATTTTGATCTTGAAGTTTGAATAACATGAAGAACAAATATAAGGATTCCACCAATTCAGAAAATCTTTGATACATTGTAAATGTAAAAATCATTTCAACCTTTTCCTATTTGTTTCAAATTCTGATATGCATGACCGTTTGTTGTTTTGCTTTTTAATTATTCAATTCGATAAAGTAAGTTTTAAATTTTTTTATATTCAGCCCATGAACTGTTCGTGGTTCAAAGTTGTTTTTATTATTTTAATTATAAAACCACATATTCAATAATTGGTATCAAAGACATATGTTTTGATTATGCATATAAATATTTGAAATGAACTTATCAATGAATTTGTTGATATTGACATATATATTTGTATGGTAGATTCAAATTTATTTGAATGTGTTATGTGATTGGATCTCTATCTATTGGCTCTAGATGTTTTTTTTCTTTCAATTTAGAATTGATGTACACCGAATTTGAGGCATATAATTTTATGTAATTTATTTTATTGTAAAAATTATACTTTTTTTATCAATTCGATGTAATATCGATGCCGCCTAAAAAACTGCTAGAAAACACCATTCGTCGACACCGTCGCTGAAGTTGCCACCACCAGAAAATTACCGCCGGAAAAGTCACTGCAAACATCATCGGGAAGTCATCGGTCGCTGCCGCCGTCGGTCGCCATCGCTGCCGCCGCCCGCGACGTGCTGCACACTCCAACTGTCCACTTCCGTGCCATGCATGGTGACTGGGATTTATGAAACCATAAGCGATAATAATTAAAGTTTAGGAAACCCTGTGATATTTTATAAAAACCCTAATCTTAACTGAATNCCGCCCGCGACGTGCCGCACACTCCAACTGTCCACTTCCGTGCCATGCATGGTGACTGGGATTTATGAAACCATAAGCGATAATAATTAAAGTTTAGGAAACCCTGTGATATTTTATAAAAACCCTAATCTTATCGTTTATCTTTTATATTTTGAATTTTGAATTTTAGTTTTTAAACGGATAAAAGATAAATAAATTTCAAAAGATATGGTATCAGATATTTAAAAGATAATTATCTATTTTATCTTCTGAAATTTGATTTTAAAAGATAATTATCTTTTTTAATCCTTTTATCATTTGGATTTTGAATTCAAAAGAATAATTATCCATTTTATCTTTTGAATTTTATATTTAAAAAATAATTATCTAATTATATTTTATCCTTTGAATTTTAAATTTTGAAAAGGATTATAATGAGATTATTTAATTCAAAAAATAGTTTAATTTAATTAATTTTTTTATCAAAAATTAAATTTTGAATTTTTGAATTTTGAATTTTGAATCTAAATTTTGAAATTTGAATGTGAAATTTGAATTTTGAATTTTAAAATGGGAATGGACTTTGTAAAGAGTTACAAATTGGTAGGACTTCCTGATAAATGTGTCAATATGTGTTGTGCCGTTGGCCGGCATGGTGGCACGACACGTGTAAAATACATGTCGTGACGGTCACGGCATGATAATTCACATGACGGGCTGGGCACGGTACACAACCATGTGCTCGTAATGGGCCAAGGATTTTAAGCCAGACACGACACATTTAAGTTGTTGTGTCGTGCCTGGCACGACACGCAAATGGACTATGTCGTGCCTGGCACAGCCTATTGGAAAGTGTATCAAGAGTCATTTCACATACTTTCAATTATGGCACAAGATATACTAACATCACCTATC
Source organism: Datisca glomerata (assembly GCA_003255025.1). NCBI lineage: Eukaryota > Viridiplantae > Streptophyta > Magnoliopsida > Cucurbitales > Datiscaceae > Datisca > Datisca glomerata. The sequence goes on along the minus strand of QANY01000230.1, from coordinate 309,473 downwards.
TTTACGATAGCACCTGAATCTGCTTTAGTGCAGGTAATCGCGTATTGGATGAAAGGAGGACTAGGCTAGGGGGATATAATGGAGGCACTTATCTGCTTGAAGGATTGTCAAGATGCATCTTCAAGAGCTCAAGCAAGAACATATGACATAATTGAAGATTTTCTAGAATTAGACTTAGATAAAGAAAGCATAAATTAGACTCATATTTTAATTTCTCTACATGCCTTATAATAAATTTTTTAATACGTTTACAAAAGATTGATAAATTAACTGGGTGACAACCTAGTTAAAATGTACTTAATTTATAGTGATGTAAAGTTTGTATTAAAAATTTTAACGATGATTATTAATAAAAAATTTATCTCCCTTTTAAATAATTTGTGTTCTTTACCTATATTATATTCCATTTATTTTTAGCATAATTTAAAGTTTATTTTTAAATTAAATCACTTTTATCTCACCTTAATTATAATTTTTGTTTTTATCAACACACTTAAGGCGCGACACAGTTAAGGTACACATGCCAAATTGTGCCGTAAAAATGTTCTGTGCCGGCACGGCATGCCTCACATGTGCCTGGATATTCCGTGTTGTGCAGGAACACTTGACACCTCTACTTCCTGAAGAACAAATAGACAATTACAGACGCCCTAAAGATTAGTATCTAAATTAATTATAATTTATTTATTATTCTTTTATGGGTTGTAATTAGAAATGAGCCAATAAGGAGATTAATTTTGAATGGATGATTTATTATTAATCTTGCATCATCTTATAACATGTCATATAGAAATATGAGATATACCAATATCAAAATGTCATGTAGCATGTACACACATCATTGTATTTAATTTATGTTGGGTTATAATTTAAATACAATACGAATTTTCTAAAAGTTATAAATTTTAAATTGGGATTCAAATTTTATGAAAGTTTATAATTTTCAAAACTTTTTTTTTCTAAATTAGTAAAGAGTTATAATTTTGGAAAAAACAACGAAAAATCCATTTTTCCAAAAACTAAGTGGGAGGGTCGTTTACGTTGAAACGTTCCTAAGGTTCCTAATGCAAAATTGATTGTGGTACGAGGAATGGTTTAGAGTCGTCCTAGTGGTCCTCTCTTTAGTAGAAGAAACTTTGGAATCATGTTGCTTTGAGTCATCGAGTTGCTTAAGAAGTTAAATCTTGTAAAGGAAGTAGTGAGGCACGACCGTCCCTAGACGAACTGTTAGTTCATAGCAACCTTTAAAGCTGATCGGTTGGTTAAACACTTAGACCGAAACATATTGGAATCCCTCACAGGGACTAGTCAATGAGGCTAAGGTGACCAAAACCATTGGTGATTGGTTAAGCTAGATGTAGCGACATCTTGAGAAGCGTTAACCAAATGAGAGGAGTCTCGATGCAATAGGAGATAGCTTGGACGTTGTCTTTAGATGAGACAAGCTATCATTGTTGATCATAACATCATGGAATAAATGTTTTTATTGATTTTTTAAATATTTAAGTATTTGCATCATGCATCATACGTTCCTAAATGATTAAATATTTATTTTTAAAATTCCATGTAATCCGCAGCCGCCTTGAAAAGTCACCGTCGAAAAATGTCGCCGCCGCCACCGACGTCGTTGCCGCACCACCCGCTGCCATGCCGTCACCTCCTGCTGCCTGCCGCCATGCCCTGCACAGTTGGTTACCTAATTGGGTTTCGGCAACCTATGTATTTAGGAAACTGTTCGGGTTTTTGAAACTTTTGGGTTTGGGAAACCTAAGGTTTTTCAGAAACCTATGGATTTAGAAAATCATTGGGGTTTTGAAAACTTTTGGGTTTTGAAAATCTAAGGGTTTTGGAAACCTAGGATTTAGGAAACAATTGGGTTTTGGAAACTGTAGAGTTTACGAAACCATTGGGTTTTGGAAACTTTAGAGTTTATAAACCTTGAGGTTTTGGAAGTTTTTTGATTTAGGAAATCTTAGGGTTTTTCCCAATCTAGTCCCAAAATACTTTTTATTTAATTAGGTAATTTTTCAACACTAATTAATTGAAATTTATTTTATAAATTGTTTTTAAAAATAAATCAATTGATTGATTTATCAAAGTAAAAAATTGTAGGAAAATTAAATTTTAAATTGAAAATTGACTTTTAAAATGGGAGTGTTTGTAAAGAATTACAGAGTGGTGAAATTTCTTGATGGAAAATGAGCAAATTATAGATGTCATGAAGATTAGTTTATAAATATTGTAATTTATTTGTTATTCTTTTATGGGTTGTAATTAAAAATGAGTCAATAGAGAGTTTAATTTTGAATGAATAATTTATTATTAATCATGTATCATCATATAACATGCCATATAGAAATATGAATATGCCAATAACAAAATGTCATGTAGCATGTACATGCATCATTGTAGTTTAATTTATAATGGGTTATAATTTAAATACAATGCGAATTTTATAAAAAATTTAAATTTTAAATTAGAATTTAAATTTTATAAAAGTTAATAATTTTTAAAACTTGTTTTTTCCAAATTAATAAAGAGTTATAATTTTTGAAAAAAAAATGAAAAATCCATTTTTCAAAAACTAATTGGGATGGTTGTTATGTTGAAACGTTACCAAAGTCATCAACGCAAAATTGATCATTATAGCCGCCCTAGAGGTCCTCTCTTTAGTTGGAGAAACTTGAGAATCGTGTCACTTTGGTCATCGAGTTTCTTAAGAAGCTAAAGCTTGTAAAGGAAGTAGTGAGACAGGATCGTTCCTAGACGATCTGTTAGTTCATGACAACCTTTAAAGCACATTCGAATCTCTCATAGGGGCTAGTCAATGGGGCTAAGGTGACCAAAACCATTGGTGATTGGTGAACCTATATGCAGTGACATCTTGAGAGCGTTAACCAATGAGAGAAGTCTCGATGTGATATGAGGTAGCTTGGACATTGTCCTTAGATGAGAAAAGCTATCATTGTTGATCGTAACATCATGAAAGAAATATTTTGTTATTGGATTTTAAATATTTAAGTATTTGCATCATGCATCATACTTTCCTAAATGATTGAGTATCTATTTACACCGCTTTATTTATTATTTTCAGTAATCATGTCACTATCCACACTTTCAACTATCTTAAACGCGAATAAACTTACCGGTGAAAATTACATAGATTGGAAACGTAATCATGATATCGTGTTGACGATAGAAAAGCACAAGTTTATGCTCACCACCCCTTGTCCCCTTGAGCCAATTGCTAAATTTACTCAAGAGAAAAATGATACTGATGCTTCTTAGCTGGATTCTGATGAGACCGTCAGGTGCTACATCTTGACTTTTGTTAGCAATGTGTTACAACAACAGTATCAGAACATGGAAACTGCCACTGTTGTGATGTTGAACATCACTGAAATATTCAGAGATTATGGTCGTCAAGCCAAACAGGTAGCTATACAAAACTTCATGAACTGCAGGATGAAACCTGAAACTCCTGTTAAAGAATTTATTATGTTGATCATTAGCTATCTGAATGAGATAGAGATCATGGGTGCTGAGGTAGATGGTGAGACACAAGTTGGTTGATCCTTGAGACTCTGCCTGACACTTTTGAGAACTTCAAACTTAATTATTTGATGAATAAGTTGAGGTACTCACTTCCTGAGCTGATGAAGGAACTATAAGTTGCTGAGACCCTATTTCTAAAGGGCAAGAGGAAGACTGGAGAGAAAAACTTTACAGAAAGAAAGGCTTCCACCTCTGATGCAGAAAAGAAACACATGAGAGGTCCCCAGAAGGTAAGGGCATAATGGAAGAACCATAACAAGGGCCTAGAACCTATGGAGCCTCGACGTAGTGGGAGGGTTATGAGATAGCCTCACATGTACATGTCTTATGGAGATTCTTTAACAACAGTCTCAGATAAGAATCATGATGAACCTGTTTTCTACTCACAGGCCATGGCTAGTCCTGAAGCAAACCTATGGCAAGAAGCCGTGAACGTTGAGATACATTCAATGTACTCGAACGTAGTATAGAAACTTGTAGATCCTCCTGAATGGGGTAAAACCTGTAGGGTGCAAATGGATCTGGGTGGGAATGGGCAGACATTCAAAGTTAGACCAGTAGCCAATGGCTACACTCAAAAGGAAGGTATAGACTATGTGGACACCTTCTCACCGGTAGCCATACTTAAATCCATCTGAATTCTCCTATCCATTACTATTTCCCTCGATAATGAAATCTAGAAGATGGACGTCAAGACTACTTTTCCGAATATCAATCTTGAAGAGCGCATTAATATGTAGGGGTGTTCAACTGTCTGGCTGGTCGGATTTTTGGAGGAAAATCAGACAAGACCAAAAATAACAATCCTACTATATAGAGGACCGAACCGACCATAAATCTGGAAAAAATCTTGACCGACCAGACTGAGAATCAACAGTCGATTCGGATGGACTTGGTGGACTAAGGGAGAGGGAGAGAGATTGAGTTGAGAGAGAGGGATGGGCGATAAGAGGGACGCAGAGACTTCACTTCATTTAACCTAAAACCCTAAATATATATGTATATATATAATATACGGTTAGTCTGGTCGGATCAGTCCAGAACTAACAAAAATTTTGGATCAGTCTAAAATTTCAGTCCTCTCTAAAAGAAGGACCGAACCGACCATTAATAAGAAAAAAGCTGTCCAGATTGATCAATTTCAGTTTGGACTGGTTTGGACGATTTTTGAACACTCCTATTTATATGGCTCAATCAGACGAGTTCATGAAAAAATGTCAAGAGGGCAAGGTTTGCGAGCTGCTTAAGTCCATTTATGGACTTAAACAAGCGTCACAGTCGTGGAATATTAGATTCGACAAAACTGTCAAGAACTTTAGTTTTGAACAGTTAGTGGACGAACCCTTTATGTATAAGCTGATACATGAAGGGAAAGTAGTTTTTCTAGTCTTGTACGTATATACTCTACTCATTGGGAATGATGTAGAAAAATTATCTGATGTCAAGATTTGGCTTGTAAAATAATTTTATATGAAAGATCTTAGAGAAGCTGCATTTGTCTTAGGTATTCAGATCTTTCGAGATAGAAAGAACAAATAATTGGCACTGTCTCAAGCATATTATATTGATAAGCTGATGGATCACTTCAATATGTAAGACTCCAAGAAGGGATATCTTCCTTTCAGACATGGAGTCAGCCTCTTAAAGGAGTAGTCTCCCAAGAATTATCAAGAAGAGGAAGACATGAAAAAGATTCCCTACGCCTCAGCCGCAGGAAGTCTTATGTACGTGATGCTTTGCACAAAGCCAGACATTTGCTATGTCGTGAGCGTGGTGAGTCGTTTCCAATCTAATCCTAGAATAGAGCATTGGAATACCGCTAAGCATATCCTTAAGTATCTAAGGAGAATAATAAACTACTTGCTTATGTATTTAGTGACTCACATGAATATGACGGCGTATACTGATTCCGATTTTTAAATAGACAAGGATTCTAGGAGGTCCATTTCAGGATTAATTTTCATCCTGAATGGTGGAGCAGTTGTATGAAGAAGTACCAAGCAATCTTGCATTACTGATTCTACCATGGAAGTTGAATATGTGGCAGCTTGTGATGTTGCTAAGGAGGTTGTATGGCATAGAAAGTTCTTGAAGAATTTGGAAGTTGTTCCCGAAGCTGACAAGCCCATGACACTTTATTGCGATAACAATGGGGCTGTAACAAACTCAAAGGAACTAAAGAGTCATAAAATATCCAAACACATAGAGTGTAAGTATCACCTAATTAGAGAGATTGTTCAGCGTGGAGATGTTGTTATAACACACATATCAACGTTCAACAACTTGACAAATGCATTCACGAAAACTTTAAGTAGTAGAGTTTTTTATGGTCATTTAGCGGGCCTGGGGATACGAGATTGTACACATCTACTTTAGTCAAAGTGAAAGATTGTTTTACTTATGTCCATAAAGTAGGGTGTACTAACTATTTATGAGTATTTAGTAATTTCTCAGACATTTTGTATTACTGAATTTTATGAATAAATACAAGTTTTCCTTTAATTAAAGTGTGTTTATAATTTACTCAAGTCCTCGAAAAATTATCAATGTGAGAAGAGTAAAGACATATGAGTCTTCCAGACAAACTCTTCTGAAATAGTTCATCACGTTATTTGCAGTCTTAGGTTTGATTGGTTAATCGAATCTGATTACGACTGTTAGGTTGAACCAATGGATGCCAGTCTTGGGACATGAGAGTGGAGAGTCAAATGATTAACCTATACGTGTTATAGAATATGTTGAATAGACTGGTAACAAATTAGTTTAGAGAAAAAGTCATTTGCCTATGTCAAATGGGTGAGTTTCAATTGGCGGACAATATCTCAACCGTGTGGATCGTAATTCAGCTATGTTAAAGTTACGTGATTCACATATATGAAAATTCATAGTTGGATTGTGAAAGCAACAATCTTATGTTTTATTGAAATGTGTGTGAATAAATAAATAAATCAGGCCTGGTATTCAATTAATTGAGTCATTGATTAAGATGTGTGAATTGCAAAAGAAGATGTTGTTGTGGCTCTTTTCCTCAGTTGAGGTGGATGACTTAAGCTGTGTAGGAGCACTACTACAATTTTGGTTTTAGTTGACAATCACATCTATGATGCAATGACAGATATCTAAAATCTGTAAATGAAAAATAATTAGGGTGGGGTAATTCGGGATTGATGATAGCTCAAAAGTTAGTTTTCATCCATGTGTTCTCTATTGTGAAAGTTAATTTTTGGGCTTTCATAATAACTTCTTATAATGGCTGTGGAAAAACAAACCATGTCATAGTTCAATAGTATAAAAAAACTTACTAACTACCCAAAGTTCATTTTATTTATAGAAGTGTCATCCTATTTAATCCATCGTAAACCCTAGTTTTACTCTTCACAGTCTATTTTCTCTTTGACAGTGGCGAATGACGATTCAGAAGAGAAGACTGTGCGCCATGTGAGTTTCACGGCGGCTTCTAGGCAAGCTTCCAGGCGAGCTTCGATGGTGGCGTTCAACGATGAGGTTCTACTCTTTATAGTATATTTTCTATTTATGTATGTTTTCATCCTCAACCTCTATTTAGCAAAGAGAATGGGTATCGGAGAACCCAGAATTTGTTCTCTTACGCCTCTCTTCTTTTCTCGGTCTCCGAGTTTGTTCTCTTACGCCTCTCTTATTTTCTTGGTCTCCGAGTTTGTTCTCTTACGCCTCTCTTCTTTTCTTGGTCTCTCTCTTTATCTCAAAAATTCCTGAGCTCTCAAAAAAACAAACACACACACACACACACACACACACACACACACACACACACACACACACACACACACTCTCTCTCTCTCTCTCTCTCTCTCTCTCTCTCTCTAATTTTTTGGGTTGAGAAATTTATGGAGCATTTGTGGATTTATTTTCCTGAATCAACTATGAGGTTTATCCCATTTCTCAATATTAACCATAACCGAATTGTTGTTCTTGAAACTTGGTTGTGTTTTGAGGCAATATTCTTTTCTAGGAATCAATAAGGTCTATTTTATATAGCGTATTAAAAATATCTCAACCTTCAGCTTAGGTGATATATGTAGACATTTTTCAATCTTTCGGAAAGAGTTTCTGGGTTGTGCTTCGAACAGTTATTGTGTTTGTTTTATTTTGTACGGATGGTATACTTAAAAGATACTCAAGCTAGCTCTTTGTTATCGGTTAGGATTTTAGTCATCTACTTTTTAATTAGTGTTGTTCTTGAACTTCTAGGTTGATTCTTCTATCAAGGAAAGAGTTTTTGAATTTTTGTATCATATTTATCTGTTCATTTTCTGCTTACTGTTATGTTTCTTGTGTGTAGAAAGATTAATTGTAGTTACAAATTTATTGTTTTTTTCACGGTTTTGTTGGAGGTTCTCTGTTGGAAACCTCGGTATTTTTAATTTCTCAATGTATTATCTTCTGATATTGAAAATTCAATTTTTCCATGATTCTATTATTGTTCTTATATAAGGAACTTGGATTGCCATTCTATGTTTTCTTAATCTGTGTAGGATCTTGGCAAAAAATTTGAATGTAACTCTCTCTCTCTCTCTCTCTCTCAGCCCTAGCTCGCGCCGCCTGAAAGGTCAAGCTCACTTATTCTTCTATACTAGTAGTTTTATATTTGAACAAAATGTTTTAGAGTTGTGAATTGGATTTTAGACTTTAAAAAATCTACTTTAATGGTTATAATTGATGAGCTAAACATTGAACATACATGTTATGATGTTTAACTTGTAATAAATAAATATACAATAATCGTGTGAGTTTTCTCTCTTTCTGCCTTTTCTTTTTATCTTGAGTTGTGATTTATTCAGTCTATTTTTTGTGGCAACATTGTTCATTATATTTTTTATTGGTTGATTTGTGATTCTATGTCTAGCTTTATTGCTGAACGAAATCCATACGCATAATTTTGCTTAATTTCTTTGAGAATCTAGTCATTTAAGAGTTTATCTATTAAGACTTCATGCTCTGATGATCTTTAACCAAATCATATGGGTTTAAGTTTTGTCATCGCAAAAGAAGAGAAAAGAAAGCAAGAAAGAATTCAATCTATAATTGCTCGTTTCACTTCAGTGGTAAAACTTATTAACCATTCTTATTAAGGTCAAGTTTACCTTGAATGGTATTCCTATTAGTTTGTTTGATAAGATTATTTAGATAGAGTGAAACTTATAATTCACCATTCTTATTAAAGACATTTATTTGAATGGCAGACATAACTAGACCTATCGTCTAAAGATTTGGGAGGTCTCTGTTGTGGGATATTTATAGATTACAAAAGGATTAATCAATTGCCACACCCTGACAGATTCAGTTAGAACCGATGATTGAGCATGATAGTGAATTTAATTACACGCTTTTTCATTGTTGTGGGTTCTTTTATGCTCGAGATTTTTGCAGGTTTGATAGGTTGACAGATTGTGAAGGCTCTTTGTCGCATGATTTGAAAGCATGTGAGCTGGTTTGAATTGGTGTGAACTGCAGAGCATGTTTGATCGGTATGTGAACTTTTAGATGAGTTTCTGTCAATAATAAAAAAGTTATTGTTACCTTCTTCTGATTAATTATTCACGAAAACTAGATATGATCTAGTCTTTATCAATATCAACATCATTATATCATGGTCTGTCTGCCTTCATTCTCCTGGAAAAAATATCATCGGCAATTTCTTACTTCATTTCTGTGTTTAAAGTTTATAGTTAGCAGCTTAGCTTTTCCCCAACTATTTAGTATATTGTTCTTTAACTTGTCACAGTATCATACTTGATTGTGATATTAATAATGCTATAGGCGTCTAGTTATTGAGCTATCTTTCTTTGGGTCATCATCCTTCTTAAGAATTTTTAACAGTGATTAAAAAGCAAAGCGCATGTCAATAGTGATTAATCAACTTCTTTGCAAGAAAAATATTGGAACATGTTGAAGGGCTGTCATAGGAAGGCAATGCCTTTCCATGACAATTTTTTTAAAGAGTTAGGGTACTCTTAATGACAGGGATTCCCCGTCATCTATATATTTTACGGGGACTAAAATGACGGGGATTCCCCGTCATCTATCTACTTTTCGTGGCATCTACGATGACAGGGATCCCCATTATTGTACCCCTTTTTATTGACCTTTTTTTAAATTACTAAAGAGTATAACTCGGTAGATGACAGTCGGTCAGCCGTCATCTAACCCCTTTTTTGTAGTAGTGTAGAGACATATGGAGGGAGAGCTGAGGTGGAAGCTTGCTGTGCTTACTCATTGTACTTGCTGACTTGGCATGCTGACTAGGAGAACTTAATAGAGATGAGTTGCTAATATACAAGAATTTAAGGAGCACAAAAACGAAAATTATAATACAAAAACTGCATGGTTTTTCCAATAACTATAATCCAAAAGCCACATAGCTTTGAAAAAATGGAAGTTCATAAATTAACTATATATTTCATTCATTTCGATTATACGTAATTAACAACTAAATTACATAATGTTAAAATGAAAAAGACTTTCAAGGTTGCTTATTGAGATTTTCCCAGTAATTATTTTCCCACTTCTCCACTTGCCTAATTACGTTGTCATTTCTTCTATAAAACCTAGCAAGGGATGGGGTCTCAAATGGAGGAGGAATGGTGCATGGAGTTTTTAAAGAAGGATTTTTTACCAAAGACTCAGTCATGAACTTATTCTCCAACCCTTGTCTAGGGCAAGCCATTGTCTCTGAGCATAACTCATCTGCTCCTTCTGGTATCTTTGGCTTGAATTTTAGAAGCTTTGCATATTCACTTAGTAAATGGAAGATGTAGTCATACACATTGTCCATTTTTAATTCTTCTTGGATAAAATCACTTGCTGCCTTCCCAATAGCTTGTGCCTGTCAATTTGCCCAAATAATGTCACATTAATTCCTGCAAAATGTGTTAAAAGTGGACTTTTCTATGGTATTGGCCAGATAGTGATACCATGGGTTGATTCACTATTGGATCACCTAAGATTCTCTAACGGTGGATCAATCCTCGTACAATACAAGCTCGGTACTAAAGAAGGACTTGCTAATTTAATAAATTTTACTGGAAAATAAACACTTCCACCTCATCAAAACACCATAATTTAATATATTAATAGATATAAATGACTAAGTTGAACTTAATTAGACTATATGTTTTTCAGTAAAAATGAAAATAGGCATTTTCTGATCATTTTAACTTATGGCTTAAATGAAAAGAATCACTTACAGTTTAACTGTTTTTCAATTACACTCCTGCCTATTTTTTTTTTTGGGTTTATTTCTTCACTTACAAGTTACAACACTTTAAAATATTTTCAAATGAATCCAATTTTGCACAAAATTTGCTGTTTTAGCTTTTTTTAATTTTGTTTTACGTCTTTGCTTTCATATTTTTATATTATTTCATTTTTATAAATTTTAAAATATTTTTTGGTTTTTGGAAAGAAAATAGCAAAAACGTGGTAGGGCAGGACTTGACCATTTGGTAAAAAAAGTGAGAAGGAAAAATACTTTTGGCCTGAAAAATATTGATAGAGTTTAATTGAGAAATAAAGAAATTTTCAAGGTAAACAAACACAAGAAAATAAGAGTACTCACTTTTTGTTTATGCCTGTTGCCCCAATCCACAGCAAACTTAATAGACTTGCACTTGTCATCATCTCTAATAGGCCAGAAATGGTGCAATGGTTGCAGATATCTTGTGAAGAAATCATAATATGTAGGCTTTACAATCATTGTCACCGAATTACAAGCAAGAATGTATTTTTCACTAACTGACCATGCCCATCCTTCAATGTATACCTTGTACCTATACATGTCAATAATTTAAAAGTCACATTTACAAATAAAAAATGGAACATGTGTCATTTTTATCTAATAATTAAGCACTTCTATATGTTAATTTATATAGTTATATGTATGTATATATAGTTTCTTAATGTTAAAAGTCTTAGAGTCTAATTCAACTAAAAAGTTAACTTGAGAGTTGATGGTTGCTCTAAACTTATATTATTAGCTTGATACTTTTTCTCAACCGATACAAGATTATTTCCTCAATACCCTCTGTCACGTGTAGGCCGGCCTTTTACTTGATTCTTGTCACGTGGAAAGGTAATATGAGTCCAATCATATTTGACTTTCATCTAAAAAAACCATAATACCATGTTAAAATCTTAAAATCTAACTCAACTTAAAAGTTAAGTTAAGAGTTGACGGTTGCTTTAAACTTATATTTTTAGTTTGATACTTCTTATCTTATGTGAGATTATTTGCTCAATACTTAAATTAAATTGAGGAAAATTGCTCATAGAATTGGTCAGTTTTGACAAGTATATTTAGTGCAAATAAACTAAAAATAGACAAAAAAAGAAGTTGACAAGGACAAAATAAAAGTCGTGGACAACTTAATTCTGCAAAATAAAGAGATGCATTAAAAATGTAGTTTTACCTTAAAAGTTATGTAAATGAGAGATGATAAGGTTTATTTTATACCTGTGAGTGCATTGGCTTGCTAAGTCTGATTGCTTATATCCTTGTTGAGACTCAAGAATCCAATCCTGCAAATTATTTTGATAATTATAAGATTAAACTTTGCTGAATTGAATATTCAATATCCAACATGTAATAATAATATTCCAGATTTGAAGGTATCAAATCCTGAAATTTTGAGCTAATGTTTAATCATTTGATCACCCAAAACTCTTTATAACAGTCTAAGTTAATTTTATTGAAGAAATAATCTAACATCGGTTGAGAAGAAGTATTGGACTAAAAATATAAATTTAAAGTAACTCTCAAGTTAACTTTTGAGTTAAGTTACGCTCTAAGACTTTAATATGATATCAGAATCAATTCAAGCACAACTGGACCTGTACTATATTTCTACGTGACAAGGACCAAGCAAAAGACGGGCATACACGTGGCGTGGGGTATTGAGGAAATAATCTCACATCGGTTGAGAATAAATATTGAGTTAAGAATGTAAATTTAGAGCAACTCTCAATTCTCAAGTTAACTTTTAAATTGAGTTAGACTCTCAGCTTCGAAATTGATCATTTGCGGTTAGAAAAACATATAATATACCTGAACATAAAGACGGGCATTCCAGTCTTGTGTATCAGAAAGGTTGCACTTGAGGAGGTCTCTCCTGGATTCTGCCACATATGGATTTCCTTTCCAGTAAGCATATGGTTCTCTTTCAATCCATCTGCTTCTATTATTTCCTTCTTTTAGGTCCTTCAACAAGTTCTCCCATGGTTTTATATTGATCTCAGCCCTATAAGTTCAACATATATAGAAGAATAAGTAAGTTAGATTTTGAAGTGTTTTCTATGTGATGAACTAATATGTACAATTAATATACATCCTAAATTGATAGTTTAAGTATTTTGTTATTTCATTAGGTTGATGTTTTATTAATTAAACGCCCTAAACGTTCATAGAAATACTCACTAATGTATAAGCTAGGCTAGCACTTCGGATAAAGCTTAGAGTTTAATGATCATTTGAAAGTAAGTCCAGTTCGTCCTTAGTATTACTTGACTTAAGTTCTCAGTGACTCTTCGACAAAGACGCACCCAATGGTGCTACTTTCCCTTAAGTTCATTGTCTTCTTTATGTACAAAAAATCAGCTGATCCACACGAGATAGTGTGCTCGTCCCAATTAGATATAAGAAATAAAATTTATAATATATAAAATAAAACCATATATTTAGTTAACATTATATCGTAAAACTAATCTATTGAACTTACACAATAGGAAAATGAAGCTACCGTGAAGGTTCTAAACTTAGTTACGTTGATATTACAGAAATTAAAGAGAACAGAAACGTAGCGAAAAAGGTAAAGAAAACAAGGAAAATAATAAAGTGACAAAATATTTCTTTCGTTTTCCTCTCTATATTTCATTGGAACAAACAATATATTCACGATTTCATTCATTTTATTAACTTATAATTTTCACGACAACATCCAAACTTAGCCTTCAAAAATCAAACCGTCTATAATAAAGTCGGGTTCTTGAGAGGTTGGAAAAAGTATGCCAACCAACACAGATTCATCATTCTTAAACATAACTGTTACGAGACTTCACTCAACCCGGCCACTAGAAGTATCAGTACCTTCTGTTTGGTGATCCAAACCAGAAATGTTTGTGTGATCTGAATCGTTAATAGGTTATTCAACGGCCTAAATCTGGCTTAAGTAAAAGATTAAAAAGTAAGTTGATGTGTTATAATTTTTTATTTTCTTTTTAATTTTTTTAAGTCAAATCTCATGTCCTTTCTATAAAAGGACGGGCAAGATTCAACATCATTTCTCATCAATTGGTGCGTGTCTAAAAAATATTATACTTTATTTAGATTTGGAGGAGAGAAAATTAATAAATTTTCAAATTCATAAAAAAGTGTACACGTATTATCAAATGATATAAAAGAGTATTGAATATTCGATACTCCAGTAGTACCATAAATTTTTCCACGAGAAGAAGAGAAATAAAGTCCTCAATAGAATATATATATATATATATATATATATATATATATATATCAGTTGAAGTTAAACAAGGAGAGAGAAGCTGCTGTAATGGCTGAAAATGTTATTCTTTGTTAACCTAAAACAATTACAAAGAAGACAATATAAATACACTTGTAATAACCAAAAGAATCAAAGAATCAGTGTGTGAGCTAACTGAAGAATATTCCATGCTCTCTCATTGGTTGAATTTAAATTTTGTTCTCTCAATCATTTTGGCAATGATTGGCAGACTGTCATGACCAATGGGAGTTGGACTTGTGCAATTATGGTTAGGATAAGATTGATGCTTGAGTGACCATTGATTGTGAGGTGAGTTGGACAATGACTGAGCTATTGAGTTTGGTGACGTGTGCTGCATGAAAGCTTTGTCACCCACTGGTTGCACGGAAAGGTCTTGAGGATGCAATGTTGTAGTGTCTTCTTCAATACCCCCCTTCAAACAAGATGAGGAGTAAGCAACATTGAGCTTGGCCCTTAGTTCAGTGAAGCGAGATGGAGACAATGCTTTGGTAAATAGGTATGCGACTTGAGTAGCTGTGGGAACATATCTTACTTCATGAACCTTACAAAGAACATGTTCTCGAATAAAATGAACATCAATTTCAATGTGCTTCGTTCTGGAATGAAACACATGATTGGTTGCAAGAGACGCTACACTTTGATTATCACACCACACTATTGGAGCTTGAGGCAATGTTAAATGTAGTTCCTTGAAGAGAGAAAGAAGCCATACAATCTCAGTGGCAACAGAAGCGAGAGCACGATATTCAGACTCTGTACTTGATCTAGCCACAGCTATTTACTTACAGCACTCCAATTGATTAGATTCCCACCTAGAAAGATGCATAGACCACTTGCGGACTTTCTATCATCAAGGTTACTGGCCCAGTCCGTGTCATAATAAGCTTTGAAAGTGAGTCAAGAAGCAGGAGTGAATGAGAGTCCCAACTGTTGGGTGCCTTTAAGATATCAAATGATCCTCTTGCAAGATTTCCAGTGATCATTACTGGGAGATGACGTGTATTGACCGAGCTTGTTAGCTGGAAAAGATATGTCAGGTCGTGTCATTGTTAAGTATTAGAGTGCCCCTATAATGCATCGATAAAGAGATGGGTCACTAAAAGGAATACCAGAAGATTGAAGTTTGTAGGCTTGACACATTGGAGTTAGACTACTGTTGCAATGAGACATATTAGCTTTGGCCAATAATTTATTGAAGTACTTTGACTATGACACAACCCTGTGTTATTTCTGAATGCTTCAAAACCAAGGAAGTATGAGATAGAACCAAGTGTTTTTCAGGAAAAATTCTTGCTGAGATGAGAAATAACCTGTGTGATATGAGTAGTAGAGCTCCCAGTAACAAGGATATCATCAACATAAATGAGAACAAGTATGATGCTGGATGAAGTGATGTGAATGAAGAATGATGAGTCAGAGACAGAATTATGAAATCCTATAGTAAGTAAAGTGGTCTTAAGTCTGTCAAACCATGCCCGAGGAGCTTGGCGAAGACCATAGAGAGCTTTTTGTAATTACCAGACATAATTGGGCTTGGGAGGATCCAAGAAGCTAAGTGATTGCTCCATGAAGACAGTTTCATATAGGGCGCCATGCAAGAATGTATTATTGATGTCCAACTGTTGGATGTCCCAACCGCGAGCGACAACAAGTGTAAAGATCACTCTGATAGTGCAATGTTTGATCACAAGGCTATATGTTTCAAAGAAGTCAATTCCAGCTGTCCGAGTGTTTCAAAGCATCAGGGTGATGCTTCAGTCTGAACACCCATTTTCACTTGACTATAGGCATATTGGGAGGAGAGGGAACCAGAGTCCGAGTGTTGTTCTTGAGGAGAGCCTTGTACTCAGTTGTCATTGCCTCAGCCCAATTAAGGTCTGCAAGAGCTTCATAAACACAACTAGGTTCCAAATTAGATAAGTTGGCATTAAACAACTTAGGTTTAAAGATTCCTACATTTGACCTTGTAATTATAGGGTGTTGAGATTGAGTGGGAGCAATTGGTTGAGACATAAGAGTGACAGAGAAGATGAGTTTGCTAGTGGTAAGGTGTAGGTGGGGATAGTGGGAGGTACATGTTGAGAAAGAGAAGAAAAGGAAAATAAAGTGTGACATGGGGAGCTATGTCTCTCTCTGACTTGAGGTGAGCAAGACATAGAAGAAGGAGGCCTTGCTTCAGTTGTGGAAGGAGTGTTTGCATCATGTTCCTGTATAAGAGAAAGAGGATATTGTATATGGAGTAAAATAGTGGGTGAATTGTGTGAAAGTGAGTGTTTGGTGATGAGTTGAAAATAAGGGATCTCAATCTCATTAAATATGACACTTTGTGCAATGTAAATTCTCCTTGTAAAAGGGTCTAGGCACTTCTAACCTTTATGAGAGGGGTTGTAATCAATAAATATACATTTGGTGGTGTGAAAATCAAGTTTGTGTTTGTTTAGGGTCTTAGAAAGAGAAAATAAGTGTATCCAAATACTTTGAGTAAGGAGTAGTTAGGAGGTTTGTTATGTATCATTTCAAAGGGGTATTTGGAAGACAGAACAGGAGTGGGAAACATATTAATTAGGTGCACAGATGTACTAAAGGACTCCCACCAAAACTTAAGTGGAAGTTGGCATGGGAAAGAAAGGTTAAGCTCTTTTCAACTATATTTCTATGTTTTCTCTCAACCTTACCATTTTGTTGATGTGTATGGAGGCATGGGTGTCTAAAGGTTATACCTAATCATTTGAGGATGGGCAAAAAAGGTCTAAACTCACCTCCCCAATCTATTTGTAAACAAATTACTTTGTGTTTAAAGGTTCTCTCAACATAAGAGTTAAATTCCAAAAATATTTTTGTTACTTTAGACTTAAGTGTAAGAAGAAAGATCCATGTAAAGCGAGTGAAATCATCAACAAAGCTAATGTAATATCTAAAACTAGACATGGAAAGTTGAGGAGAGGGTCCCCAAACATCTGAGTACACAAATTCAAAGGGTTTTGCCTAAACCAAATGAATCACAAAACTCAGGTCGCATTTCATTGAAAGAAGAACTAGTTGCATGCTTAAACACTAAACCTAAGATATGAGCTGAGGGGTGCCCCAGTTTCCGGTACCACAAGTTGGCATTAGTACCGCATTTAGACTTAGACAGTAAACAAGAAAGAAAAGTAGAAAGGTTGTTGGTGTGAGACTTAAGCTTTGACAAGTGAGAGCTAGTGGGAGTATTGTGCTTGTGTAGTGAAGGAAAATGATATAAGCCTCCTTTAAGCACACCCTCAAGCATAACTTCCTTTGAAGTCTTGTCTTGAATGAAGCAATAGTCCAAATAAAAAACAATAATATCAGGGTTAGTTTTGGTTAACTATGAGACACTTAAGAGATTTTTGGTAACATGAGGTACATTTAGTAATTGATCAAGAGTTAATGTGATATGTGGTTTAGTTGTGTGAATGCATGTCTTGCCAACATATGTAATTGGAAGAAGCTCACCATTTCCTATAACAAGTTTATATTTACCCTTAGAGTCATTCTTGATTGAGAGATTGGACATATCGGGTGTAAATGTGAGCATTTGCTCCACTATCAATGAACCAACTATTGTCATCAACTGAGGAATGTTCTTCTAGATAAGTTGTAGGTGCCCTTGGAGTGGAATTGCCATGGTAGGGTCCTATTTGTCCTTGGGAAGATTGGTTGTTGTCATTGACAGTAGGTTGAAACTCATAGTCAAAGCGATTGTAGCAGTTGAAAGCATAATGTCCACGTTTTCTGCAGATTTGACACATTGGCCTTGCATTGCTTCTTCCTCTCCCTCTGCCTCTTCCTCTTGCATTTCCAGAATTGTTTCTGTTTGTGTAGCGTTGAGAAGGACTTCTATCATTTCTTCTAGTGAAATTAGAAAAGTGTGCAGAATGAGTGTTTTACTCAACTTGCATTAGAGAATTTAGCTGCTCCAACCTCATTTCGTGGCTTTGTAACATGAATTGGGCTTCCTGAAGTGACACAGACTCATACCTTGATGGACTACTACAGGATCATGCTCACTTCCTAGTCCACCTAATATGTAAAGAAGAAGATCTTCATCCTCAATTAGTTGGCCACTGGCTGACAAACTGTTAGCTATTGATTTCATTCGTAGAATGTAGTCATTGATGTTTGACCCACCCTTTTAATAGTATGTAATTTGATACCTGAGCTTAAGTGTTCTAGCTTTGGACTGAGAGGTAAATGTATGTTCTAGAGCTAGCCAGACTTCATGAGATCTTTGGCACCTTACAACGTGCCCAGACATGCCTGTGTTATAGAGGATAATAACCAGCTCATGAGATGTTGATCGATTCTTCTCTAATAAATGCAGGGTTGAGAATTAAAGGTGCTTCATTATTTTCCTGTGTGTTGCCATTGTAAAAAGGATTTGTAGTGAACTCCTCAGGAACAAGGACTAAGCCTAGTAAATATTGTTCGAGATCATATGCTCGTACGATTGATAGAATCTGAGATTTTCAGAAGACATAGTTGTTGCGATCAAGTCTGATTGAAACGGTCACCATGTTGTTTGGTAACATATTGGATAGAGAAGGGAAAAAGTTTGGAGAGGAATTTAAGGCAGAGTTGTTACTCGAGCTTGAATTGTTAGGATTCTGGTTTTGCTCAGTAGGTACACTAGTAGTCGTAGGCATTGGAGCAGTGGAGTTGTTGTTTTCAGGAGTAGCCATTGACGAAGAAAGTTGAGCTCTGGCTTTAAAACCAAGTTGAAGTTAAACAAGGAGAGAAAAGTTGTTGTAATAACAATTACAAAGAAGATAATATAAATACACTTGTAATAACAGAAAGAATCAAAGAATGAGTGTGTGAGCTAACTGAACAATATTCTCTGCTCTTTCATTGGTTGAATTTAGATTTTGTTCTCTCAATCATTTTGGCAATGATTGGCAGACTGTCATGGCCAATGGGAGCTGGACTTGTGCAATTATGTTAGGATAAGATTGATGCATGAGTGACCATTGTTTGTGAGGTGAGTTGGACGATGATTGAGCTGTTGAGTTTGCTGATGTGTACTGCATGAAAGCTTTGTCACCCTATAGTTGCCTACTTGATCTGCATGGCGAAGGAGAGGAAGACTGTTGCACAGAGAGGTTTTAGGGAGGCACTGTTGTAATGTCTTCTTCATATATATATATATGACAACTTCTACATTTAAAATAAAAAATAAAAGGAATCCCGCTTAGGCATCTAATGGGCAAGGTTGGTTAGAAAATGTGTAATATTTTTTTTCTCAAATAAGTTGACATCAAAATTTATATAAAAATATAAAAATAAAAGCATACCTGACAACATGTTACATATCGTGAGAGGAAAACTTAATTAATTTTTTAAAGGATATCGTTTTCTTTCTTTCTTTTTTTTCATATTATCCTACTATATAGATGAAGTTATAGGTGAAATTATAAAATTAATGAAAAAATATTATAATAAGAGGAATTGTCACAACGATTATTTATCGTCATACATATATTTTAAAATCATAAATTTTTGTCGTAATAATTCAAATTCTTATATAATTTGTAACTTTAAAATTTAGAAAATGATAAACTGAGTGTTTTTATCTGCTGTCTCATTGTGTATTATTATTTGATGAGTGAGATTCATTTGTTTTTACGTTAGTGAAGGAACAATTAAATAAATCTTGAAATGTATAGAATTTTTTCGATGTGGACAACAAATTTTTCCACTTGAGGTTTGGGACCTACAAACAACTATGCTAGACCTAGATAAAAGTGAACAAGCAATTATTAAATCTATAATTCTTGGGGTCTTCTACAAACAGCTATATCACCTCTCCCCGCAAGCTCATCATGAATTACAAGACAATATATATTAAGAATCAAATTATAATTAAAAATCAAATAAAATTAACAATAAAAGTTATTGCTAAAATTATTAAAGGTAAAAATGTTCTTTCAGTCTTATAAAGGTTACTATAAATCTTAATTTAATCATATAGGTTTAATATCTTCAAACAAATCTTCCAAAGTAATCAAATCTTTCCATTAGACCTCAAATTAGAGGTGTTCAAAATTAAATCGAATTGATCAAACTGAATCGAATAAAAAAGGATCAGTTTTTTATGATCATACAGTTCATTTCGGTTCGGTTAAGAAAATATTCAATTTTTAATCTGACCGAAACATTAAATTCATATTATTTTTTATTTTTTTATATATAATTGCATATCAAACCGAACCGATACAAAACTTTGATTTTATATTATTTTTTCAATAATATTATTTAAAAATTATTTTAAAAAATTAATTAATTATACCAAACCGAGAGATCGAATTGAACCAAACTGAAACTCACGGTTCAGTTCGGCTCGATTATTTTGACATTCACAGTTCAGTTCGATTCGGCATATAGCCAAATCAAACGTTTCGGTTCGGTTCAATTTTAGCTTACTAACCGAACCCAACCATGTTCACCCCTACCTCAAACTTTTAAGTTGTAATTTATATATGTTGAATAACCAAAATTGGTATAATTAATGAACATTTAAATGTGCTTCATTTGTTTAACTCATCAATAGCACAAAACTGTCAAGTTATTAAGACTAATAGAATGACCATGTTCAACATTTTAAATTATTTAAAAATTTGACCAAGAAATTTGAATATTGCAACTCGAATTCACAATTTTATTATATAAGTGTGTGAATCTAATCACTGTATTAACTCATCTTCGTGTAATCAGAACATTTACATCATCTACTTTTAATTAAATATTCATTTTCTTATTATAAAATCTTTTGAAAACACATTTTTAAATCACACCCACCAAACCAGTGTTTCAAATATTAGCTTATACACTCTAACATGCATGTGGACCTCAACAAGCAACTCCCACGTCGCACAACAACGTGAAATGAATCATACAAACAAAACAAAAACAATTAAAAGAAGAAGAAGAGGCCTTTACTAGACTTACCATCCCCAGAAGGACCAATCAGGAAACACAATATCCGCCGTCCATCTGTCACCACAGTACCGAAACAACGGCGGAGGCCCGTCAGTCCTGTTCGGTCCACGGTAACTGCTCGATTTGATGACCGGCCGATCATCGCAGTCAAACATCAGTTCTAGGTCTGGTACCTTACCAGGGTGCCTCCTTAGAAGCTGCAAAATTCCCCATAACGTAAACACATCTCTTGTCTGTATTGCTTTCTTGTAATTCTCCACATACGCCTTGCCGTTAACAATCACTAGCCTGAAATGCGCCGTCGTTTTGGCACTCTCCACCATGTCCCTTGTTATTCCTGTCTCTTTCCACGGCCGTAGATCTTCATGGATCCACCGGAAGTATTCCGGGCATAAATGTTCCGGATCCGGGTCGAGATCGGTGGGTTGAATTGATGTCGGATAATTCGTCGGACATGTTTGTGTTTGGTTTGCAAGAAGTGAACAGTTTAATGGGTAAGTAATAATCTGATGTTTTTTGGGAATTACTATGGTTTGGTTTTTTGGATTAGAAATGAACAATTTAGCCTGCAAAAAATAATAATCATTAAACAAAAAAAATAGACAATTAATGTGAAAAAAATTATGACTTTTTTTTCAGAGAAGCTTACAGTGTCTATTTGAAAGGAAGAAATGAAGGCTGTGACAATGAGGAAGGAGAAGACAAGAATGATAGGAACTGCTGGAGATCCTTTTTTCAATGTGGGTTGAAAGATTGAAGATTTTGATAGATCTGTATAAGCCAGACCTGATGACCCTCTGAAAATTGAACTTGAAAACCTCTGCATATCAGGAATGAATTAGTCTGACAAAGCTTGAGCAGAGATGTGCTAGATGTAGTATGCTTTGGGGGTATGAAAGTTTTTGCGTTTAGAAAGTCAAAAAGTCAACATTGGTCTTTTGGATGTTTGCGTAAATGTCTATTTCTTTATTTGGTTGGTGGAATTCCTATATGCATATTTTTCAGCACTGGTATGATTGTATAAAATTAAATCAAAGGGCCGTTTGGCTATGTAAATATGTGGTAAATATAGTTTATTTTTGTCTTGATAAGATTATTTAATCTAGTTATATAACAATTGTGAAATAAATCAACATATTCAATGTGTACATAACAATACCTATTTATTGACTCGGGAAACGTGTAATATAAGTATAGTAAAACATGCAGTACAACAATATAATATGAATGTGGACGGACATCCAGTGTAGATTAAATATATGAAAATATGTTAACAACTCCCCTCAAGCTCAAGCTGACAACCTAAAACTCAAGGTGGTAAAGGAGATGTCAGCTTGAGTTTGGATGTTAAGTCTTAAAAGTGTCCCGGTAGATGAGCTTTCATAAAAATATCAGCAGTCTGATCAATGAAAGCTACAAAAATGAGTTGAATGGTGTTTCGATAGATGTGTTAACGAATGAAGTGACAATTAGATTCTATATACTTGGTGCATTCATGAAAAATATCATTTTGTGCAATTTGAATTGTAATCTAATTATCACAACGAAGAATCATGATAGAATAGTGAACAATATCCATATCTTCAAGATCCATCAGAGCTAGAGAAGTTCTTGAGAAAAATCAACCATAGCTCCATATTCGACCTCTGTAGTTGATCTAATTGTCACACTTTATTTCTTACTAAACCAAGAGATCAAAGACTATCCTTGGAAGAAGCAAAACTTGTAGTAGAATGCCTATCAATAGGATCACTTGCCTAATCTACATCAATATAAGCTTAAAGTTTAGAGATACATTTACCTGAGAAGTGTAGGCCATGAAATAAGGTCTATTTTATATAGCGTAGTATACGAAGAACAACAATATAGTGAGAAGTGCGAGGAGCAAACGAAAACTGGCTGGCAATATGAACAATATAAATGATGTTAGGTGTATTAACCATTAGATAAACAAGACTTTCTACTGATTGACAATAAAGTGTCACATCATCAAGTGGAGAACCATCAAGGGGAGAGAGACGTGCATTTTTCTCAAGAGGAATGGGAGCAATCTTACTATCACTTATACTGTAAGAATGTTATAAGCATTTTTTGCCCGAGAGAGATAATAACCATCAGAGTCATAAGAGACTTCAAGCCCAAGAAAGTAATTGATAGCATGTTTAATTGCTGAATTTGAATTATAAATCCTAAGAATTTAGATTTATAATCAAAATCTATTGTACTTATTTTTTTATTTTAATTTGTGGTAGCCCCACATGTTTGACTGGATTAGAAATCCTTGATTTAAGGATTTTAAATTTGGCTAAAAAGTTCAGATTTGTAATCTTAGATTTGGACAATTCTAGTGAAAGAAAATGATAAATTTATCAATGCTAAAGATAAAAACTTACATGATATATTGAGGGGCTTATAATAAATGTATCTAATCTAATTCAGTCCAAATCATTTAATCCAATATAATCCAAATTTATAGTAAAAACACTAATTCAATTCCTAAATCCAATCTTGAATCTAAATCTTAAATCTAAATGATTAATCAAAATCTTTAATCTAAATCCTAAATCTAAGAATTTGGTAACATATGCCTTGAGTTGTCTGAGGCCCTTCATTTCAAAGTGGTGCCTAAGAAAACTTTTCAGATCAGATATCCCATATACGTCGTCTATTGTAATTATCATATCATCAACAAAGATAAAGAGAAGAATAATTCATTTCATAGGTTTTTAGAAAAATAATGTAGATTCATGAGGACTTGATTTGAAACCAAATTGTGAGATAGTGGTACTGAATTTCGTAAACTAAGCATGTGGTGCTTGCTTTAGTTGATAGAGTGCTCGACGAAGTTTGTAAAATTTTTATGGTGGATCATCATATCCTAGAGGAGGTTATATGTAAGCTTCTTCAAATAAGTCTCCATTTAGGAAGACATTTTAACATACACCTAAAATAGTTTCCATTTACGAATTGCTGCTCCAGCAAGCAAGCTTCTGAACGCGGTACAAACCATTAAAGCAACGATCTCCTCCCAATCAATTCCATACTCCAGTGTGCATCGTTTGGCTACTAATACCTCTTTATTGTGATCAAAAGATCCATCAAAATGTGTATTAATCTTATAAGCTCACTTACAACTCACAACAGATTTTTCAGGTGGAAGATCAACCAAGTTCCAAGATGAGTTCTATCAAGTGTCTGTAACTCTTCTTTCATTGCTTGCTATCAAACAAGATAAAATCTAGCCTCTTGGTGTGATTTAGGCTCATATAAATAAATAATAGTGGAAAAAGAATGAAAGTCAGGAAGATGAGCAGGTTGTTCTCTTACATTATTTAACTGACGAAGGGTTTGAGACAAGATTAAGAATGCAAGTTCAACAAAAGATGGAGACTCTTTCAGGATTTTCAGACGATTCAAGAACTTCATATGAAGTCAGAGAAGATGTTGGACTTTCTATATGAAGCTCAAGAGTTGTGGTGTAAGATTCTTCAGGAAATAAATCTATGGAGGAATTTGTGAAGTATGAAATAGTTGATGAGGTTGATGCGTTGAACTTGGACATTGAAGAGAACATTTTATATTCCTAGAAGATGACATGTTGAGAAACACAAAAACATTTTGAATAGAAACCTAATACTCGTATTATTTATGTTCAGTTCCATAACCCATAAAACAATATAGGCGAGCACGACACTAAGTTTTTGTATGTATATGTGGCTGAATGAGAACAAAACGTGTACATCCAAAGACTCTTAGAGAGTGTAGTCGAGTGAGTGCCACAAAGATGCTCATAAGGGGTCTGATTATTGATGACCGAAGATGGAAAGCTATTTATGTTGGGAACAATGTCCTTAAAGCATGTGTTAAAACATTTGTAATTTGAAGTTAATAAAATTACTTTTTCTTATAATTGTATTTTCTAAATTATTATTGAATAATTTGTTTAAATATATGAAAATTTCATATTCATTAATAAGACTATGATCTTGTATTACTACGATCGGATTAAGATCATAGATAATGAATAAAATAGTTCACAACATATTCCAACGAATGGTTGCTAGTACGATTCACTAAACATATTGAATGCAATTGATCTAGATCTAGATCATTGATGTGGATAGATATCCTAGTGAATGTACTTTATATAATTAGATTATATAGGACATGATCGATTTAGATTAATATATTTATTAACTTACCGTTTATAATAAAAATTTAATACACATCAATCTTATGATCATATATAGATCAATCTAAATCTTGAGTAGTCATGAATTCTAGACATGCCTACTGGATCTTTTGATTCACTCGTTAAGGTTTGTTTGTAAAATAGACTAGTGTCTTTTGTTTTGAAGATTAGTGATATGGATGGTTGAGAACATGATCTTACATTATTTGGAATCCAAGCTTTCTTAACGTATATTGGTTCTCTTAAGTGTTATTTCGAAACTAAATGGTTATTGAGCTCAAATTTATAGTACCATTATAAATTGACCATTCACTAGTGAATTAATGGTATTTAAGGATCAATAGGTAATTAGAATTGTAAAATAGTCATTTTGACCAACTCTACTTTACGAACCAATAATTGGAGCACATGACTATATGAGATCATTATATCAATGGACTACACGAAATTACTCTGTAAATATATTGTGTAATTACTTAAAGTGCAATTCTATATTTATACTAGAGTAATAATGGATTAATAAATGAGATTATTTAATTAAAATATTTAATTAATAATCTGATTTACTTGAGCTTAAATTATGGGTCCATGGTCTCCACACACCTTTGTGCTACACAGTGTAGGGTGTGAATGTTTCAGAACATAAGAAAAGGACTAGCTTGTAAAAAAGAATTAAATTTCTGAGGCAAGTATATAATTATAAGATATTTAAATGAAATTAATTATTATAATTTTTGGAAATTACAATTAATTAATTATTCTATTGGCCTCATTGAAGCTATATGTGTGATTAATTGTTAATCAAATACTCTGTGAATTCTCTAATTCTCGCTTAAAGTCCTGTCTCAAAAAGTCATTATCTAAGTCTTTAGATCTCATGTGTTGAGTAAATCTAGAGACATAAAAGTGTTATTAAATTATTCTAGGTGCCTACATATGTCCTAATGTGTTCGAAGATTGATTCAGAAGATCTTGATGTGAATTATAAATTTCATTGTTCGTAGAGTCTCAAGTTCATTGTTAACGAGAACACTTGATAGACTACAAAATGTATAATTCATTTCTTTGTATGTATATGATTTAATGTATAGATATATAATGGATCTGGTGAGAAAAAATATGTTTTAGAACTTGTGGCATCGTAATTATTTTTCAATCAATTATTTTTTTTAAACTAAACGCATTCGCTGCGCGCGTAGCGAATTCAAGAACGTGAGTTGGACACCTCCATATATGGAAATATTACTTTTGCTCAACAACTCAAGTCAGCATTATACTTAAATCACGCACACCTGCTTTTTCAGCGTTCACTACCAACTATGTTATCAATAAGATGCAATTCAACATGATCCAGTTGTTGAATGAACTGCATACTTTTGAGTCACTCAACAAGAGTATGACAAAAAAGGGTGAGACAAATGTTGCTGAGCAAAAGCATTCTTCTACTGTTGGTACTGGTAACAAAAGGAAGAAGAACAATGTTAAGGGCAAGAGTAAGAATAAGTAAGGAGAGAAAGCCAAGACATCACACAAGTCCAAGAATAACAAGAACGCAACAAACCCAAGGGAAAATATTTATGTTGTGAGGTTGAAGGTACCTAGAAGAGAAACTATAACAAGTATCTATCCGAGTTGAAAAAGAAAGGTAAATATGATTTACTTGTACTTGAAGCTTTTTTAGTGGAATATGATTTGTCATCCTGGATTATTTATTCAGGAGCCACTGACCATGTATATTCTTTTTGCAAATGCTTGATTCATCAATGAAGCTTGCTGATGGCGAGTTGATAATAAGAGTTGAAAGTGGTGCGCTCGTATCAGCAAAAGCATTAGAGAGGGTTGGTTTGAATTTTGAAAATAATTATCTTGTTTTGAATAATATTTATTTTATTCTTGGATTTTCATGAAATTTTTTCTTTATCGTTATTGTATGAACAAAGTTTTGATATTTCTTTTGATAATAATATGTTTATTACTTCTAAGAATGGATTTGATATTTGTCATGCAAGAGTTTCAAACGGACTGTATATAAACCAAATGAATGAACATTAAATAATTCAGAAATATTTAAAGTAACAAATCCTAAAGGTAATAAATGACAAAGGGATTCTCAAGAAGACGATACACATTTATGACATCTTAGATTGAGATATATTAATCTAGACAGAATAAACAGATTACAAGTAATGTGTTTTGAGAGAACTAAAAGTTGGGATTCTTTCGGTTCGTGAATCTTGTCTAAAGGGTAAACTGACCAATATACCTTTCTCTGGAAAGGGCCAAAGAGCTAAAGAACCACTTGAGCTAGTACATAATGATTTTTGTGAATCGATCAATGTACATGCTAGAGGTGGGTATGAGTCCTTCCTCACTTTTATTGACGATTACTCAATATACGGTTATACTACCTAATGCATAGAAAGTCTTAAATTTTTTAAAAGTTTAAGATTTTAAAGCTAAAGCTGAAAAATAATTAGGTAAATCTTTGAAAACGCTTCAACCAGATCGAGATGGTGAATACTTGGATTTAGAATTCAAGGATTGCCTGTTGGAATATGAAATTCTATTTCAACTCATAGCACCTAGAACTCCACGGTAAAATGGTGTTTCAATAAGGAGAAACTGAACTTTATTGGATATGGTTAGGTCGATGTTAAGCTACTCATCACTACCACTCACATTCTGGGGATATACACTTCAAACAGCAGCCTACATTTTGAATGTAGTTCCTTCCAAGTCAGTAAGCAAGAGACCTTTAGAATTATGAAATTTCTCCAAACCTAGTTTGCATCATTCCGTATATGGGGGTGTCCAGCTCACGTTCCAACTCTAGAAAGTTAGACTCAAGGTATGAAGTGTGTATATTTGTTGGTTATGCTCCAGAAACAAGAGGTGGGTACTTTTATAGTCATAATGATCAAAAGCTATTTGTATCGACAAATGCTACTTTCCTCGAACACGAGTATATGGAAAACTACAAATCTCAGAGTAAAGTAGTTCTTGAAGAACTAGCATCTAATGAGATCAGACCATCTTTATCATTAACCGAAAAACGAAAAACCATAGAAACCATTGTTCCTATTCAGAAAACCCCGTTGCAACGTCGTAGTGGGAGGATTGTAAGACAACATATTCGCTATGAACTCAAGGCACATGTCCTAGTGCCAGACACTAATAAGGACGATCATTGACCTTTAAAGAGGTGATGGGAGATCCTGCAAATGAGAAATGGCAAGGTAACATGAACCAAGAAATGGGAAGATGTCATGAACCAAGAAATGGAATCAGTGTATTCCAATTCTGTTTGGGAACTTGTAGATCCACCTGTAGAAGTCAAGCCCATAGGATGTAAATGGATTTTCAAGAAGAAAAGAGGTGTAGATGGGAAAATAGAGACTTTCAAGGCACAGCTAGTAGCCAATGGCTATACTCAAAGGGAAAGAGTCGATTACGAAGAGACATTCTCTCATGTTGTCATGCTAAAATCCATTATCATTCTTTTATCCATAGTCGCTAGTTTAGGGGCAAGATTAGAAATTATGCATGTTGCTTAAATCCATTTATGGATTTAAGCAAGTGTCGAGATCTTGAAATCTTACAAATTGATGAAATTATTAAATCATATGACTTCAAACAAAATATTGACAAAGCTTATGTTTATAAATTCATCAAAGATAAGACTATGATTTTCTTAGTTCTTTATGTTGATATTTTGCTCATTGAAAATGATGTAGAAATTTTTTCGAAAGTAAAGAAGTATTTAACTGAGAAATTCCAAATGAAAGATTTGAGAAAGGTGAGCTATGTTCTAAGGCATTCAAATCCTAAAGGATAAGAAGAACAAAATCTTTGCACTTTCTTTGGCATCTTATGTTGATAAGGTGCTGGAAAGATTACCAACCAGACATGGAATTTTTCTTCCTAATGAGCATTGTCCTAACACACCTTAGGAGGAAGAGGATATGGGAAATCTTCCTTATGCTTCACCCGTTGAGAGTCTCATGTATGACATGTTATGTACGAAACCGAACATATGTTATTCAGTAGGAATTGTTAGTCATTATCAATCAAATCCTGGTTTAGAACATTGGACTTAGGTAAATCACATTCACAAGTATCTCCGGAGAACGAGAAATTATATGCTTATTTATTCATGTGGAGACCTAAATCTCACTAGATATACTAATTATGAATCAGATAAGGATAGTCGAAAGTTGACATCTAGATCATACACCGAGATGTGATTGTTGTGAAAATAACGTCAGATCATAACTTGGTAGATCCTTCTACCAAGACACATCATGTGAAGTTGTTTGAGGGTCATGTACCGAATATGGGGTTGAGAGAAATGTCTTGTTTACTTTAGTGGAAGATTGTTGGGCATAATGCCCTTAAAGTATGTATAAAGGGATTTTTAATTTAAAATTAATAAAATTATATTTTTCTTATAATTGTTTTTCTGAATTATCATTGAACAATTTGTATAAATATGTGAAAATTTCATATTCATTAATCAGACCATGATCTTGTATTAGTACGGGAGAATTAAGATCATAGATAATGAATAAAATCGTCCATAACATTTTAAAGTATGGAGTCTTTAATGAATGGTTACTAGTACGGTTCACTAAGTATCTTCAAAGCAAGTGATCTTGATCCAGATCACTCATGTGGATAGACATCTTAGTGAATGTAATTTATATAATTAGATTATATAGGACAAGACCGATGTTGATTAATATCTTTGTTAACTTACTATTTATCATAAAAATTTAATACATATCAATCTGATGATAATATGTAGATCAACCTAAATATTGAGTAGTCATGAATTTATATACATGTCTACTGAATCTTTTGATTCACTCGTTAAGGTTTGTTTGTAAAACAGACTAGTGACTTTTGTTTTATATATTTAGTAATATGGATGGCTAGGAACATAATCTTACTGTTGGAATCTGCGGCAAAATGGGTGGTGGTGTTTTTAAAAAAAATTATATAATGATAAATGATCGTTGGAAAGCTGGCGGCGCCAGTGCCAACTACAACCTTGCCAGTGCCGGCGCTGGAATTCTTAATTCATATTTCTCTTTTCTTCTCCTCGTTTGTCTCGTGCTTTCTTCGTCTTCTCGGGTACGAAATTTTTACATCATGATATTCAAAATAAAAAAATACAAAAATTCCAACGCCCCAATCAGCTTACACAAGATCTAATGAACAATAAATAACAAAACCTAACCTAAAAGTCACCATACAATTAACGATTCATCATCATATATGCATTCAGAAAACATAATCATCCGTTGATTCATACATATCAACATATATAATGGATAATGCATGAAACCCACACATCATTTAATGTATATATATATAAAGATCGCTCTGATACCAATTGTAGAAATTTACGAGGACGCGCGGCGAAAGGCATGGTGGTGTTTTTAAAAAAAATTATAAAACGATAAACGATCGCATCGTCGGAGATCTCAAAGATGAAAACTTTTTAGATGAGATCCATTATATATCTATACATTAAATCTAAAACATATAAAGATATGAATTATGACTATTGTTGTCTATCAAGCGTCCTTGCCAACCATGAACTTGTAATCTCACGAACAACTAACTGCGAGATCCATACTAAGATCTTTCAAACGAATCCTCAAACGTACTAGGGCGTGTGTGGTCACGTAGAATAAATCAAAAGCACTTTTCAGACTCTAGATATACTCAACACATGAGATCTAGAGATTTTGGAGAAGAATTATCGTGAGACAAAACTCTAACAGAATTAAGAAAACTCACAGGGTTTTTTTATTAACCTTTAATCACACAATTGCACACCAATTGCAGTTGCAACATTAATGCCAATAGAATAATATCAATATATATCTTCTAGGTCAAGGCTCATCATATTTTTTAGGGATTTACACAAATTAATAAATTAATTACAAATGTGACATTACAGTGTGACCCACTATAATTGAGCAACATTGCAGTGTCTCACGACACTAAGGTCAATAGAATAATATCAATATATAACTTATAGGTCAAGGCTCATCAGATTTTTTAGGGATTTACACAAATTAATAAATTAATTACAAATGTGCCATTACAGTGGACCTACTGTAATGGAGCAACACTGTAGTGTCTCACGGCACTGCAGTGTGGCGCGAAGAGCCATACTGCCTCACGACACTGATCTCCCAATCAATTATCGTATTCGTTAATTAACATATTATATAAACCAAATCATTATCCTATAATGATTTAATATTTTATAATTTCATAAATCTAATATTCAGTCTCATTTATCAATTAACACAAAATTAATCGATAAAATTATTTAATTGTAATTTCTGAAAAATACGTTAAATAATTTAATTAATTAATTTTTAATTAATTGATTACATATATTAGTCTCATAATTATATGTTTGCTTCGAAAATTTAATTCCTATCGCAAATTAGTCATGTTCTCATTTTTTGGAATATTCACACCCTATATGTGTAGTACAGAGGTTACTAGAGGGTCATTGACCCATAATTAAGCTCTAATGAATCAGATTATTAATGAAACTCTTTAATTAAATAATTTTATTTTCATTATTACTCTACTATAAATATGAAATTACATTGTAGTAATTACAGAATATATTTACATAGTATTCTCATGTAGTCAATTGATATAATCACTTCATGTAGTTATGTCCTCTAATTACCGGTTCGTAAATTAGAGCTAGTCAAAATTATCATTTACCCTTCCAATTACGTCTTTATCCTTAAGTATCATTAATTCACTAGTGAATGGTCAATTTATAATTGTATTATAAATTTGAGTTCAATAGAATCTCTTTGCTCAACAAAGGCAAATATGAAAAAATGGAAACCAGAGTCAATGGCCAAGACCTGCTAAATCCCTCTGTTGCCCCCACAGTAAATGAGTAGTATGGTTAACCATTGAAAGAGGGGTCTTTTGTCTATGAAGTAACCAACAATACTAGACATCCAAACTTACTTACCTTTCTCAATGATATCATCATATACATTAACTTGGGTAGCTTTGCCTTTGCACAAAGGTTCAACATAGGAGAAAGACATTTTAGTGGGTTTCTTCCTTTTAACCTCCTTAGCCTATTAGAACTTAGAAGGACCTGTTTCATGCTCATTCCTTTGACTCGAGCCATTGTCCACTAGATTGTTAGTAGAACCTCCATATTTTCCGAACGAGTGGATCCCAGATTTACTACGATTGATACATTTTCAGACTATAAAACACCAGTAGAGATGCTAAGATGGTGATTTCTTATGGTTTGAAGCTTTTCCGACCGACAAAGGCTGTCGGATGTAGTCTCATATGCCCTACGCGCTCCGGAACATGACTTGTCGGTCCACTAGATTAGCCCTAGCCTAGCACGCGGCCCATGGATCTGGTGCACGTCCCGCGCATCACCTAGAGTACGAGTACGACCCGCAAGTCCAAGGTCTTGCGCACATGCCCACCAAACTCAGCCAGTCTAAAGAAACTCAACCAATGCCCATGTAAAGAGCCTAAGAGAGCTCACATGGTGGGTCCAGCGGCTGGGCGTGACTCGCGAACCGCTTTGGGCACGACCCGCATGTCTTAGGCCTTATCCATAGACCTCACCTCCTCATGAAGATCAGCTTCTAGCCTAGTGCTCATCACAACCCATTTTGCAGAATTGAGTCTAACAAGTTTTCATCAGATACAAATAATTAGGGCGGAGCAGATGCACAATATCAGTATACACCTCAAGGGAAGACTTATTTACGCACAATATTTATTATTATTATTTATTTTATTTTTATCATTTAGCAATTTATTTGCTTATTATTCATTTTAATGTGATTAAATTATAAAATTCTCTTTAATTAATTTACACAATTTGATGTTCTATTAATGTCATGAGAATAATGTAATTATCTGCATCAATATTATTTAATATCCTAGACATGAGTGAACTTCAAGTTCGGGACGCGGACCACACACCTCCGATTAACATCATTCTAAATTTGTTATTCCCTCAAAACCAAAGATCACAACGATGATCTCTATTAAAATTTTGAGAAAAATAATACAATAAATATTATTTAGCATCTTGGACAAGAGAAAGTTTCACAATTCGGACGCAGACCACAAAGTTCGGATCTGTATTATTTTAAATTTTTATTCTCTCAAAATCAAGAGTCACATCAATGATACATTAAATTTTTTAGGTACGTAATTTATTTTTTATGCTCAAATTTACTATTCTTTACAAGAATATTTTTAAGACACTTTTATTTAGTATGATATCAAGCATGAAGCCATTATAAGCAATGAGATCCTATGACATAATATAAAGTCTCATAATCTCTTAATTATATCATAATGATATCTCAGCACGAGATTTATAAATCGTTTGGGCCCGCTTGATAAGGGTTAATAAAATAGATGTAAAAGTACGATGCAAATCCCCTAGGAATATATAAGTGCAGTCAAAATAGGAAAATACTCCTATGAGAGAGCAAGTATGATTGCAAAGACCCAAGAGGTCACAAATTAAGCATATGCTCTCACGAGAGAGCAAATATGATTTTCAAGACCCGAGTCACGGATTGCACAGATGCTCCCACGAGAGAGTAATATTAATTATCAAAGACCCAAGAGGTCACCAATTACGTAGATGCTCTCCCGAGAGAGCAATCTTAATTATCAAAGACCTGAAAGGTCCCAGATTACGCAAATGCTCCTGCGAGAGAGCAAGCATAATTATCGAGACCTTACTCACCTAAGAGGTCCACTACCCAGAATGCTTGGAAACACGGTAAAGGAAAAGATGAAGAACAAGAAGTGGAAGTCCTGTATAAGATTCAATGACCCGAATAAAGCATGCCCAAAGAGACAACTTTCCTATTCCAAAAATTAATAAATTGATGGACGCTACAACGGAGAATGAGATGCTTAGTCTTTTAGATGCCTTCTCCGGGTACAATCAGATACTCATGCATTTATCAGACTTAAAGAAGACGACATTTGTAATTGAGAGGAAGACTTACCACTACAAAGTCATGTCGTTTGGACTGAAGTATGTAGGAACCACCTATCAACATTTAGTCAACAAAATGTTCCAAGAGTACATGCGGAAGACAATGGAAACGTTAGGAGATTTTGACATAAGATACGAATCTCGGACCGCAATCAAGGCACAAGCACTCACTGACTTTGGGGTAGAGATGACGCCACCCCAAGAGAAAGAGGAGCCAGACCGTACAGAATATGTCACGCAAGATGACACAATTGATAGAGGCACGGGGAAAGAACCCTCATACATGGAATGGGCACTCAATGTGGATGGCTTTGCAAACACATACAGAAGCAAAGCCAGACTGACACTCAAAATATCAGAGGAGACCATAACCGAAAGGGTGATGTGCTTCGCATTCAGAACATCAAACAATGAAGCCGAATATGGAGCTTTGCTCGCATTTCATTGGAGATTCTCAAGTGAGACACAAGGATGAGGGAAAATCATAGCAAAGTTCTAAAATTGAAGGGAGGATTCAAAGAGTGCTCCGTAGAGTAGCTATCTCAAGCACACGAGATGCTTGAATGAAAGATCTTGATAAAGGTCACGACCGCCGAGGCCTCCTACTCACTAAAGATGACTAGGAGATAAGACCCTACATTGGACAAAAGGACCATGAAAGAATCTCGTGGCACGAGAACACGAGATGCTTAGATAAAAGACATCAATAAAGGCCACGGCGGTCGAGGCCTCCTTTTCACCAAAGATGATTAGCAGAAAGACCATACATAGGCAAAAGGACCACGAAAGTATCTCGTGGCACCCAAGCACACGAGATGATCAGACGAAAGACCTCAACCAAGGCGACGGCCTAACAAGGCCTCCTAATTATCAAGGATGATCCGGGGAAAGACCCTACATAAGACAAAAGGACCACAAAAGTATCTCATAGCACCCCGAGGTCAAAGAACCCTTAGACGAAAGCCTTCACCTAGGGCGACGGTCTAACGAGTCATCCTTATCACATAAGATGATTGGAAAAAGACCTTACCTAGGGAAAAAGACAACGATAATATTCTATGGCACGAGATGCTAGGATGAAGTACTTTGATAATGGTCACAGTCGCCAGACCTCATAACTTACCTAAGACGAATAGGAGAAAAGACCTTACATAAGGTAAAAGGACCACTGTAATATTCCATAGTACCTGAAGTCACCAGATGACTATGACGGTCACATAGATGACTATGATACTCCAAATGACATAAATGACTAACGCACACAAAGTCACTCAGATGATTACATTGGATCCAAAGACACGCAGATGATTATAACACCCAACGCCATCCAGATGACTATGGGACTCCAAGTCACATAGATGGCTAAGTACCCGTAGTCACATAGATGACTAAGCACCCTAAGTTACCCGGATAACTATATTATTCTATGTCACATAGATGATTAAGGTATCCGAAGTTATCTAGATAACTATGGTACCCAGAATCATAATTATGAAAATGACACCCAAGTCACATTGATGACTATGGTATCGAGATTAGCTAAAATATTTCAAATCATAAAAGGATCTTGGTACTTTACTGAAGATGACTCCAAAGAACCTCACTATCAAGGACTCGTCAAACACGACTTGAGTAGACGAGGCAAAGAGGGCTCCAAAACCTTCTGCTAGAAAGAAAAAGCATTGATGAATTGTATGGGCAAACACATAAGCACAGAGAGATGCAATGACAAGCTCAGAAGAACAAGCAATTCATTTCAAATGAAGAATGTCAACAAGACCAAATACAAACCCACCGCTCGAAGGGATACATTTGGTTTATATTCTTGGGGCATAGAAGCTAAGGACCTTTCTATAACTCCATAATATTGTCAAACACAAGATACGACGATGGGGGTATCACCTTATTGATGCTCAACAGTTCATTCTCCAAGAGAAGAACTGCTCGATTTTCTTTCAGGCTAGCTCAAAGACACTCGTGCCAAGCTACGCGACAAAATCATTGTAAATTTTAGACAAAGCAACGGATGACTTAGACAGTCGAATCATTACATGACTTGGACATACCAATAAACGCAGACATTGAATTACTAGAAAGAGTCAACAACCAAAGTATTAAAACCTTCGGTTACAACCACAACTTAGTTTCTGAAAATGTAACTCTGGATGGCAAGAAGAACTATCAGGAAGCACGTCATTGAGTGTAATAACTTCATCATCCACCACGCGACATGAGATGTCAAGGTAATGTACCAGATACATGGTCAAGTATAAATCAACACGAGAATGCAACGTAGGATTTCATAAAAAATCCTATCCTTAAGAAGACCTAATAACGTCACAGCGTCAAGTTGACCTCACAGTAAAACAATCCCAACGGAATGGCCGTCTTATCGCCTACATCAGATCAAAGGAATTCAATCTAAACTCCAAATCATCACGTTGCGTTCAGGAGAAGGTGTAAAAGTTTTATTGTTATGACTAGCGATCCAACTCAAGTCGCCTGATTGTTAGATGAAATTCATAGGGACTCGATCCCGATAATTACTCAGAGCAACTAGCACAAACCTGAGCCAGGAGCTTCATGTTTGACATGGTCACACACATCGTCACATGAAGAAGTCCAATATTGATCAAGATGACAACATTTTTACTAAGAGTTAATTGACAAATATGAAGAAAGCTCGTCTCAGTCACAAGATGCTCTGAGACGACATCATGAACCCTCAACAAATACTTAGATATTTGGACACAAACTCTACTGTTTGACGATCTCAACGCCAACATATGCTTAACACTCAATTACATGCAAATACATAGTCTTGGGTAAAAGCTCATGGCTCCTTCCACAACATACTTTCTAACTCTATCGCTATGCTCCAGTCTCAAGAAGTAAGGGCAAACTGTAGGGGATAAAAAACACTCGATCTAAAGTTCACTCGATAATATTTTCGAACAAGGTCCAGTACTCTCATTTCTCGGGTAGGGCCCACATTAAATCTAAACTGATGACTCCTCCGTGATCGAAGTCACCATGATGACCGAGGCACCCTCCACGACTAGATCGATGGACACGACCCACCTATACTTACACTATCGAGGTCACACAGATGACAAGGTAATCTCATACCTAAGATCGTGGCTACTCAAGATAGCCGATATCATTTTTCTATCACATTAAGATATCATAATCAGTCATACAAGGAAAGAATTGACACGCATCAAATCTATCAGGCAATCTCAATTATTGTTAAAGAGGATAAGATGATAACCAAAATATTTTGATCAGAGAATATTCTCTATGAATATCTTCATTCCTTATCAGAATAAAGAAGAAAATACATTGAACTTGAAAGTTTGACTGATACAAAAAATCATTATAAATTTATGATGATCATCATTTAATGGTAAGTAATTCTCCATATTGCTAATATTATTTTAAACACTCTATTGACTTGATCTTAAACACTCTATTGATTTGATCATCGGAGTGTATTAGGTGGGGCACCACCACAGTGTCATGTCTGCTGTTTTCACGATCGTTCTTGATTTTTGTAGATCCTTGG
Source organism: Datisca glomerata (assembly GCA_003255025.1). Taxonomy (NCBI): domain Eukaryota; kingdom Viridiplantae; phylum Streptophyta; class Magnoliopsida; order Cucurbitales; family Datiscaceae; genus Datisca; species Datisca glomerata. The sequence goes on along the minus strand of QANY01000230.1, from coordinate 271,599 downwards.
ACGAATTACCAGGCGACACGTGACAGTCTTCTCGACAGTCGTTGCGAGCACATTTTTTACATCAACAAAAACAACTAAATTATCCTTTTAATTTTAAATTTTTTTCGTTGAAATTCATGACTGCTAGATTAGGGACTAGCTAAAATATTTTACTAGATCCTGATCTAGCGTGTGCTAATATCAATGTATGAATGCTAGATCAGAGTCTAGCAGAATTTTTTTGCTAGCCAGAGTCTAGCGCAGGAAGTAACTTAATTTTTTCTCCTGTAAAAAATCACATTTTTTTAAAAAAAATGGTCAAATGATCCTGATTTATTTTTCTCACTTAGGTGTCTTTCGGAGGCAATTTCCCCATATATATAATTTTAGACAACAAATTATATTGTTATAATCAATAATAGTATAAGTAATTATAAATTGTAAACTCTAATAGTCATCAACTTAAAGTATAAAAAATATTGATCTTAATTTTCAAATAAATAACTTTATTAATATGATAGCATTTAATTAGGAGTGACAGTTTTATACTATATACCCTTAAACTTTTTTTATATTTTTATAATGTAGTTTGAATTTCAGTAAGAAAAATTAACTTCGATTTTTAACCATTATTATTCCTTTCCAAAAGAGAGGGAAAATAATGGAGGAAGAAGACGGGTTAAAATCATATGAAAAATCATGCCAGTACGATGAAAGTTCCAAAATACATGCCAGTACGATGAAGGTTCCAAAATACATGTCAGTACAATGAAAAGAAAAATGCAGGGTGTAATTTTTTGGAAAATGCCAGTGCAATGGAAGTTCCAGTACAATGGAAGTTTCAAAATACACGCTGCATATGTCCTTTCCTTCCAAAAAAAATGCCGGTACAATGGAAGTTCCAAAATACACGTACATATGTCCTTTCCTTCAAAAAAAATGCTTGTACAATGGAAGTTCCAAAATACAAAGGTCACATATTCTACATTTTAACACACATAAATAAAGAGAATAATGGAGGTTTTCCATTAATTTCAAATGGAACTTCCATTGTATTTTGGGGAATAAGAAGAATTATAAAACGGAGTTAATTTTCCCTAAATTTTAAAGGAAAATTGTGAAAGAATAGTGTAATTTATAGTTTCTTAAATTACAAAGATATAAAAATATATAAAAATAAAAATATAATTTACATTTTGTTCAAACTGCGGAGAAATATTTTACATTTTAACCTATTAAGGGAGCTTAAGTGAGCCAAGCAACAAAACCAACATATACTTGCAGCTTATTTGAGGGACTAAAATGAGGTGTTTATTTAAAAGATTATAAACATTAATTAATTTTCAAGTTCTCTTTTATAAAAATATGAATAAAATTTTATTTTTTAAGACACGTGACAGTTTCATCCCCTGAAAAATAAAATATTGACATTGTTGAATATAAGGATGTTTTTACTTTATTTATTTGTTTTAGTTTAAGGATTGTTTAGTAATTGCTCTTATTACTTTTCTTCTTTGGATATAAATACACATTGTATCTAAATTTATGTTAACTCAATATATCATTTCTTCTACTTTTTCTATTTGATGTCAGAGCCAATATAACCCTAACTCTAACCCTTTTCCTGTGTTTTTCGGGTTGTTGTGGTTGTAAACCACAGTTTGGTCACATTTTTTGTGACTTTTTCATGATATAGAAGGTTGTGAACAATCTTTCTTTGTCTTTCTATCAGATTTTTGGCACTTCGTGTGCTTTCTTGGATTCGAGATATTTGAATCTTCAGGTTTTGTTGTTGCTACTAAGCTAGATCTAGATTATCTCGTGACTGATGGGAAAGTTATTAGCATCCAACTGAATCGGACACAACTTTGCTGCACCTCCTACCTCTTTGGCCTCGGGTACTCCTACTATTTTTCATGTCCACTCTGAGAAACCTATATGGGTTTTGGATTCCGGTGTTAATGATCATATGACTGGTGAGTTGTCTTTACTCTTCACGCACTTGAATCATGTTCATAGCTTTGTCCGTTTGGCAGACGATTCTATGATTAGTATGAGTGATATGGGGGGTGTATAACTTTCACATGATCTTACCATTTCCTCAATTTTTCATGTTCCTAAAATTTCATTGAACCTTTTATCTATTAGTCGTCTTGCCAAATCTCTTAAATATGCTATCATTTTCTTAGCTAATAGTTGTCTCCTATTGGACCTACGTTCAGTAAGAATTTTTGCCAGGCGATATGAGCGAGACGGACTATACTATTTCATAGACCCACCACCTCTCCAGCCACCAAATTCAATATTACAGGCTGCTTCTTCTATTGTTTTTTATTTTCTTGTTTCTTTTCTACTAAAGACATACGCCTTTGGCATGTCCATTTGGGACATGTCAACTTCCAGTACCTTTGTTTGTTATTTCCCACTTTAGTTGATGCCTGCAAACATTTTCATTTTAAATGTCAGATTTGCGAACTCTCAAAACATTATCAAAAACCTTATATTTCTCGCATGCATAGATAACCTGCTATGTTTGACTTGATTCATTCTGATGTGTGGGGGCCCTCCCCTGTTATTTCTATGTCTGGATATCGTTATTATGTTACTTTTATCAATGACTTCTCTAAGTGTGTTGGAGTTTATTTACTTAAGAAAAAGTCTGAGATCTTGAATGTGCTTAAATAATTTCTTACTATGATAAAAACTCAGTATAATATTGTAGTGCGTGGTATTCGGTCTGATACTAGGGGGAGTACATTACCAGTGATCTTGTCACTCATTGATCCAACATTGGTATTCTCCAGCAGCCTATTTGCTCGTATACCCCTAAACAAAATGGGGTAGCTGAGCGAAAGAATCATCATCTTATGGGTGTTGTTCGATGTCTTCTAAAGGATATGATTGTTCCTTAATCTTTTTGGGGCATAGCTGTTCTGACAGCCACGTATTTGATTAATAGGGTTCCTAGTAGGATCTTGGGGGGAAAGACTCCTTTAGGTGTCCTTCATCTTGAAAAAGCCTCTTTTTCCATTCTTCCCAGAGTTTTTGGTTGTCTCTGCTTTGTTCAGGATAGAGGCCCTTCTCGAACAAAGTTAGATCACAAGTCAATTCAGTGTGCTTTATGGGTTATTCTTCCAAGTTAAAGGGGTATCGGTATTATGATCCTTCCACTCAACGTTTTCTCAACTCCTTGGATGTAATCTTCTAGGAGGATACCCCCTTCTTTAGCACACCTGACGTTCGTAAGTCTCATATTTCACCTGTTGAGGATTGTCCTCGTCCTGTTCCTATTATTGGTCTTACTTATATGGATGTTCCTATTACTGACCCTACTTATTTGGATGTTCATGTTGTCTCTTCCTCTACTTTACCTCAAGTTACATGTTCTCCTACTCATGTGTATAGTCATCGCTTTCATATTCCTGCGCAGGATTCCTCATTGAATGAATGTATTGAGCCATATTTCTCTCCTTTAAGGGCTCGTCGTCTCCCAGACTGTCTTACCTTATCTTGCTCTACTAACTACCCTATTGAGAACCATATTTCATATAATACTTTGTCTAGTTCTTTCTAGGAGTTTATTAGTCATGTTGATTCTACAGTGATTCTTAGATCTATGGGGGAGGCAAAATTATATCCCCGACGGGTGACTGCTATGCAGGATGAGATGACTGTCTTACAGAATAATCATACTTGGGACTTGGTTGCTCTCCCTGAGGGAGATAAGACAGTTGACTGTCGTTGGGTGTTCAACTTGAAATATAATGCAGATGATACGGTTAATCGATACAAAACTCTTTTGGTAGCCAAAGGCTTTACTCAGATTCCAGGCAAAGATTTTACTAACAAATTTGCCCTGGTTGCTAAACTTACTACTGTTCGACTCATTATCTCTATTGATGCTTCCCACTCTTGACCCTTGCATCATATGGAAGTCAAGAATGCTTTTTTGAATGAAGATTTGGATGAGGTGATTTATATGGATCCTCCATCGAGGTTTCGGCTGAAGGGGAGTATTTTGGGAAAAGTTTGTCGTTTGAGAAAATCGTTGTATGGGTTGAAACAGCCTCCAAGAGCTTGGTTTGCTCGATTTAGTGAGGTTGTCCTTCGATTGAGTTTTTTGAGATGTTATTATGATCACACGTGCTTTATCAAACGAAATCCAACGGGACAATGTGTTATTCTATCAGTTTATGTGGACGACATTATATTAACAAGTGATGACACTTTAGGCATTACTGGGGTCAAGAAAGATCACAGTTCAGCATTTGTCATCAAGGATCTGGGTGGTCTGAAATATTTTTTGGGGATTGAGAAAGCTTGTTCCAAAACTGGTATTTCTCACTCTCAACGGAAGTATAGTGACACTCGGATGACAGGATGTAGACCTACATCCACTCCTATGGATCCGAACATAAAACTTTCTACTGAATTTGGTGAACCATTGACAGATCTGAGTATGTATCAAAGGTTGGTCGGGAGACTTATTTATCTAACAAACATTCATCTTGACTTAGCATTTGTTGCGAGTCTTGTGAGTCAGTTTATACATGCTCCCCGAACTTCCCATTTGAATGTTATTTTTCATATCTTGAGGTATTTGAAATCTTGCCACGGTCTTGGTCTTTTCTTTAAATATTATTTTACTGATGCTGACTATGTTGGGTCTAAGACAGATAGAAGATCTACATCTGATTTTTGTTCATTTTATGAGAATCATCTCATCTCTGAGAAAATAAGAAGCAATTTGTAGTTTCTCTATCTTCTGCAGAGGCTGAGTACAAGGCTATAACTCACAAGGCATGTGAGGTTATTTGGCTCCACTCTATTCTTGGAGAACTTGATTTTCATGCTTGTTTACCTTCGACTCTGCATTGCGATAATAAATTAACTATCATGTCAGCTTTAGATTCTATCCTGCATTGCGATAATAAATTAACTATCATGTCAGCTTTAGATTCTATCCTGCATGAGAGGACCAAACATATTGAGGTTGACATCCACTTTATCCGGAAGAACATTAGGTTTGGAATTATTTCTACAAAATTTATTCCTTCATCTAAACAAGCTACTGATGTTTTTATGAAACCTATCTGACCATCTATACTTGAATTCACTCTTCGTAAGTATAGCATGATGGACATCTATGCACCAAAGTTTTTACTTTATTTATTTGTTTTAGGTTAGGGATAGTATAGTAATTGCTCCTATTGCTTTTCTTCTTTAGGTATAAATATCCCATTACATCTAAATTTAATTTGTTAACTCGATACAACATTTTTTCTACTTTTTTATATTGGCATGGAAAATAAAAATAAAGCTAAAAGTGAAATTGTAGCATATATTTAAAGAATTATAACCAAATGTTACACCTATGAGATATCACTGTATATACAATGGTGAGCAAGGTTGCACATGGATACCGATGAACCCAAATTTTAATATACGCCACTCCAAAATTTCACCCATCTCTGATAAGCAGGAACCACAAAGTTTCCCCCATCAGTCACTGCACATCAAATGTGATCTATTCAATGAATTAGATATGAATGCTAAATTATAAAGAAAATGATGATCTATTTCCCCAGCTTGTGTAGAAAAAAGATATGGATCAAATGGGATTGACGGCAGTTGACAAAATTGTCAGCAGTTGTCATTGCCAACTACCGAGAAGTTACTATATCTGGGCCGTATAGATATATGGGCCGTACATATTGTAATGGACAGCTCAGATACAAACAACTGTCCTATGACGTTCAAAAGGGAGTGCAGAGGCTCCCCATCGCACATCAAATAGTACGTAAGTTCAATTCAACGAATAAAAATAAATTTTGGGTATCAACTGGCAAAAGAAAAAATAGTTTCTTAAATAGAAAATTACCGCTGTACGTCTGCAGAAACTAATCTGTTGTGTCAACTTCTGATAAGCAAGATATACAAAGTCCTCACCTACGGGACGGGCACGGCTGCTTTCTCATGATTTACAATTGCTAGAACCAAAACGTATGCAATGTGTTATAGAAAAACACTGACAACTCCAGAAATGGTACAAAAATATTTAAAAGTGCGAAAAATCTGGGTCAGAAGAACTTACCAAAAAGACAAAGCTCATGGCTCTCATCTAGACTTCACTTGGGCTTTGAGTTTCTTTAACTCCTCTCCTTGTTGCTAAATTTAAAAAGAGAAAACAAAGGAAAAAAGATCATACAAAAGATAATGGTTGAATAAATAATGTAAATGAATGACCGATGAAATTAGTCACTTCATTATAGATTGAAATAAACTTTTCAACCTTATACAACTTATCCCTAGCACGTTCTGATCTTTCTTGAAGTAAGCACCATTCCATGGCCATTTCATATTCCACTGTGTTGGGCTGAGAACAGTGTGAAGTAGAAACAGCATCTTTCTGATAGAAGAAACAGCCAAATAGCAAAATAAGTGGCGTTGGGGAACTACATTCAGAAAATCTGTTATAGGCAAGTATCCTGTGTCATCAGTGTATGCATAAAGGTTGGTACAATGGTGTGCCAGGTGGACTCTCGACTGTGTGTGAGTGTGTATGTGTGTGTGTGTGAGAGAGAGAGAGAGAGAGAGAGAGAGAGAGAGAACCATCTCCCGTTGCATTTGAAGTCTGAGTTTATCGATAACAAGATGGCCAGAATATGTTGGTTTCTTTGCAGGAAAGTAAGGAGCTGCAATACTGCCAACAAGAGGCCTGAAATTGAGAAAAAAAACAGATAAATCAGTTCTGGCAAAAATAGCTACATAAAGGCCCATAGGAAAACAGTGGATGCGGAGAATTCAGTTTCTTATCCCCCATAGAACGAACCGAGTATGTATAAATCAAACGGATTGGGGGGAGGGGGTCATTCATAGAATAAGCTATATAACAAACAAGTTACACAAACACGATTCATTGAAGAAACAGAGTTTAGTGTCGCCAAATAATATAGGAAAAATGGTCCAAGAGGATAAAAACTTATCCTCATATTAGATTTTGTTGTCAAACGCATTAAGCGCGCCAAGGCTCCCCCGGGGAGTAAGCGCTAAACGACACATCAAGCACGGCTTAATCGACGCCAAGCGCCCTATATAAATGACTCTTTAAATGAATACGCACTACATATATTCAATATTCAATCTACAGTGAAAGATCATCAATAAAACAAAACGACTCAAAATACGTCAACATAAAAGCATTAACCTCACATTCAAAATACTAAAAAAGCATTAGTCACATTCAAAATACTAAATAACATAAAAAAAACATTTAAAAGAAATTCATAAGACTTAAAACACAAAGCGGAAAGGGGAAGAGATGGAGCATGGAGTCTTGGACAGAGCTGGGAGTCTTGGACAGAGCTGGGAGTCTTGAGAGGCGGAGAGAGAGAGGCTTTTCAACTATTTAAAAGTACTTAAGAGGCAAGGTAAAAGAGGGTACAGATTGAATAAGCTCAACACATATAAGGGAATTGCTGAGAAATTGGACGCATATGTACCTTCCATTTGAAAGTAATAAGCAGCCCTCATCCAATTTTCCAACAGCCTTTTCAGCCGCTTCCCTCGTTTTAAATATGACATATGCCTGACCTGCAAAGTTAATGATAATAATTTTAGTTGTAAAAAGTGCCAACATTCCAAGTACTATGAAAAGAAATTTCTCGTGCCCTCCACCAATACCAGAGTGAGGACTAGAGAATGCTGTCCGCTGGATCATTTTTGCTGTGCAACTTTCCTTGAAGGCATGCGAAACTAAGTCCTGAAACATTATCGCAGGAGTAGGGAAAAGAATAAAAGTCTCACCGAGGATAAGCAGAGCAAAATTAGAAGTTTTAGTCGAGTGAATAACATGACAGGCAAAATTACTCCAATACTTTTTTTACATGTAAAAATACTCCCATACTCGAAGAAACTGCAGTATGCGATACATATTTTTATAATAGGTAATAATGCAATACAAAAGAGCATGAGAAATACCTTAGAGTAAAAGATCTGCAACATAAAGGGAGGGAAATGTAATTAACACCAGATACAAAACTACAATGATCGTTACCTCCACCTCTGCTGAAGTATAAGCTGGATCTAAATTTTGAAGTAGGACAAGCGTTCCTTGCTCATGTGCAGTTTTCACTCTTTCCTCCCAAGGCTAGCATTAAGATAGTCAAGTTTTAGTTTTCTCAAGAGTAACTAAAAGAAACTCCTTAATTCTCAGTAATAAGTATTAAGTTGTACTCCTTGACCAGGGAAGTCAGACAGAATCAAAAGAGTAGATTCAAAACCTTACAACATTAAAATTGGAGTCCACAGAGTCAGAACGATTTAAATAACTGAAAATTAGATTTCATAGGCTTGCTCCTGCAGGAGTAAGTAAGAATGACTTACAAGTCCCCTAAACCATCTGCTTCTTTCCTGTCATAATTAAAGAAGACAACTATAAGAACTAAGCTCATACTGAGCTGCAATTTCATACAAAAAGTAAATAGACAAATTGTAAACATATAACAACGGACATAAACTGACATGGACAAACACATTGTCTCATCATCAGCATGATAAACACCAAGAAAACTAACAATAGATGATTACAGGCATGACTACAGAAAATCGATTGATCCTACAAGCAGAAATATGTGCAAAAGGGCTTACAGTTCGAGGAGCAACCAACATGATCAACAATGTATCAGTAAAATGCAGTTAATGCAAGTGCTAAACAGTAATTCCGTTAGGTTACTAACCCCCTATGAAGTTTCCAACGTCCTTTATAAAACAAGTGGGAGGGAATCCAGTATGAAACAATGTTTAGACCGTGATTAGCTATTTTTTCGTCTACATGTTTAACCAAGTTCACAAGATCACAAGTATATATACATACAAAAACATTGTTTCCTGGAAAGACAACTTACAGCATCAGGTCTTCGAGCAACTTCTACTTCTTGATTTTCGACATTGTTGTCCCTGTACGAAGAATTTCGGGGAGAGTTTGTGTCCATATTTTCGTTTGAAAGTTTGATTAGCTTCTCAGGCTTCAGCTTCAATACAGCACTTTTGTCTTCTCCATGAGAGTCCTTGACAACTCTGAATTCAGAGGTATCTTCTGCAACAGTACCATTTGGTAAAAAAGCATTTGTATGATTGATATTGAGATTAAGGCTTAGCTTCTGCTTAGTATTCTTTTTATTGTCAACAGATATTGGAGCAGAACTGTCAAGTTTATTGTCCTTATCCAAACAATTCATGGATGGTGTTTTAGCCATCTTTCCATTAGAAAGTTTGGTTATGTTCTCATCAATCCTCAGCTTCTTTACGCCACCTTTATCTTCGCCATGAGAATTCTTGGCAACTCCGAGCTTTGAGAAATCTTCTGAAACATTACCATTTGGTACAATAACCTTTGCATCGCTGATGTCAGGTTCAAGCTTTGATTTCAGCATACAATTCTTGCTATTGTCAGCAGCGAATTGAGCAGAACTATCCCGCCTTGCTTTCTTAGACGGCCTTTGATCCAGATCACCAGATGCCTTACTACTGTTTACTTTCTCTTCAATATCAACCTTGCTAACAAGAACAAATGGTAATGTTGCTTTAGAATCATCAGTTTCATTTGGTGACCTAGTAACAACATTTTTATCCACCCTTGGTATTATATTCCCTTCAGATGAGTTCTGCCTCGCTTTTGCGCTTCCACTAACTTTTTCTGAGTCAATACCATTATTATGAGTGCGTATGATTTCTTTCATGTGCAAATCATGCCTCAAAATATCTTTGGGCTTGCATGGATCGTCTCTGTTTAATAAAAGTTTAGCTGCAACAATCAGACAAATAATAAGGATACAAGGATCAATAGAATTAAACATTAAACCATCCATAAGTCAATCTAGTTAAAAGGGGAGAGAAAATACTAACCTTCTAATCCAGCAACTTTCTGCCCTATCTTTTCACATATCTTTTGAATCCCAACATCAAAGGTGCGATAAAAGACAAAGTCAGCCCCATGGAGTTCCTCGTCTGAAGGCTGTAGATTTCTACCGTCCTTTGATATGCAGACAACATTGCATTTGCCAGCAATTACTTCCTGATTTAGCACAATAAAATAAGAAAAGTAAGTAGCAACATACTACACGTTAATCACCTCATTCTTTCTAATTAAGCAGAATACAGAATGCAAGAATAAATGAATAACATGCCATCCAGAAACCCAATAATACAATTCAAAGACTGATTCTGTAAGTGATGCGAAAGAAAACATTAACAGGTGACACAATATGAGATATGAACTCCAGTGCCTTTGATGTTTAGATGTAAGTATTACAACATGCTGAAAGTAAGATAATTTATGATAAAGGAAAAGAGTGAAGAATTCTTGTTTACTAATAGATTCTTTAACCCGTAATAGTTAGTAATAGAAATTATTCTTTGGCGTTCATGTCATAATAAATTATGTATTGCACTTATTCACTACAGTATTTTTATGGGTGATTTTTTCTGTACATTATAAGAAAAATAAAAATAGATTTAAATAATAAAATAAATGCACATAGTTAGTTTTCAATTACCAAAGGATTGACGTTTGCGAGTCCAACACCATCGCCAGATGCCATGAATAATTCATTATTGGGTATGTCTTCAGATCCAAGAAAATTAAGAATCTCACAAGGACGGAAAAACCAAAGGATCTTCACTTTCTTCGACTTGTCAGGATTTTCCCAGATTTTTATTAGTTTACCAATATATGGCTCAGCCTCGCCTTCCTTGTACAAATAAACTGAATCATAGAGAGTATAATCCACCCCATCATATGTAAAAGATTCGTAAAATTGCACATCTTTCTTTTTGCCACCAAGTCCTCTCTTTTTACCCCATATAAATTCAATGTCCTCCACTGCCTCAGGTTCTGCCATACTCTCACAAAAGGCCTTTTTCCAATAAATATGAAATAAACCTGAAAGAATATGTTGCACTATTTTGATAATGATACAGCAAATATATCCACATGAAGCAATTGCCAAGGTTTAAAAAGTAAATACTACCTGCATGATATCATACACTAAAAGTAAAACACCAAAACAGAAAGTGATGGAAATTAATAGATCTACATTTTTAGTAAAAATATTCATGAGCAAAATGAAGACTTGTTAACTTATCAAACTTCTCAAGTTTGTAACACATCATTGAATCAAAGACAATTTTTTGCAGCAAACAGAAAATTTCCAACTGCTAAATTCATGAGCAAAACGATGACTTGTAAGCTTCTCAAAGGAAGTGATGGAAATAAATGGACCAGGGCAAGAACTAATATCAAAATCAACCAAATAGCAAATACTCAGCTTTCTGATCATTGAAAATTCTCTACATATTTAATAATAAACACCTGCAAAGCTGTTTCCAGAAAACTAATTTTCAATGCAACAAACAGATTCTTAAGAACATGCAGTGGCAACCTGGCTCTGCAATAACTTCTATAAAATTCAAAAATTATCTTCTACAGTCATACAATTCCTTACTCCGTCGTTAAAAATATAACTTCTTCTTTATTGAATTTCAGGAGTCAAATAATCGATTTTTCTATCAACCAACCCACTAACATAGCGCGAAATTCCTTAGACATCTGCACAACAATGAACCCTAAACTACTGTCGGTCGGTCCGATAAACAAGCCCTTTCCCCATCAAAACACCATAAGCAGCTGGAAACCCCCTCAATTACCCATGCAATGGTAATGCCCGTAAGAAAAAAACGCAGAACCGGAGTGAAGAAGGCTACGAAAATCCACGATTGGAAGGGAAACTTACAGCTTTAAAGAGTAAGTGTGATTGTTCGGATATCTCTTTACGCTGATGAACTGAAGAAAACCCTAGGCACCCTTTGAAGTCCCTCTGGTTTCCGGTGTACTTGGGCTTTGCAAGCTATATTTTCTCAGATCTTATTTTCCATTTATTATTTCAATTATTTTTTATGAAATTAATTGTATACTTTTTAGGCAATCTGATCTTATAACGTGTATTATGCTAATCATTCACCTTTACGATCTAGCGGACAATATTTCTCTCCTGTTATCAGGCTAGAGGAGTTCATTCTGACCGTTAAGTTGACTCAATAAAAAAATCATATATTATATTATTTTTTAATTAATTTTTAATTAAAGTTACGGTATGGTTTGCAAAAAATATTTTATTCACTTGAAACCACCACAACTTAAATTAATTTTAAAAAAAAATAGTACATGATCTTTTTTTATTGGGTCAACTCAACGGTCAGAAAGAGTTCCTTCTGACTTGGTCAGAGGGAAGTATTGTCATTTAGCATATATGTGTGTTGTATGAATGTTAATGGGAGGACAAATTAGGTTGGCGTAGTTTGTTAAGTCCTCACACCCAGACTCTAGAGATTGTGGGTTCGAATAATATTCTCTCATTCCTTTTAGAATTTATATAATGTAACTTTGACAAAAAAAAAAGATGTTAATGGGAGATATAGGTTACTTGTTACAAGATGTGGAGATAGGATGTAAAAAAATGAAAAACCTGAAACTCATGAAGCCCATCTAAGATCTGGAACCGAGACTGGAAGGCAGCCCGAGACTGGACCAAATAAAACTAGGCCGAACTTTGGGATTTGAATGTGAAAATACCGAGCCTGATAGGACAACTCTACAGACCAGACGGAAAAAAAAGTCAAAAGTTATATTAATATTAGTAATTTGACATTAATTTTCAACTATTAAAAATTAGCTAATCGTTGGATCTTGAATTAGAGACATACAATATTTTCTTTGACTCATGACTTGGAGAAGAACGACTCGGGTCTAAGTTTCAATTAAATTAGTAAAAGAGTGAGAGCATGACGGAAAAGAAAATTTGATGGCTAGGGCAACAATATCATATAAGATAATACTTAAATGAAAAATGAAATATTATACTGCGATTCGAAAATTAGAAATCATTGTATTACTTATTATTTCTATATTTGATTGCAACGAAATCTTTTAGAATGATAATTTACCAATTATACAAAAATAATCTATATTTTTAATAGTTTTATGCTATATTTAATAAATTTTCATTTGAAGTTCTTCACATATTTTCTTTAACCTTCTTCTGTTTACAAAAATGTCTTACTTTATATTCAAATATTAATATCCCCCCATAACTCTTAAATTTCTTGTCTCAAATATATATTTTTGTTATTTTAATCACTATATGCAATATTTACTTGGTTTTAAACAACATTTGCATCTGAAATTTGATTTTATTAAATATAGCCTCTCGCAATATTCTTGCGATGTGAAACGACGATTGAAAAGAGACTTGAAAAGAGATATTTTTAGAGTCACCAATCATGTTAGGGTGTGATTGGCCACCAAATTCAAAAAACATTTCTGTCTACAAAGAGTAGAGTTGGTTCCATAATCGTTTATAAGTGAGAAAGATATTAGCACCATAGGCAAAGGTAAATCTCTCAATATTATCAATACTGAGGTTAATATTATTCCTAGAACCAGAGACACAATTAACAGGACAAGAGGGCAACTAAAAGACAACCAATCCACCAGAATAATAAGCATCTGATGAGCCTCTGAATAGCCTTCTTCTTCATCTTAGTCTCCATGAGGTACACCAATTGGGCTTTATAGGAATGCAAAACATCTTTAAGAGCATGGACTGTCAAGGAATTCCCCAAACCTTGACAATTATAGACTAAGACAGTCATTAAGCACTTGGTGACTTTCTTAGGCAAGTCGCCATAGCCCTCAACATCTTGAAGCTTTACAAGAAAACATTCTCCATCATTTATTCTAGCTCTCTTAATAGAAACTTTCCCAGCAGATTTATGAAAACCCGCATTCTATCTTTGTGTGCCTAACCTGTATTCTTCTTGGTTGAAATTCTACCCCCTTATGTAGAGAAACAGAAGCTAGACAGCAATATCTCCTTTGAGCCCTCAGAGTCAACATAAGCCTTCTACCCCCTTATGTAGAGAAACAGAAGTTAGGACGTTTTTTACTGTTATTCAACATGTGATGGGTATTTTTTTTTTTAATTCCACATAGGCCCGTTAAACTTAATCATAAACCCCTCTCTCTCTCTCTCTCTCTCGGGTCTGTTGCTCTCTATTCCCTCTTTCTTCTCCGTTTTGATTTATGGTTTCTCTCTCTCTCCCACACTCTCTCTCAATGAACAAAAAACAACAAATCCAAGTACTAAACAATGGTAGAGGTCCTCTTTGATGCAGAACCAACACCTAAATAGCAGACCCAAAACCATTCTTTCTATTTCATACTCATTCACCATTAGTAGTTTCTCGATCTTTCATGAGATTTTATCGTCCCTGATCTAAGACCTAAGCAGGTGCTCGAGTAGTCCTTGGCACCACTGTAAGTGCTCGATCTTGGATGAGCACCTTAGTCAAGTGGGCGTCTTATCTTCTCTAGTTTTTCACTTATATTGGGAAGAACAAGAGATTGCGTTTCAAGCTTAAGTAATTATTGAGGGAAAATTTTACACAAATAGAATAACTTTAGAAGTCCTTTGAAATTGAAATCATTGTTGTTCGTAGTGATGGAACAAAATGTTTTTATTAACCAACTATTACAATGAAAATAAAACGAATAGAACGTAGACATAACATAAATGATTACAATGGAAATTATTAAAACCATTACACAGAAATAAATGGAAAAACTAATACAATTGAAATTGCGATAATTAAAACATAAATAAGATGAAGATCGAGGATTGTCCGTGAGCAATGTCCTAAAGACAATAATCGTCCTCCACAGGGTGCTTGGAGACTACGACGAATTGTCTCTGCAGGATACAATGATCAAAGCTAGAGTACAGCAACCAATCACTCAGACTCTCTCAGAACTCTTTATATCTCTCTCTCAATATGTGGCTTAAATTACCACATTAAAACATAATTGTGGTAATATTTCATACTTAATATCAATCCAAATAGAGCTTCTATCCCTTCTCGTAGCCCAGAAGTCAGAAATCAAGCTCTTATTTAACTTAAAATCAACTCGAACACGAACCGATCTTGTCAAAGGTCCTTTTAACGTATATTCATCCACCTCAATTAAAGAATCAATATTTAAGGCAATTCTTTTAATCACAGGTAGAGAGACCCCATTAGAAGGCAAATCATGAATTTGGATCCACATAAAAAACAACTATCAAAGAACATCTTAGAAGGTGGAGTACATGCCATAAACTCATTTAAGATAATAAGGCAGCCATTAAACATCTAGGGTTCTTTAGTTTTGACTCTTTCCATTTCTTTAAGATCAAGAAATTAGAATAAAAATAGGTTTTTATCTAAAATCTTCATCTCTACACCTTTCTCGACGTTCCAAATTTTGTGAAGGATAAAAGGCAAAAGACTGGATTGTGAACCACATCATCAAGGTCTAGAAAACCATCAAAATCCTTAACGAGACTCTCAATACTCCAAAAAGAATGAGGAAACAGATATAAAAAACCAACGCTGAAGGAGAGAAAGAGAAATAAGAGAAGAAACAAGGAAAAAACAACGACTAAAAACTCATATAAAATTGCATGGCCAAAGACAAAAGAAGTATACGTTGCATAGCTAAAAATAGAAAACCAAGAGAGCACGAAAACGAAGAGAGAAAGATGAGAGATAGACTTTCCAGAAGGAAAAGACTAAAGCAAAACAGAAGGTTTCATGCAAAAAACTTTCTAAAAACGGAAAGCTTTCTTGGAACCTTCTTGGAATCTTAAATCCGTGAGCGTAATATTTATGCACGATTGCTGGTAAAGAAGTATTGATTATGTGTTTATGCGATGAGCGTGAATCTTATAGACTACATGAAAAATATGATTTTAACTAATTAGATAAAATTATAAAATATTAAAAAAATAATAATTCAGTTAATTAAACTAAAGAAACTAATAAAAAATTAAACAAAGCAGGTAAGGCAATGTTGTGTCGGCCCGTGAAGTTTGGTGTGTCAGGACTTATCGGGTCAACGGAAAAACCCCGGCTTTATACACATCTAGTAATTATTTAACAAACTTAATACAAAATTAGACAACTAATATCATAATCATAAGAAATTGGGAAAATCACAAAGATCACCACTTTTTGAAGGCCATTTGAAATAAATGGCCCATTACACTTTTATGAGCAGAAATGGCCATTTTTTATTGTTATTCAACATGTGATGGGTATTATTTTTTTTAATTCCACATCTGCCTGTTAACGAATACAATGTAGACGTAACACAAATGATTATAACGAAAATTATTAGAACTATTACACGGAAATAAATGGAAAAACTAATACCATTGAAATTGTAATAATTAAAACAGAAATAAGATGAAGATCGAGATTGCATGTGAGCAATGTCCTAAAGATAATAATCGTCCTACACATGGTGCTTGGAAACTACGACGAATCATCTCTATAGGTTACAACGATCAAAGTCAGAGTACAACAACAAATTACTCAGGCTTTCTAAGAACTCTCTGTATCTCTCTCTCTCTCAATATGTAGGAAAATGAAAAAAAATGTAGGTTTTAATTTTGGTGATCAAATCGAAGTAGATTTTGGTGTGCTTACACACTGCCTTTTAAAACGTGTATAGCTTGGGGAGCAAGCCAAAACCATGTGGTTAGTGCTGATTAGAGCATGTATGAAAATGAGGGATAATGGAGATAATTGATTTTCTAATTATCAGATAATCCCGCACAAATTCTGTTTGGGGATATTTGCTAGCTTTGACAAATTCAAAGCTCTAAACCTTTCTCTCCAAGTAAATAATCAAAAGAAATTTTGTCCAAAAAATAATTCTTTGATTCGGACTGGACAGAACAAAATTGAGTCGAGCTGACCGGGCAGACGTCGACGATGTGCGCGCGTGTCTGAGGGGAGGACCATGTGTCATCTAGGTTCTCCCTTCCCCACCAAAAGCGGGGTGCCCCTGAGGGCTAACACCAAGGCATGATAGTTGGGTTTATAAACTCAACATCTTTTTCTTGAGTTTCCAATGTAGGACTAAATCCCAGTCTATTTCACATCATACACTATCATTCACACTTTTTCTTTTATTTCTTTCTTTTGACTCTTTTTTCCTTTATTATCTCCGACAATCCTCCACAGCAATGAAATGTGTAGCTAGACAACAACATGAGAGAGAGCAGATGAGATATGCATCAGGAGAGGTGTCTTTTGGACTTGAACCTTCTATAGTGAGAATTCATCAGATTTATTCTGAAGAACGATATTACGTTCTCGAACTGAACTTCCTCTAAGATAAACCGAGACAACAAATTTCACACATATCTCATCTTAATACATATGAGGTTCATACGATTTTTTTCATTTTGGTCTTGAACATATCCCATGTTCATGAGAGCTTTAGAGAGGTTGAGTCATTCAGACCTCTCATAGAAGTGACCCCGCTTCTACTCTCACATAGGTGACAATGATTAAGATTATTCTATCTATACTCATCTTGTAAGAAAGATATCAATGTCATTAAACTCTAAGTATACTTTTTTATCGTTGACTGACAACACACTTTCATTACATCATATGAATGGGAAAAAACAAAGTTTCTTTATGTGTTACGAGAATTATTCCTACAAGTTTGCCTACTGAACATAGATCTTGGGATCTCCAATCAACTAGGTTAGGTTCCCACCTGAATGATTCATTGAATAGGCTTTAAGCTCATTCCTCTCAATGTTTGTTTTATTTGTTCCCTTGATAATCCTTTTGTCAGAGGGTCAGCAAAATTCTCCTTTGACCTAATAAAGTCTAAGGAAATCACCCTTTGGAGAGCAACTTCTTAATGGTATTATGTCTTCATCTGATATGTCTAGACTTCCCATTGTACACATTATTTTTTACTCTAAAGGTTGTAGTCATATTGTTACAGTGGACACATATTGCTGACACTGGTTTTGGCCACACCAGAATATCTTCCAAGAAATTCCTGAGTCATTCTGCTTTTTCACAAGCTTTGTCC
The DNA here is from genome assembly GCA_003255025.1 of Datisca glomerata. NCBI lineage: Eukaryota > Viridiplantae > Streptophyta > Magnoliopsida > Cucurbitales > Datiscaceae > Datisca > Datisca glomerata. The sequence goes on along the minus strand of QANY01000230.1, from coordinate 253,625 downwards.
AAAGCTATGAATTCTGATTCCATAGTTGAACAAGCTACATAGGTCTGCTTAGTAGACCTTCATGAGATAGCTCCACCACTTATCGTAAAAATATATCCACTAATAGATTTAGTCTTAAACTATCTGATATTCAGTTGGCATCATTAAATCCTTCTATCACCGGTGGATAGGTTGAGTGGTGCAATACATACTTCGTAGTGAATTTTAAGTACCTTAGTATTCTTACCAATGCATTCTAGTGATCACGTCCAAGATTACTCATATGCCAGCCTTCCTATTGAATAGGCTATATCATGTCTGGTGCTATTTGTGATATACATTAAGCTTCCAATTATTTGTGAGTACTCCAATTGAGAGACTCTAACTCCATTATTCTTCCTAAACTTACAGTTTAGATCGAACGGAGTTACTACAGGTTTGCTTTCATATTGCCCAAACTTTTTCAATTTGCTTTCAAAATCTTTTCTACATATAGGACTGGATAAGGATATATTCATTTTCAGTTCACTTTACTTGAATTCCAAGAATGACATCTACTTGACCTAAGTTTTTCATGTCAAATTTAGAATTCAACATCTTTATTTATATCCTTATTCGATCCGACTATAATGAATTTATCATTAGAACATTTAATGTACACACATTTATCACACTCATTTATCTTAAATCCATTAGAGAACATTGTGTGATCAAACTTTCTCGTGCCATTGCTTTGGCACTTGTTTTAATCTATAAAGAGATTTAACAAGTTTACAGACCTTTCGTTCTTGACCTTTAACCATGAACCCTTCAGGCTGTTCCATGTAGATTTCTTCTTCCAATTCCTCATTTAAGAAAGCAGTCTTTACATTCATTTGGTGAATTTTCAAAGTATACAAAGTTGCTAGTGCAATCAGCATCCTAATAGATGTGATTCTCGTAATTAGAGAATAGGTATCGAAAATTTCTATACATTCCTTCTGTCGGTATCCTTTAGCTACCAACCGAGCTTTGTACTTTTCAATGGAACCATCAGCTCTCTCTTTTGAAGATCCATTTACAGTCTATTGGTTTATTCCTAGGTGGAGATCTACCAATATTCATATGTTATTTTTTATAATGGAATCTATCTCATTATCGACTGCTTCTTTCCAAAAAGGAGCCTCGGGTTGGACATGCCTTCTTATAGGTTTAAGGTTCGGCCTCCCTCAGGTATGTTAAAAACTCTGGACCAAATGAGGTACTCGTTTTAGCTATTTTACTTCTTCTAAGCTCAAGTTCAGATTCATCATCAATCTGAGCTCTAGAAGAACTTTCTTCTAAACCTCGTTTAGCAGTTTGATTGTATATTCCTTCCTTAAATGGAAACACATTCTCAAAGAATTCAGCATTGACAGACTCTATAATAGTGTTGGTACTTATGTCAGAAATCTCTGACCTAATAACTAAAAATCTATATGCAGCATTGTTCAATGCATATCTAATGAAAACACAGTCTATCATCTTAGGTCTCAACTTTACTCTCTTTGGCAATGGTACTTGTACCTTTGCGAGACACCCCCACACTTTTAAGATTTTATAGGAAGGTAACTTCCCTTTCCACTCTTCATAAGGAGACTTGTTAGTCTTGCTATGTGGAATCCTGTTAAGTATGGTATTTACTGTAAGCAAGGCCTCCTCCCACAAATTTTAGGGTAATCCAAAACTGTTCAACATATAGTTCACCATATCTTTAAGAGTTTTATTTTCCTTTCAGCCATCCCATTCTGTTGAAACGTGTAAGGTGCAGTAGTCTGATGCACAATCCATGTTGAGCATAGAATTCAGACATCATAGTGGAGTCATACTCTCCATCTCGGTCAGATCTAAGCACTTTGATATTTTTACCAAGTTATTTTTCAACTTTAGACTTGTATGTCTTAAACATATCCAAAGTCTCATCATTTGAATTAAGTAGATATACATAGCAATATTTACAGAAATCATCAATAAATGTAACAAAAATATTTTTATCTCCTTTACTAGGTGTTAATTTTAAATCACATAAATCACTATGTATCAAATCAAGTAAGTCATTTGTTATTTCTACAGATTTAAATGATTTACTTACAAATTTAGATTCTACGCATATTTCACATTTATTTCCTTTTTCTAGAATAAAACTTGGCAAAAGTTCTAAGTTAAACATTCATTATAAGGATCAAAAATTAACATGTCCTAATCTAGCATGCCAAATATTAGACATTCGGTGATAGAAACAGAAGAAGCAGAATTATTATTAATAATAGTAAGACACATTAAGTTTAAAAAGACCATCAAAATTATAACATTTTCCAACAAACATCCCTCTTTTAGTCAGAATAAACTTGTCAGCATCAAAGACAAGATTAAATCCACTCTTACATAAAATAGATCCTGATACAAAACTCCTACAACTTTCAGGAACATGTAGGACGTCCAGGAGAGTGAGTTATTTTTTGGATGTGAACTTCAGCATAACATTTCTCTTTCCCTTAACAGCAGGTTCAGAGGCGTTCCCCATATAGAGAACTTCATTTTTTTCAACCTCTATATAATTTGAAAAAATAGTTCGGTTACTGCACACGTGCTTCATCGCACCAGTGTCGACCCACCATTCCTTGGTTTCAACAACCACACAGATCTCAGAAATCATAGCACATGGATCATCTATCTCCACTCATATTTGCTTGTTCGTTTTCCCGTTGTTACAGGGTTGGTTACCATCATTCTGATCTTTTTTAAAATGACAATCATTTTCCATATGTCCGGCTTTATCGCACACTCAGAAATTGCCCTTAATGCATTTTTCTGAGTTACCACATTAGCATTCTGAGCGCTAGTCGGCGGTGTATTCATTTTCATGCTCGGTTGATTGGATTTGTTTAATTCTACCACATTATCTTTCATTCTGTAGGTTGCCCACATTGCTTTCTTTTTAATTTTTCGGTCGTCCTCCTCTATCCTCAGTCGAACAATCAGATCCTCCATGCTAAGCTCCTTACGCTTAAGCTTCAGATAATTCTTGAAGTCCTTCCACAACGGCGGCAACTTCTCAATGATGGACGCGACTTGGAATGGTTCATTCACCATCATCCCCTCGACCTCCATATTGTTGAAGATGATCTGCAACTCCTCCACTTGAAAAATTACTGTGTTCTTATCATCCATCTCGTATTTCAGGAATTTCCTGATGATAAACTTTTTCGTCCCGGCGTCCTCAGTTTTGTTTTTCTTTTCCAAGGCCTGCCATAGCTCCTTTTTCATCTTGAACGACGAGCAGACGTTGTAGAGGGTGTCTACCAAGCCGTTCAAGATATAGTTTCAGCAAAGGAAGTCCGAATGAATCTAGGCTTCCCGTGCCGATGCCAGCTCCTTCGATTGTCCTTCCTTTGGTGCAGGAGGAATGTCACCCATCAGTAGATGTGCTAGATTGAGAGTGGTCAGATAGAAGACCATCTTCTGTTGTCATTGTTTGATGTCGTCCCCCTTGAACTTCTCAGGTCTCTCAGCGTGCAAAGTCTTGATTCCAGCAGATAGTTCCATAATTATTGTCTTTAGATTATTGTTCGTAGTGATGGAACAAGATACTTTCATAAACCAACTATTACAATGGAAATAGAACGAATATAATGTAAAGGCAACAAAAACGATTACAACAAAAATTATTAGAACTATTACACAGAAATAAATGGAAAAATCAATACAATTGATATTGCAATAATTAAAACAGAAATAATATGAAGATCGTGGATTGCCCGTGAGTAATATCCTAAAGACCCACAAAGTTCTTGGAGACTACGACGAATCATCTCTACATGATACAACAATCAAAGCCAGTGTACATGAACCAATTACTCAGACTCTCTCAGAACTCTCTGTATCTCTCTCTCAATATGTAGAAAAATAAAAAAATACAGGTTTTAATTTTGGTGATCAAAATGAAGTAGCTTTTTTTACACTACCTTTTAAAACGTGTATAACTTGGGGAGCAAGCCAAAGTCGTGTGGTTAGTGCTGATAAGATCATGCACAAAAATGAGGGATAATTGAGACGATTGATTTTATAATATCTTCTATAGATAATCCAACACAGATTTTGTTTGGAGATATTTGCTAGCTTTGACAAACTCAAAGCTCTAAGTCTTCCTCTTCAAGTAAATAACAAAAGAAATTTTATCCAAAAATTAATTCTTTGATCCGAACAGAACCAAGCCAAGCCGGCCGGCTGGACGGTGACACGCGTGTGTGAGAGGGGGATGATCATGTGCCATCTCGGTCCTCCCTTCATCATAAAATGTGGGGTGCCCCTTGAGGCTAACCCCAAGACATGAGAGTTGAGTTTATATACCCAACATTTTTTCCTTGAGTTTCAATTGTGAGAGTAAATCTCACTTTATTTCACATCACACACTTCCATTCACACTTTTTTCTTTTTGTTTTTTTCTTTTGACTTCTCTTTCCTTTATTATCTCCAACAGTCATGAGGTTATTTTAGTGTTCGATTCTGATGGTTGATTATCCTTTATTGCATTTTTGTGGAAATTTGTTTAGTATCTGAATTTGTATCAGTTTATGGTTAATGTGATTTTAGTTTTGTAGCTCATATGGATTGCGTGTTTGAAATTGGTTTCTAGGCCATACTCTTGTTTTGTTATGTATATTCATATTTTTAGTGTATGTAAACCCTACCTTGTCATGAAATTCAGGATAATGATGACGCGTATTATCCTTATCACTGGATGAATGAGCACTCATGTCATCGTCACTATCAGCATAATCTGAACTACATCTGTGAGCTTAAAACTATCATCATACAATCCTTCATGTTCATGACCATCATCTTGCTCATCATCATCACTATCATCTGAATCATTCCCAGACTCATCTTCAGACTCATCAGCATACCCATCCTCATTAATAACATAATCTATGTCATTCTCACTATCATCACTCAAATAGAGTTCAGGTTGAGTATAGTCATTAACAGCTACCTCCGCTTGTGCATCAATCAGATTGGGAGGGTAGGTAGTGCTAGTGGAGGACTTGAGTCAACCTCATCCACCTTATCCTCTACATATACTTGAACTACCTCATGCCCATTTTTGTGTATGCCATCCAAAAACTTCAAAATATCTTCATCATCCAAAAGTAACCTCAGGCCATCAAAGCCGCCCCCTTCAAATTTGAACCAAACATCTATGGCATTCAAATAACCTAAAGATCGTGCCATTTCATAGATGCCACCAACAGAAAACTAATTGGGATTATACAATTGCACAATAACATCTCCACCCTCATACCTAGTGACTGAAGCATAAAAGAAATTACATCCATGATAAAACACTAATTTTATATGATCCATACTCCTTCGACAGACTGCCCGAGCATGAGAGAGAGAGGAGTCACGAGAACGGAGGATGGAAGCTGAGTAGTGGAGGAGGCCGAATGGTGAGAATGAAAACCGCTAAGCCGCGACGGAGGTGGAGGTGATATGGGGGTTTGACCTGTCGAGATTGAATGGGGGGAGTTAGGGTATCGGGACTAGGAGGGAAAAGAAGGGGAAGTGGGATTAGTTTTTTGGGTTTTTTTTAGTTGTAGGGTTTTTTAGTCTTTTAATTTATTTTAAAGTAATTAGTTTAATTAGTTTAGTTAGTGTTTTTTAATAATTAATATTTTTAATTTCAGTAATAAATAAAAAATTGGTAGATTTTAACGGGAGTTAGGCGACATGGGTGTAAATAGCTAATTCTCATACTTTAAAGGTATTTGATGCTAAATAAATAGTTTAACGTGTAAATTGCTGAATGGTCAAATTTTAGGGATGTAAAAGACATTTTTCCCTATGTTTAATTGATTAGTGTTCACTTACTATTTTATTTTATCTTCGGGACGTTTATAGTCTGTGTATTTCTAATTCTGCTTAATGGAATCGTGATGTTTATATACAAAATATTTATTTAAATCTAAGTCACATTGTTCGTAATTATTGATTTTATGCCTTAACTTATCTATGATTTTCTGGTTTATGAGCAGCTAGTAACACCAAAGAGTAATGAATTGCTGCTGCAGGACATAGTTTTGTTTCTCAAATCAAATCTGCTCCCTTGAATGACATTTTTTGTCGATTCCAGATGCCTTTTGTAGGGTTCAAGTGACTTTGGTTATTGATTTTATTGATTAATTATCTATATCGTGAAAATAATCTAGGTTGTGTAAGAAAAAAATGTAGATACCGTAAATAAAATATTTACAGGTGTAAGTACTTGTTTCTCCTTTGATTCCTCTAAACGGTGCTCTATAAGTTTCATGTGACTGATAAGAATCTTAATCTAATTTTTCATTTGATCATTGATAAATGGGAAACGTAACACGATCTAGCTCTTTCATATGTTTTGCTCCCAGATCCACGATGAAAGAAAACTAAGGATAAATGTTAAACAAAGAAAAAGTAAAGCTTTGAAAATTTTAAAAAACAAATGACGTTATTGATAAAAATATGTAATCGAAAAGCACGAGTACCTTTTTATGTACGGTAGGCAAAAAGTTTGCATACTCTAAATAAATAGTTTACATGTTCGTATACCATTTGTGATAACCTTGTAAATATTATGATTACAAGTGTAAATATTCACTAATACATGTCGTAAACAATTTATTAACCGTTAGTAATTGAAATTCTTACTATCCTTCCGTCTACTAGAGAGCACTGCATTCATTTAAATTTAAGTAATTGTATCAAATATATAAATTTTGAAAGTTGAGTTGAGGGATAATAAAGTTTTCAAATTTTAGAGAAATAGCATATTTCTGGACATCACGTCATCAAAAATCTGTTGATGATTTTCGATTGACAATTTTGCCACTCATTTGATAGATTCAATTATTTGATTTTGTGGGGTCATGTTAATTAATGAAATATCATTCTATTTGATATTTTTTGTTTATAATATTATTAATATATATTATTTTAAATTTAAATTTAATTAAATCTTATTGTTTAATTTAATTTCCCTTTTTTAGTGATTTCAGTAATGGAAACTACTCTAACTATGTAAATAATAACTAAACCACAAGTCAATCAAACATCAGACCGCAAAATCAATAAAAAATAAAAAATAAACCTCCCAAATTTTCAAATTACTCCCGAAAATCTTCATCCACATAACGAACACCATTGAGGACGAAAAAACCTCCATTGACGACAAAAAAACCTCCATTGACGACGAAAAAATCTCTATTGACGCCCTTTTTAGAACAACCATTAATGAGGAGAACACCTTTGATGAAAAAACATCCATTGACGGAAAATGTAAACCATCTTTTCTCTTTTATCATCTTTAACAGTTTCAATGTATTATTAAGCAAAACAAGATCATTCGTTCTTCGCCTATCTGAATCAATCTATCGATAATGGTTGGATTTAATAAAATCGTCATGATTTCTCTGTTTTCTTATCATATTATATCACTGATTGAACATACATGTGTATTTGATTTCAAACAATTTTTTGATAGTATTGAGTACATCATCTACTGACGGCAAAGTTAATCTAGTTTATTAATTTTTCAATATTCTGTGATTTTAATATTGGAAAGTAGTTAAAAAAAGATGGGACAATAATTGAGTATAACATATATTGTATATTATACTATTTTCGTCAATGGAGGTTTGTTCGAACGTCAATAGTGGTTGCTATATGAATGGAGGTTTGTTCAAACGTCAATGGTAGAGAAATGGGAAAATTAAAAATCTAGGCGGTATACATTGTTGCCATCAGAATAAGAATAATCTACCCATTCGAGAAAGGATCTACGATAGGGAGAGACAAAACGGTTAAATTCTTCTTTATTTCGAATCCTAGGGATAGTATGGAAGAAAGAAGACGTCATTGAAGGAAGCTTAAAGGTGAGGAAAGAAGAAGATAAAGAAACTTGCAGAAAAGGAGAATGCACCTAGGAAAAAGATGAAGGGAAAATCTTTAAGTATCAACCCAGTGGGCATCAAACGACGGACTCGAAGGGTAAAAACAAAAACTATCAAGAAACTGAAATGATATACGAAAAGTGTAAAAGACATGAATGAACACATGTTGAAACGACATTGGTTGAAGCCCGGGCTGAAGCTAAATGGGTGGAAACGTCTCCCCTCGCCCAAGGAAACTAATGATAGCATGCAAAAAAGTGAACAACGTCTGACAGATGTAATGGTGAGAACTGTGACATCACCCACCATGAAAGAACGACATATTAAGGAGTCAATGTTTTGTATCAACGGTTTATAGCCAGGATACAAAAAATGGGCAAATGTACGGGGTTGATTAACCCTTACGGTAAAAGATTGCCAACGTGGCAAGTTGAAAATAAGAAGAAAGAGAGTATGAGAGCACGAGAGGAAATGATGTCATTAATGAGGTGACGTGGTGGTCAAAAGGGGATCGGATTTGAGCGGCAATTACTCTTTTCCCATGATTTTATCAAATAGTTACAAAAATATTAAATATTCAATGAATCCATATAACGGTTGTAAACGGTCATGGAGGAGAAGGCCTATATATACCCCCACATGTATCAAATATCTCTAACTTTGAAACTCAATATAAAAAGAGCTCTCGATTACTCATTGCCGTACTCTTCATTATTAATCTCTCATTTCCTTTATTTCATAGTCAAATACTTGTATTCTTTTCTAAATACTGTAAGGGAGAAAAATCCTTTACATGTATTCTGTAAGAAGATGACCTTATGGCGTTAATGAAGTTCAACCCGCCCAGATGGTTTGTACGAGCTAAAACCATAAAGTGAACAAAAAGAATTAATTTTTTTCATTTTGACCAAATATGCACCATCTAGATCTAATTAGACAGACAAGATAGGGAAAGCTGTTTGTAGTTAAGAGTGCCAAACGACAGAAAATCTCGATCCCATTTCATTTTAGAAGAAAAAAGAACAAGTTCTTATATGCTTACTAGGTTACTAATAGTTGCTTAGAATTTTTTTTTCACCTACTGCTTAGCACTTCACTTTGCAATTAGTCCAATAACTTGTAGATGGCCCACCTATATGGTACATGATTGAAAAAAATATTGATAGGGATTTCTACAGTAGTAGATACATTAGATAATTAATACATAAATAGACTATAAGTTACCTAAACATCCAATATAACCATATTTTTAATGGGCCCATTTATTAGAAGAAAAAATTATACTTCCGTTCTTATTATACCCTTCTATATAACATTTAATAATTATTTACAAAAGAATTAGAAACAATGTAAGCCCACCAATCTCTCTCTCTAAACTATTTGTGACAGTTATAAACAATATGAATAAGTAATATATAAATATATATATTATTTATGTTATATATGACGAGTGTGTATCAAATATCTTACATATATATACAATACATAAATATATAGGGCATATATAACAATATAAATATATGTTTTATACAATACACAACATATATTTTTTATGGGTGTATAAAATGTGCGTGTGAGTGTAATATATATACATCGATACATATATACATATATACATATATCTACCTACCTACATACATACATACATACATACATACATACATATATATAGACATACACACATACATATATACAATATATAACACATACTTTTTATAGATGTATATAACGTGTGTGTGGGTGTAATATATATAAACACACACACACACACACACACATATGTACGCATGTATGTATGATATCTAAAATATCTAACACCTAAAGTATATAGCACAATATGACATCTCCCTCCCTCCTTCCAGATCTCTCTATCTCAATAATGAATGGAATAAATTTGGAGAAAGAAAGAATCTCTATTAGTATATTCCGTTATCTATTAATTTGGAGAGGGAGGGAGAGAATATATATTAATATTCTACTAAATACAACGAAATATTTAATATCTCTATGAATTCAAGATTCCTCCAAATTCAAATAGATAGAGATAGATAGATAAATAGATAGATAGTTTTATAAAAAAAATATAGATAGATAGATAAATAGAGGAAAGATATGGAGAGAGATGGAGAAATATATAGAGATATTCGTAGAGAGACAGAGAGATATATTTTAATAGATATAATAGAGAGAATGAAAAATAAGGAGGACAATACATTTAAATATAATAATAGAAAGGTAAACTAGTAAATAAATAAATATTAAAAAGTATTCACTTTAAGCGGCGTGACTTGAATTTGATTTTCCATCTTAGCCCTAAGAGTACTAATCTCTTTTATGTATCTTTAGTGAGACTAATCTTATCTACGATTAATGTATTAAGTTGCATTAATTATCCCAAACAACATACTAGGTGATTAATTCTTAACTGTGTAATCATGGATTCTACGACATGCTTAAACCTAATTACACTTTTAATCTAATCCTGCTTGAAAAAGTAATGACTAAAGCTAGTCGTGCCTCCAGTATAATTAGCTCTAGTCGTGCATTATGCTCATGTTTGATCCTAAACATGCTTAGCGATAATCATACTTATGACGCTTCTTGATTAACCTGAGCTCAACATGAATCCTAGAATAAGACACTTTAAGTTCACATGCTTGGTGATAAACTTCGATTATGCCTACCTACCCTCTGACGGTACGATTTCAGCAGTGTCACAGTAAGTAGTTGATTATTCCCTACTAGCCAAATAATTGGATGAGCTAGGCATTAGTCTTGATGTTGGATTGAAACTCAAATCCTCAAATGTTCTTTATGTGTTCTACGCGTTATTCAGCTGCTATTCATGATCTTTTGATGGAAATGGATGCTTTGATCTTTAAGGATGTTACTCAGGCATAGTAAAGATTGTTTTCTAGACTCTTCCTGCTTCTTGGTCGGAGCTCTACATTCTGGTGGCTGGCCTCCTCACTTTAAGGAGGCTTGAGTGCCCTCTCCTCCTCCTCCTCCTCCTCCTCCTCATTCTCCTCCTCCTTCTCATTCTTCTTCTCATTTTCCTTCTTCTCGTATTCCTCTCTCTCCCTTTATCTATCTATATATATGTCAATCTCTCTCTATCTCTCTCTCCATTTCTCTATAAAACTCTCAAATATCTCTTTTGGAGTTTCTAAAGACGTAGGGAGGGAAATTCTTTCATGGGTTGCTCTCCCCTTACAATAGAGAATGGCTTTATTTACACAAAAAACATTGGGGTTCATTCGGACGCATGAGCGTCCAGAAGGACGAATTTCTAATGGAAAAGATTCATCGTTATATGAGAATCAATCAGTTAATGCCAGAGCTAAGCCTCCGGATGGGGAGAATTTATCTAGACGAACTGGTGTATACGTACACATTATAGACATTTCAGCCATGACGTCAGCTTTGACAGACAAAGTAGATCTTTGTGACGTGTGCACCAAGAACTTTTAGAGCTTTGTGACATGTCCATTTCTTACCTGTTAATGAAAATGACTTCTTGAAGATGAGACGCCCATCCGTTCCCATGAAAGTGATACTTTTGTAGGGCTGCGCGATTCCTCCAGAAGTTGGATCAAGCAGGCCCGTTTTTGGGATCATATAAATCTCCCTTGGACCCAACTTTCCCCTAGACCATTTATATGCTCATCCAAGTGTAATTTGAACTTAAAAATGGTCGGATCAAAATAGGGTGTCTAGATCAAGCCCATAACTATAAATACCTAGCAATGTAAGCCTTGACAATCTACAAGTGTTTCAAGACATGTTTTATCTTCTGTAATCGAACTCATAGTTCTTAAACTTTGTCTCCTTTGTCCTACTCTACTCCTCTAAGTGGTGATATTTATATCCCTTAAGCGTTCTACTTAGATGGGAGCTTTCTTATCCCTTCCAGTTAGTCTATATTTCAATTCTTGTAATTCCACCTGGTATGAAATGGTATATGAGCTTTGATTTTCATGGCTTTTTATTTTCGTGACTATCATATTGATGCTGAGAATTCTGACATCTATGGGTTTACTTTTAGTTTCAGGTGCAATGGCTTTAAGTGTGAGATTTATGTAGACTGAAATTTACCACCCATCTATGACATATATGAAGATGACTTAATGTTCGTCTTATCATATCAAGAAGTTGTATGGATAGAACAAATATAACCGTACTTAGAGAAAACTTAAAAATGGTTGAACAAGACCTCTGGTATATGTTTGAAAAAGAAATCATATTCTTTAGAGGTGGTTTAAACCACTGCCTAATGGCAAATTTTCTCTTAAGATGAGAGTAAGGTTTCTCTCAGGATGAAAGTTAGCCACCAACTTGTCTTGGCGTAGGGGAGACTGGTGGGGTAGCTTTCTTCATTGGACTTTGTCTTGGAGCTCGTAGAAAGTGGGGTAGGTGGTTGTCCATCTTGTCACTTTCCATCATGTCTCATTTTTCTTTACTATTTCTCACATGGAGGAGTTAGATACTCTTTGCAATGCTTTATCTCTAACACATGAAGAATAATGTGTTTTTGAGGTAGCTGAAACGAGTTTCGTCAGACTGCTGGAACCAAAGCTTTGCCTTATTTTTAAAGTTCTATCAAAGAAGACAGTAACCAAAAATGTTCTCAAGCAAACTCTAGTCCAACTATGGAAGCCGGGGAAGGGAGCCCAAATTAAAGTCATTGGAAATGAACTGTTCGTGGCTCAATTTAAGCACCCATTAGACGGGAAACAGGTTCTTCTCAATGAACCATGGCACTTTGACAGAGCCCTAATTCTAATAGGAGAGCTGGATGAAAAAATACTGCCATCTGAGATGCGTTTAAATGAGGTATGCTCCTGGATTCAAGTTCATAATCTGCCACTTTCATTTATGACTGCTGAAATGGGGAAAAATTGGAAACAATTTGGGGACTTTTATTGATGTGGATGAGCATCCTGAAGGGGGTTGCTGGGGTCATTATTTAAGGATTAGATTACGTTTAAATGCCCTAAAACCACTAAGAAGAGGAATGAAAATAAAAAATAATGAGAGTTCTGAACCGATCTAGGTGGATTTCAAATATGAGAAACTACCAGACTTTTGCTATCCATGTGGGTTGCTTTGTCATACGGCAAAAAATTGCTGTGAGGAGGAAGGTAATGATGCATATGGAAATAAGAAAAGGAACTAGTATAGTAGCATCCTTCAGGCAGGGGAAACCAGTGGAACAAAACCAAAATTCAGGGTGAGAATGGGAGATACAGAGGATCGAAGGGTGAATAAATTTGAGAGAAATGTTAAAGAAATTTCAGATCTGATTCTGGGTTGGATATTAATGAAGGAAAGGAATGGGAGTCAATCAGAGGTTTTGTCTCATAATATTCATAACATGGGAAATGAAGGCACTAATTCAGTGATGAGGGGTAAGGATGAGTCTATTAAAGGAGGAGATCTTCAGGAAAATTAGAGAGGGAGTCAAGTAGTAGCCGAGGGAGGCCTTAATAGTGAAAGCCTGATACGTGTGGACATAACATAAGGTAATTCATGTCAGGGAGAAGGAAGTTCTCTCAATGGGGCAAAGTAATGCTTTTATGTTTACCGCCAACAGTGAGAACATGGACATGGAAGACATGGTTACTAAGAGAGTGTTCTCTAGAGTTAATTCAAGAAGAGGTAGAGAGAGAGGACGAGGTGAAAGGAGAGGGTCCAGTTTCGGGAGTGTGGAAAGAAAGATCAGAAATTGAAATAAGGCAGATATGGGTGCTATAAGATGGAAGGTATCTCTCCTTTTTCTTATGCTTTAAAAAATCAATAATTGATGATATTGTGGTGGGCTATACGTCCAAAGTAGCGAGTGCTGAAGAGAGGGCCCGCTGTGAGAAATTAGGGTGCTAAGTTGGAATGATTGGAGCTTGGGGAAGGCCCGAGCATTCAGGGCTTTGCACCAACTAGTGCAAAGCAAGAATCCATATGTCATTTTCCTTTCTGAAACAAAACTTGAGGCTCTCGCTATGGATGGTGTCAAAAAGAGGTTGGGTTTTTCTAATGGAGTTTCGGTTGACAGAGTGGGGATTGGAGGGGGAGTGTTTCTCGCACGGTTTGTTCTTTTTTGGTAGGTAACATTGATGCGAAGATTACTATGGAGGGAGGTCAGGTTTGGAGGCTTACTGGTTTCTATAGCCACCTAGTAACTAGCCTTATGAGCCATTCATGGAATTTACTCAAAAGGATCTCCGACGCGTAGAATGAGCCATGGATTATGATTGGTGATTTTAACGAGGTTCTTGATAATTCTGAGAAATTTGGGGGCAACCCAAAACCTTCATCTAAATTGGAGGAGTTTAGCTCGACTGTGGATTTTTGTGGACTTTCTTATCTGGGATTCATGGGTCCTAAATTTACGTGGGTTAACAATAGACAAATGAGAGTTTATTAAAGAAAGGCTTGTAGGGCTTTTGCTTCGAAAGACTAGAAGAATTGTTTAAGAGGAGCGTGGATCGAGGTTCTAGGGTTCCTTACTTCCAATCATAGAACACTTGTGACCCATGTAGTGTAACAATTACCCCAGTTTCACAAGATGAGGGGGATGAAATACATGTTTCACTTCGAACCTCTGTGGACCCATGAAGAGGGATGTAATGAGGTTATTAGTCGGTTTTGAGGGAACAATGCAGGAAATCTCAATGCCGAGGCTTTTAGGGGGAATCTGAACCATTGCGCGCAAGCCTTGCGCCAATGGGGAAAGGGGACTTTTGGGAATATTGTGAAGAATCTCAAGCAGAAAAGAGATAAACTTGATCGTCTCAAAGACCAGGGGAATTCCAGGGAGGCGTGGGAGGAAGCCCAAAATGTCCATGCTGAAATCATTAGACTTGAGAAACAAGAAGAGATGTTTTGGAAGCAACGTTCGTGTATGGAATGGCTAAAATGGGGTGACAGAAACAAAAAGTTCTTCCATTCAAGGGCGTCAGAACGAAAGAGGAGGAACACTATTGTAGGCTTATTTGACAATGATGGGTGTTGGCGTGAGGAGCATAAGGAAATTGGAATAATTATCAATGATTACTTTGATAAGCTTTTCTCTTCTCAGAGGCCTTCGGAGGAGGACTTAGCTAAGGTTTAGGGCACAATTGAACCAAAAGTTATGGATAGTGTGAATGCTCTTCTGGATCGGTCTTTCTCAGAGGCTAAGATTTTTTATGCTCTGATGGAGATGCACCCGTTAAAAAGTCCTGGCCCAGATGGTTTTCCAGCCTCTTCTACCAGAAATATTGGCATATTGTGGGAAGGACACTACTTAACTTTTTATGGATTGCTTAAATGGCCACTCAGGCATGTAAGCTATCAATAAAACTATTATTGCTTTTATCCCAAAAGTGCAGAGTCCTCCTTATGTGTCTGAATTTAGATCAATTAGTTTATGTAATGAATAAAATTATATCTAAGTCTATAGCAAATCGGTTGAAATTGATCATGCCTTATGTGATTTTTGAAATGATTTGTGCTCTTAATAAAAGAAAGTCTGCGAAGCTAGGTTTCACTGCAATGAAAGTCTGGAAAGGCTATGGTTCAGTCAATCCTAAGTTTCCTTGATTATGAGTTGTGTGTCCTCTATTTCTTATGCTTTTCTATTAATGGGGAGACTATCAAGTGTTCCTTCCCGTGCATAGATAGGACATTTTATCCATTCCTTCGCGTACGTGGAGGATAAGATTATTTGGCACTTCGACTGGAAAGGCATTTACTCGGTCAAGAGTGGTTACTTTATGGCATTAAACTCCCAAAATAGATGTGGATCCTCTAATAGCAACCCCCTTGAGAATTGGTGGAAAAGAATTTGGAATTTGAATACTCCAAGTAAAGTAAAAAATTTATTTGGAGAGCCACTAATGACTTCATTCCCTCAGGTTTTAATCTAGCCCGGAGAAAAATAAAAGAAGATAATAGATGCTTCTTTTGTGGTCAGATGTATATGACTGTTCATGCTATATTCTTATGCCCTTTCTCTGCTTCGGTTTGGAATGAAGAAAGCATCATTCCCCATATTCCTAAGAAGAGTAATTGCTGGCCTATGACTGATTTTATATCCTTTTTCTGTTTGAATTTGGATCAGATTTGTCTTTGTAGGTTTGCTGTAATTTGCTGGGTTCTATGACTTTTTAGAAAAAAGGTTGTCCAATCCGAGCCCATGGCCTTATCTACTGATATCTTAGCTTGGGTAGACAAATATATTGATGATTTCTCCTTAGCTAACAAGAGCTTAACCCCAAAAATTCAGAATCGGGTCCAACCTTGCAGAAATCGGTCCAGGCCGATCAGGGGAGAGCTAAAGTTGAATGTTGATGGTGCTACTAGTAGCAATGGAGTGTGTGGTTTGGGTGGTTTAATTCTTAACCATGACAAATACACCATTCTTGAGCTCGCTGTGAACATTCATGACTCATTTTAGCCTTTGATAGTTGAAGCACTAGCTTTGAGGGAGGGTCTCTCATTAGCTAAGCAGTAGAATTTTATGCTAAATGAGATTAATTCCGATTGTTTGCGGGTTTTTCAAGGTTTGTCTTCTTCTTTTGATGATTTTTCCGATGCTGGTGGTGTTCTGGAAGACTATAGGAGCTTGATCTTGGCTTCGCAGAACCCTCGCCTGAGTCATTGTCCTCGTTCGGCCAACGAGGCTGCCTATCGTCTTGCTCGCTAAAGTGTTTCCATCTTGGGGTGCCAGTTGTGGCTGTTTGAATGTCGCGCTTATATTCTTGATGTGGTTTGTTCATATGTTTCGTAGTTTTGTCTTTAGCGTTTTGCTAGTTAAAAAATGTAAAATACATGCTTTACTGGCGGTTCAAACCGCTGGTATATGGCATAAAAACCATCGGTATAAATAAATTTTTTTACAACCTCTCATCTCATTTTCAAACATCCTATAATTTTCAAAACTATATGTTTCACAAAACATTCTATAACACAGATTCAGAATGCGTCGATTTTCACATTCACCAAATAAATTTATAGCGTTACACTTTTGGAATATAAGTATTTTCAATTCATGTTACGTCTAACATAGAAAAAAGATCAATTCAAAGTTATAACATAATTCAATTCAAACATCCGCAAATACAAAAGTAAAAGTATCAGTACAAAGATAAGCGAAAATAATATCTTCAATCACCACGGAATTACGATCACGAAGTTGAGGGAGCTCCAGAATCCTATAAAGACATACAAATGAATAAATTAATATTAGTGTTGGAATAAACATAATTTATAACTATGTAAAGTATATATTCATTAGAAATTTTACATTACACCGCCAGAGAATTGTTAGGATGAAGGATTTTGTGCTTGCATTATTTTTATAATGTATGCTAGTTGGGTTTGGAGTTGAGTTTGACTAACTTCAAGTTCATTGAGCCTCGACTTAACCCTCTAGCGTTCCACAAGTGGAATGAATGCCTCTTTTGAAAACCGACAACTACTTTGCGATTCAAAGACACTGGTGGGAGCTGGACTTAATTCCATTCTACGGACTCGTCCAAGATGCTTTGGACCCATAACTTTAAAAAATACGTCTGTAGGTTAAATACGATTGCCATTTGATGTTTGGGTCGCCATAAGTTCTTGCATTTTCTCTTACAATACAAATAAACAATTCGATCGCATATATGACTAATATAGAATTAAAAATTAAAAATATTGACAAATATAGACTTAAAAATATTTCTTACCGCTCTAGAGGCACATTCAAGATCGACCCAATTCCCATCTTTTTTTATGAGAAACTATGAACAATTTGGCCGCATTGGGCTCTCTCCGTAACTCCTCCGTCTACCATTATATTTAAAAAAAATTATATTCTCAATCGCAATAATAAAAACAAGAATACCGCGTACTTATAATAAAAAAGATTTAGGTACTATTTCACATTTTTTTCGTGCAATGTTTTTCCTTCCTAAATAATGTTTTATGGTTTGTTTCACTAGAGCCTTTTATTGAGAAACAAAATTAGTATTTATTCTACATTCTAAACAAAATTCATTGTAAAAAAATATTATAATATCATTCCTTCAGGAGAGAATAAAAAATGAACATCAACTACTCATTTACTCTGAAAAATTATAAAATGTATAGTTATGATTACAAATATATATATATACCTTCACAATATCCCATATTGCGTTCTTGTACATTTCGGGCATCTTCTTTGAAGTATCATGGATGATTGGCAATAGATCATAGCTGTATACTATTGAACCCAAAAAGCTGATATATATTGCTGCTTGATCCTTCATCGGTTGTTCTGCCGAGTTGAATTCACATTTCACTCTCTTCCCTTCAGGTACATTTCATATTTTGGGCATTCGAGTCTTGCCTTGAGTATTTCGACTAGAGGATCCACCTACGAATACAACATTATTTTGTATGTTAGATATTATATGAATAAGAACAATGATTTGTATAAAATATTAAATAAATGTTATACCTGCTAATTCACTAGGACCGTCACATGGTAGATCTTATGAACCGATGGACTCTTCCTCAACTATACGCAGTTGTCTACCACAGATCATGATGAATATACTTGCACAACAAAATAGATAATTACATTATCAAAGATAGATATAGCTTATCAACACTATCAAATAAATAGATTCTAAGAACCGTGATCATTTAAAAAAAATATTAAAACTATCAAATAAAATATCCAACTTTTATTCATGATAAAATCAATATAAATACATCATAATAAATAGTTCAATATAATGAAACTCAAGAGAATAATAAAGTGATAACCAAATTAGATTATCAGCTCATGTCAATATTATCTTAAGTATTTATTAGCGCAACACTTTGTAATGGAATATCTAGGCACACATTCCTCTCTTTTGTCACGATAAGTAATTTCTTATGAATGTGTAAACATAGAAATCCTTGAGCAATTTAGTTGCAAAATAGAGCATCAAATGCCATAGAAATTCTGAAAATTATACTCAGGCAAGCAGCTAGTAATTCAATTTAAAAGTAAATATGAAACACTATTAATCATAAGTCACCAAAATGAAAGCAAATTCTAATCAAGAGAGCATGCAAGTGATAAAATAAATGACATAGGTGAGAAAATTACACAAAGAATAATACTGATAAAAGAAAATTGCATGGAATAATATAGCTAATGTCATGAATTTCTCAAGAACAATAATCTGCATCAAAGTACAAAAGCAAGTTACATGATCGCAGCCAAAACAAGACAAACAAATACTATTTTCAGTTAGCATTTTCATATGTAGATTACTTTAACTAAGCAAGTGATATTTTTTCTAGTTATTCGTTCAAAAACATTTGAACCACAATTTCATATAATAGTAAAACAACCTAAAGCTACTCACTCTCGATCTCTTTTTTTAATTTCATCATAAAACCTAGTTAACATGCCCTCCACACTAAGACAGAGAGAAAGAACAACAGAAATGAGAGAGAGAGAGAATAAAAATGAGTGAATAAAAATGAGGGAGGGATAACAAAAATGAGAGGGAGTCTGAGAGAGAGAAAGAAAGAAAAAAAATGAGAGAGCGAGAGAGACAAAAAATGAGAGAGATAGAGATAGCAGAAATGAGAGAAAGACAGAGAGAAAGTACAAAAATGAGAAGAAAGAGACAACACAAATGAGAGAGACATGGAGAGAGCAGAAGCGAGAGAGATAGAGAAAAAGAGAACATAAATGAGAGAGAGAAATAGAGACTCATCAGTGTCGACGAACGACGAGGATGACCGGAGATCTACGATGGAGAAGGGATGAGCGACCAGATATTATATTCGCCTAAGAATCACCTGAGAAAAGGGTAGAAAAGTGAAAGGAGAGAAAGTGATTCGTGAATTGGGGATTAGAGATTTAACGACCTTTAGCGGTGGTTTAAAAACTACTGCCAAAGATGGGAAAAAATCGCCGGAATACATTTATCAATTATTAATTATTTCGAGGACCTTTGTTGATGGTTTTTGAAACCGCCGCTATACATTAATCTTTAGCGATGGTTTTAAAAACTGCCATCATATGTCATCACCGATAACTGTCGGTAAAAAACCACCGCCAAATATGGTGTTTCTTGTAGTGAATTAATTAAATTGATTTGCTACTAGGACATGCATATTATAAACTATATTTCAAATGTCACTTGTAGATCATTAATAATTTACTATAGGTAAAAGGACACGATCATGGAGAAAATTTTTGTTGAACACTTTTATCCATTTTTATTTTTGAAAACCCTAATTTGTCCTCCACTTATATAAATGATCATTACTTATTGATTAATATCTTGCATTTAACATAGCCATTTGTCTATTTAATTGGAGCTCTAATTTCTTATTCTTTTCTTTTTTACAAATGCCTAGGAGAAAGCTAATTTAATTTCTTATTATCAATTTCGGAATATAGAATTGTCTATTAATTATAGTTTTTAGTTTCTTTCTTTTAAAAAAGCACTAATTTTAGTAATGTTGATAATTTCATGAAAAAAATAGCAAACACTAATAGTTACAAAACATTGTGAAAATTGTTGATATGAAAAATCAAATGTCGTCTTTTTATTTTCTTTCTAACTCATATTTTCTAAATCGAAAATTGTTGATAGCTCAAACGCTATATATTATAGGATCTATGATCATGAGTATATGATAAACACATTTACTTACCTAGCTACACATATTAAAAATGTAATTGATATAATGCTATTCACCATCCGAGAAACTTTCAACAAATACTTTTATCCATTTTATTTCTGAAAATTTAAAAATGCAATTCACTTATACACATGGCTATTGTTTATTGGGTGATATCTTGCTCTTAACATAGTGAGTTTTCTATTTAATTGGAGCTTTCATTTTTTCTTTCGTTTTTTCCACAAATGTCTTTGGAAAGGTAATTCTGTTTTTATTACTATCAATGCCTGATAATTGAATTGTCTATTAATTGGAGCTCTAACTTCTTTTTTTAAAAGCTCTATAGTTTAAGTAATTAATGTTGATAATTTGACCATGAAACAATTTTTTTTGTCAAAGCTCTATAATTTGACCATGAAACAATAACAAACATTAAAAAATACAGAACATATATAGTGACACTGTTGACATGATAACTCACAATGTTATTTTTATTTTAACCGTCTACTTTAAATAAAAAATTATTGACACTCTATTATAAGAGATATGAGCATGAGTATATGGTAAACCCATTTACTTAATTAGCTACGCTAGGCACATTAAAAATGTAATTGCTATAATGCTATACCCACGTGCAAACTTAAACTCTCTATAGCTCAATGACACTTATTAACAAATAAGATTATTAAGCAAATTGTTTTTCATCAACATATCATGAAATTAAAATAAACATCTTTTCTTCCTAAATTATTAGTTCATATTATATAAATTATTAACTTATTTTGTATTCATATTAAAATGTATTTTGAAAAAAATATATAACAAATAAAATGTGTGTGAGATACATCTAATATATTCAAATATACTGTATAAAGTATTTATTACTTGAAAAAGAGAAATCAACTATTTTGTAATCACAAAAAGTTTGGCGAATTTTTTAACTGACCACTTGAATTAACATGTCTTTTATTATACTTTTTGATAATGTGTTTAGATGGGTCAACATAAAGTGATTGACAAAAAATATGATTAGAAATCTAATTAAAAACATAAGGAGGAAAAAAATAGAGACAATGTGTTGGACCGACTAGTGATTATTTAAAGTAGATAACACATGTAACTCTTGTTAGCAAATAAGAGATAAAAAAACAAAAGAAATGGTTGACACGCCATTTTATAATGTTAATGTTGAGTTAGAGAAAAAAAAAAGTTAGTGAATATCTCAGCGTACTAAGGATAAGTTAGAGGAAGTGAATATCATTTTATGAGTAGAAAATCATCTATTTATAAAAGATTTGGAGATGGGATCTTAGTCTATCTCTAAAGAGTTTTTTTTAGTTTCAATGAGGAGATATTCTAGGTAAATATCTCCCTTTATGATTAATTCTCTTATCATGAGAATTCGCCAAATCTCCTTGCTTGGAGACTAAGAGTTTCATTATGTAAAACTCTTAGTTGTCTTTCTACCATCAAGGAGATCTTTATAGGCGACAGCTTGGAATAAACCTTTGCCATTTGGGTGGGTCTTAGTCTCGAATGAGGACTAGGATGTGGCTGAGATAATAAAAGAAAAAGAAGTGAAAAAAAGTGTGAATGAAAGTGTGTGATGTGAAATTGAGTGGGATTTAGTCTCACATTGAAAACTCAAGAAAAAGATGTTGGGTCTATAAACCCAACTCTCATGCCTTGGGGTTAGCCCCGAGGGGCACCCCACATTTTGTAGGGAAGGGAAGACCTAGATGGCACATGGTCCTCCCCTCACGCGCGCGCCGCCCCCCTCCGTTGTATTTATTTTCTCTATTTATTTCTAAATTTCCGTGTAAGAATTCTAATAACTTTCGTTGTAATTGTCTCTGTAGCATTTAAGTTATAGTCGTTCCAATTTTATTGTATTGTTGGTATATGAAAGCATCTTGTTCCATCACCACCTGCAACAATCTAAAGACAATAGATATGGAATAATCTGCTGGAATCAAGACTTTGTACGCTGAAAGACCTGAGAAGTTCAAAGGGGATGACTTTAAACAATGACAATAGAAGATGATCTTCTATCTGACCACTCTCAATCTAACACATATGCTAACGGGCGATATCCCCCTACATCGAAGGAAGGACAATCGAAGAAGCTAGCATCGGCATGGGAAGCCTGTATTCATTCGGACTTTCTTTGCTGAAACTATATCTTGAACGGCTTGGTAGACACCCTCTACAACGTCCGTCGTTCAAGACGACAAAGGAGCTGTGGCAGGCCGTGGAGAAGAAGTACAAAACTGAGGATGTCGGGACGAAGAAGTTTATCCTCGAGAAATTCCTGAAATACGAGATGGATGATAAGAACACGATAATCAGTAAAGTGGAGGAATTATAGATCATCTTCAACAACTTGAAGGTCGAGGGGATGATCGTGAATGAACCGTTCCAAGTCGCGTCCATCATTGAGAAGCTGCAAACTTGATAAAAATATCAAAGTGCTTAGATCTGACCGAGGTGGAGAGTATGACTCCACTATGCTGTTTAAATTTTGTGCTCAGCATGGAATTGTGCATCAGACTACTACACCTTATACGCCTCAACAGAATGGGGTGGCTGAAAGGAAGAATAGAACTCTGAAAGATATGGTGAACTGTATGTTGAACAGTTCTGGATTACCCCAAAATTTGTGGGGAGAGGCCTTGCTTACAGCAAACACTATACTTAATAGGATTCCACATAAGAAGACCAACAAGTCTCCTTATAAAGAGTGAAAATGGAAGTTACCTTCCTATAAAATCCTAAAAGTGTGGGGTTGTCTCGTAAAAGTACAGGTACCGTTACCAAAAAGAGTAAAGCTAGGACCTAAGATAATAGACTGTGTTTTCATAGGATATGCATTGAACAGTGATGCATATAGATTTTTCGTTATTAGGTCAGATATTTATTACATAAGTACCAAAACTATAATGGAGTCTGTCAATGCTGAATTATTTGAGAATATGTTTTCATTTAGGAAAGGAAGACACAGTCAAACTGCCAAACGATGTTTAGAAGAAAGTTATTCTAGAGCTTAGATTGATGAAGAATTTGAACCTGAGCTTAGAAAAAGTAACAGAGCTAAAACGAGTACCTCATTTGGTTCAGAGTTTCTAACATACCTGACGGAGGGCGAACCTCAAACCTACAAGGAAGCAATGTCTAACCCTGAGGCTCCTTTTTGGAAGGAAGCAGTTGATAATGAGATAGATTCCCTTATGCAAAATAACACATGGATGTTGGTAGATCTCCCACCTAGGAATAAACCAATAGGCTGTAAATGGATCTTCAAAAGAAAGCTGAGAGTTGATGGTACTATTGAAAAGTACAAAGCTCGGTTGGTAGCTAAAAGATACTGATAGAAGGAAGGTTGTTGATTGCACCAGCAGCTTTGCATAATTTGGAAATTCACCAAATGGATGTAAAGACTGCTTTCTTAAATGGAGAATTGGATGAAGAAATCTACATGGAACAACCCAAAGAGTTTGTGGTTAAAGACCAAGAACGAAAGGTCTGTAAACCTGTTAAATCTCTTTATGGATTAAAACAAGCGCCAAAGCAATGACACAAGAAGTTTGATCACACAATGTTATCTAATGGATTTAAGATAAATGAGTGTGATAAACGTGTCTACATTAAATGTACTAATGATAATTCATCATAGTATGTTTATATGTAGATGACATGCTTATAGTGAGATCGAATAAGGATATAATATCTTCTACTAAGAAGATGCTGAATTCAAATTTTGACATGAAAGACTTATGTCAAGTAGATGTTAGTCTTGGAATTCAAGTAAAGCGAACTGAAAATGAATATATTCTTACTCATCCCATTATATAGAAAAGATTTTGAAAAGGTTTGGGCAATATGAAAATAAACCTGCAGTAACTCCGTTCTGGCAATATGAAAGTAAACCTGCAGTAACTCCGTTCTGGCAATATAAAAGTAAACCTGGAGTAACTCCGTTCGACCTAAACTGTAAGTTGAGGAAGAATAATGGAGTTGAAGTATCTCAATTGGAGTACTCACAAATAATTGAGAGTTTAATGTATATCATGAACTGCACATGCCTGATATAGCCTATTCAGTAGGAAGGTTGGCAAGATATATGAGTAATCCTGGACGTGGTCACTGGAGTGCATTAATAAGAGTACTAAGATACTTAAAATTTACTATGAAGTATGGATTGCACTACTTAATCTATCCACCGGTGTTAGAAGGATTCAATGATGCTAACTGGATATCAGACAGTCTAGAGACTAAATCTACTAGTGGATATGTTTTTACCCTAGGTGGTGGAGTTATCGCATGGAGATCTACTAAGTAGACTTGTATAGCTCGTTCAACTATAGAATCAGGGTTCATAGCTTTGGACAAGGCTTGTGAAGAAGCAGAATGACTCAGGAATTTCTTGGAAGATATTCCGGTGTGGCCAAAACCAGTGTCAGCAATATGTGGCCACTGTGACAATATGGCTACAACCTTTAGAGTGAAAAATAATGTGTATAATGGTAAGTCTAGGCATATCAGACGAAGACATAATACTATTAAGCATTTGCTCTCCAATGGGAGGATTTCCTTAGACTTTATAAGGTCAAAGTAGAATCTTGCTGACCCTGTGACCAAAGGTTTATCAGGGCAACAAATAAAACAAACATCAAGGGGAATGGGCTTAAATTCTATTCAATGAATCATTCAAGTGATAACTTAACCTAGTTGACTGGAGATCCCAAGATCTAGATTTAATAGGCAAATTGGCAGGAATGATTGACGTAACACACAAAGAAACTTTGTTTCTTCCCATTTCTATGATGTAATGTAAGTGTGTTGTCTGTCGACAATAAAAGGGTATACTTAGTATTTAATGACGTTGGTATCTTGCTTACAAGAGGAGTATAGACAGAATACTCTTAATCATCGCCACCATGTGAGAGTAGAAGTGGGGTCGTTTCTATAAGAGGTCTGAATGGCTTAACTTCTCTAAAACTCTCATGAACGCGTGATATGTTCAAGACCAAAAATGGAAAAGATCGTATGAACTCAGATGTATTAAGATGAAATATGTGTGAAATATATTGTCTCGGTTTATCTCAGAGAAAGTTCAGTTCAAGAACGTAGTTCACTGTTCTTCAGAATAAATCTGATAAATTTTCACTACGAAAGGTTCAAGTCCAAAAAACAAAAGAAAGAAATAATGAAAAAGTGTGAATGAAATTGTGTGATGTGAAATTGAGTGGGATTTAGTCCCACATTGGAAGTTCAAGAAAAATATGTTGGGTTTATAAACTCAACTCTCATGCCTTGGGGTTAGCCTTAAGGGGCACCCCACATTTTGTGGGGAATGGAGGACCTAGATGGCACATGGTCCACCCCTCACACGCACGCGCCATCGCCGACCGTCTGTCTTACCGGCTCGGTTCGGTCTGGTCCGGTCCGGATCAAAGAATTATTTTTGGATAAAATTTCTTTTGATTATTTACTTAGAGAGGAAGGCTTGGAGCTTTGAATTTGCAAAGCTAAATAAATATCTTCTGGATTATCTGGATTATATGCAGAAGATAATGAGACTTTATCTGCACTAATTTCGTGCTTATCTCCATTATCCCAAATTTCAACCTTATCAGCACTAACCAATTTTTTACTTGCTCCTCAAGCTTCTCACGTTTTAAATAAAGGCAGTGTGTGAGCACATAAAAGATGATTCAGTTTTTATCACCATTAGAGAACTTCATTTTGATCACCATCCGAAAATCTCATTTTCATCACCATCATCATCTGCATATTGAGAGAGAGATACAGAGAGTTCTGAGAGAATCCTGTGTAATTGGCTGCTATTCTCAGACCTAGATCGTTATATCCTATAGAGGCGATTCGTCGTAGTCTCCAAGCACCATGTGGAGGATGAGTATTGTCTTTAGGACATTGCTTACGAGCAATCCTCGATCTTCATCTATTTCTGCTTTAATTAGTGGAATTTCAATTGTATTTGTTTTCTCTATTTATTTCTGAATTTCCATGTAAAAATTCTAATAACTTTCGTTGTAGTCATCTTTGTTGCATTTAAGTTGTATTCGTTCCAATTTCATTGTATTGTTGATATATGAAAGTATCTTGTTTCATCACTACCTACAACAGCTAGTATGGTTCAGTCTTTTTTGGTTGGATGTGATCCTTTAGCAGCAGACAATGTCAAAGGTATAACGGGTGTCTCGGCCGCTGTCTGTGGCGTACACCAAGGCTCAACCAAGTGTTGGACTCTTGGGTGAATGACATGGTCCGGACAATGCCTGCGGTGGTGGCCTCTTGGGCCATCTCTGGTGGGACCTCTTTTGACAAGTCTAAATCCCTTCCCTTGGTTGTGTCTCTCTTTGGACTATCCTTTTTGGGCTATCCTTTTAGAGTTCTTGGTTTCATTATTGGCTTGATATAGATTTATAGAAATACTAGCAAATAGGCCACTTACATATTGATAAGTTAGTAATTGGCCCCAAAAAATTAGAAGTAGGTAAGTAGCCTTTTTTATATTTGGTGTGATTTAAAAAAATTGCTAGAATCTAAAATGGAGTTATGGATATTTTTGAGATAATTTTAATTTTAAATATGTATTGTATTGAAATTGTCAAAAAAAATTTCTCTCCTATCTTCTCTTTTTTCAAATTTTCTTTCTCTTCAAAATTTAAGCTTTCTTCAAATTCCATTATTTTTTGTGCATCATGCGTTTTAGAAAAAAAAGTATTTTATGAGTTCATAAAATTTTTAAACATGATTGTTGAATGTTGTCAACTATTCATAAAATATCAATTCGAACACACATATTTGGATAACTCTCTCTTCTCCTTCTTTTATATAAATTTCTTTGAAATACAAATTAAAAAATTATAATCAAATGAGAAGAACGCTAACTACTCCTAAATTTTTTTACATGAAGGGCAATTTTGGCCTATAATCGGTTAATCAAATGAGTAAATTAATGGCCTATAAAATAAGGGGCAAAAAAAGGTAGTTGATTGTTTTACATGATAATTTTGGGATAAAAAGTTATCAAGAATCTTAAAAGACTATTAATTTACTCCTATAATTTTTTAACAATATATTAACTTGATAGTAGAAAAGTAGACTATTTGTACCGTTTTTCCATTAATTTATTAGTTTTGGCCCAAATGGTGTTTGGGCCCCTCTACCAATTATCTATTGGTACAAAGTTTTTTGTTGTCAAAGTTACAGATTCTACATGGATTGTGATAGACTACAACTGGAAATTACAACCTTATGACATGAGTGTGAAGAAATGTGACAACCCATCTTATCTATTGGTATGAGATTAGCAATGACTAATTTTTTTTGTCAAAGTATAGGAATCACATTGAATGGGGATTGAACTTCGAACCTAGAGACGGGAATATTTAATATGACTATTATTAAGCTATAAGACCTTGGATTTGCTCAAATGAGACATCACGATTAATCTTAACAAAACCAGAATCTGGAGGCCTCCACAACTCATCTGAGTAAATTGCAACAAAATGAGGTTCTATGCAAACAAACTTGAGGAGGCATACTATTGACAGAAGTAAACTCCACACAAGCCTTAAAAGCTTTAGTAAAGGTTCTCACAGGATCAACCGTTTTATTGTCAAAAACTAGCTTATTCCTGGATTTCTAGATATACCAACAAATATAGTAGAAGTGAGAAATACTAGGTTTACATCAGGATGATTACTTAGCTCAAAATTTTTGTTATGATCCCATTAACAAAAGTTTGATTCAGAAATATGGTTGGCTTGGCTTTGAGCTGCAAAGAAGAGCTGCACCGAGTCAGATTGCTCCATTTACAGGTGACTAGAGCGTAGAGAATATATTCCTCCTCAAGATCACAAATGGGACAAGTTAGGTTCTGAATTACCTTTCTTTTGAAGAGAATTTGTCTGACTGTAAGATAGCTTTGAACAGTTTTCCATAAAAACCACTTAATTTTTTGGGGGATATTAAACCTTCAGAGAGAATTCCAAAACTTGTCGCTAATAATAATTTTAGAGGAACGACCAACACGTCTATCACACGTCTAATATTTAGTTTAAGGCGAGATTAAACTTTCTGAAGCACCAAAAATAGAGATGGGTATTATGCATATTTCTTTAACAATCCAAGGAGGGAAGAGCAGGTTAAGTTTATTAATATCCCACTTGGAATCAGAAATAAGATCAGCTACCAAATTGAAACCGTCAACTTTGAAATCCTTCAAGCTACTTTTACTAAACAATCAAGCATCCTCCCAAATGTTGGTAGAAAGGCCATTGCCAATACACCAAGAGCAATACTTTCTAAGAGCCTCATTGCCAAACCATAAGCTTCTCCAAGCCCGAGAGATATATTTAGGAGCCTTAGCCATCATGTAAGAGTTGTTAGGGAAGTACAAACTCTTCAATAGTCTAAAACAAACCATGTTTGCTTGGTAAGGAAGGCGGTGTTGTAATCCTCAAGGTCAATGTACCCTAAGCCACCGATATCTTTCATACAAGTCATATTCTTCTAAGAACGCCACCTGATGCCCATATGGTCATGACTCTTAGATTACCATAACTTCACTGTAGCATATTGGAGATTGCAACAGACTTTTTTAGGAAGCATGAAAGTATACATCACATAAGATGGGAGAGCCTGAGCTACTGCCTTTAGTAACACTTCTTTCCCTCCTAAACACAGCCCATATGGTCATATTGTGCATCTTTCCCTGAAGAGTGTGAAACAAAGAAGATCTAGACGACTCCCAATTAATTGGCAAGTCTTTATTAGCTGATATGAGAATTTGAAATAGAGATGCCAAGTCTGACTTCTTCCACTTAGAAATATTACTACTGTACTAGAAACTGCTTTTTTTTTTAGGTTAATAAGTTGACCTGAGGCATTTCAATACTTAGAAATGCACTCCTTAAGCTTCATGCAAGAGCCTACCTCAGCTTCAGACAGAAAAATGCTGTCATCAGCAAATAACAAATGGATAAAGGTGGACTCCTTGTCTACTACCTCTCTTGGAGATGAGAGATATTTTAGGATCACCATGAATCAAAATTTGATAGTTGACATATGTAATACATTTCATAATCCAGGAAACAACTTTTTGGCTAAAACCCATTCTACTAAGTAGAGAAAACAGAAAATCCAAGGTGACCCCGTCATATGCCTTGGCCATATCTGTTTTAACGACTATGATCCCCTTGCTGCCTCTTTTCTTCCTTTTAAGGTGATAAATCGCCTCTTGAGCAATCATGACATTTTCTTGGATGTGTCTATTATTGATAAATGCACCCTGAGATTTAGAGATACATTTATCTAAAATAAGCTTCAGTCTGTTAGCTAATACTTTAGCTAGAATCTTATATGTGAAGTTACACAAAATAATTTACCTATATTGTGAGGGTTTTCAGGTTGGCTTACTTGGGGAATTAAGATTATAAAGGTCTCATTGATAGTAAAAGGTAGATAACAATTACAAAATAAGTCTTTTGCAGCTTTGAGGATATCTGCTCCTAGTTGATCCCAATGTTTTTTTTATAAAATGAGCCTGGGATCCCATCAGGTCTAGGGGCTTTGTCAGGGCCAAGACTGAAAGCAGCTTCTTTGATTTCTTCTAAGGCTACCTCAGCACTAAGAGACCTATTTGCTTCCTCTAATATAGCAAGAGTAACATTGCTTAAAACCCACTGCACATTAGAAGTAGGTTCAGCAGAGAAGCATTTGAAGAACTGATAACCTATGATTTGAGATACCTTGATTTCACCATCTTGCCACACCTCATTTGAATCCTTAATTCTGCTAATGTTATTGATCATCCTCCTATGGAGGACATATTTGTGGAAGAAGGCAGAGTTTCTGTCTCCTCCTTTAAGCCATTAGATCTTGGCCCTTTGACCCTAAAAGGCCTCCTCTCTTTTCCAAATATTCCCCATATGAATCTTAATATCACCTTTGGCTCTTCTTTCCTCCTCAATATCCTCATAAAGAGATTCAAGTTTACCTTTGAGATAGACAAGTTCCTGTTTAGGGTTGCCTCGTAGGCTATAACTCCACTGTTTGAACTCATGTTTGCAGCTTTTCAGCTTCTTAAGCAAAATTTCCATTTCTCTATCAGATTGAGATAAATTCCAACACATCAAAACAGTATCTATATAATCATCCTCCATTTACCACTTCATCTCATATTTAAACATTCTCCTACTATGTCTATGAACATTTTTGGTGAGAGAGGCAACCAATAGATGGAGATCCGAACCAATGTTGGGGAATAGTGACCTCAACATTGGGGAACCTATCTAGAAAAGATTCATCAATTAAAGCTCTCTCAAGTTTCTCTTGAATGAAGTCTGATCCTGATCTGCCATTTCTCCAAGTAAACCAACAACCATTGGAATGGACCTCCATAAAAACACATCTATCAGCAAAATTTCTGAACTTCAAAGCTCTGTTAAAGTCAAAACATCTACCTCCTTCTTTCTCATTGGCACTAAGCATATCATTGAAATCTCTCAATGCCAACCAAGGAGAATTAATGCTCTTATTGCTTCTACTAAGATCTTCATATTGAGCTCACCTAACTCTGTCATCTATGTGCCCATGGATAATAGTAGCTCTCCCAATCTCAGCAATATTGGGATCTACAATGTTGTCTGTATTAGTGATAGAGATAACACTAATTGATTTCTTCCAACAAACCAGAATACCTCTAGAAAGCCTAATTGGGCCTACAATATGCCACATGTCAAACCTTCATCTTCTAATTATCCCTTCAGTTTTTTCCCACTTTGTTTTAGTTTCCAACGAACATAAAATATGGGGATTATATAGCTTTTAAAGAGTCATTTAAAGCTTGAATTGTCAAGGCACTCTCCAGCCCTTGACAATACAATGTTAGAATCTTCATTGATCCTCTGATGGCTTACTTGGATGGGCCATCACACCCTCAGCATTAGAATAAACAAGAACAATGTCTAACTTCTCAATAGACTTCCCTTCTTCAATAAAATATTTGACCATAATGTCTTGGAGATTATCAGAGTTTAACTATTCAATCTCTTCTATTCTGTGCCTCTTATTATTAAAATGATTCTTCCCATTTCCTCTGCTACCTTGACCTCCTCTTCCATATTTCTTCTTTCCCTCCTTTTTACTCTGAGGACTGTTACCACAGATATTGAATTTATCCATCATGGCATCAACTTTCCCTGTCCCAAAGATAAGTTTGTCTTTATTAACTACTGAACGACCAGTTTCTCTAGAATACTTGTTGTTTCCCTTAGCATGCATCCCTTAATCATGAATCATCCCTTCTGTGTATGATAAAAATTCTTCACAAGATATTTATTTCTCCATTGAAATGTCAAGAAACAGTAAAAAAACTAGAAGAGACCAAAGAGGGAGTTTATGATAAAAACTTCAGAATGATCATACACCAAATGAACAAAACGACGCAAGGACACCATCAAACGCAACAAACTAATCCTTAGCACAGATTGTAAGACAAACCGGAAGCTTAAAGAAACTTGAAAAATGAAGATTGTAAGATGAAAAAGGAATCTTGAAAAACTAAGATGAAAATGTCTAACACTTCTTGGAGAAGGTTAGAAAACGGTCATATACTTCCAATATTGATTTTTGTAATTACCATATTATTAAGAAAAAGAAAAAAATCCATCTTTACGGAGGCCAAAATCCAAGCTTCTGAAAATGTCCATATATTAGGGGGAAAAAAAGAAAATGTCCATATATTAGCTTTTTAGGAACTCGGGTACAAGTTTTTAGATAAATTTTTTAGAACGACTCTTTAGTGTGAAAAAATGATATTAAGAACCTTTAACCTTTTTAATAAAATCAGGCATTTTTAACGTATGAGAAGACTAAAATACCCTGCTAGAACACAATTATCACCATTGTTGATAAATATACGTAAAATACGCGCTTATTTTTTATTTCCTGAATTTTATGGGCCATTTGTGTATTGATCTCAAAGATACGGTATAATACGTGAATTTTTTACCATAGCCAAATAATACGTGTATTATATGACATTTGAATTATATAACGCCTACTAAATGATGCCCTTATTTTCCAAATACCCAAATTACCTAGTGATTTTTAGAAAATTGCATAGTTATAGTAACTACTTAGATTTTTATTAAGCTTTTGAAAACATTAGATTTTTGTCAAGTTTGTTTAAATTTCTATATTTTTGTAATTTATATACTATAAATGCCATTCATCACATATTTGAAATCATTAATAGGCAACTCCAACAAATAAGAAATCTAAATCTCATAAATTATAAATTTTAAAACTTCATCTTTACTAATTAATCTCATAATTAATGTAATTCAATTTACTGGTAAATATTACTAATTTCAAAAAATCTCTATAAAAAACCAAAAATGTCTCTCTCCTATTCCAATATCAACAAATCACACACACATACTCTCTCTGAAAATTTTATTTGTTAGATACAAAATGATATCATTTACCTCCATATTTGCATGGTTTACGCTTATTTGTATTAATTATAATTTACACCCAAATTGTAGGCTGTATATTCTTGAATCTGAAAAAAAAATTGTTATGCAGACTTTTTAATAGTGATGTAATTTTACATAATTTCTATAGAAAAAGAACAAAAGTCAATAAGTTAAAAAAAATTAAAAATTCAAATATCTCACGAAAATACTTTCCCATATAAAATATATCACTATTAAATATAGACACATTAAATATATATTTAAATATTAATTAGCTATAAAAATTATATTTCTTTTAAAAACACATAATATTAAATTATAAAAATAATTTAAAGAATATAGAATCTATAACATACTTAAAAGCACAATCAGAGAAATATTTTTCACAATAATATCATTATTGATATTTTAAATTATCTTACTTTGCCCTTCAATTAATATGGTATGTCGCATATGTATCCTATCAAAGTTAATTAAGATTCATCCTTATAATTTTTTTTACCTTCACTATCATTTTTATGTCACTATTATAATTATTCATCTTTATTGCAATGCATGTAAAAGAATAAAAAAATTATCTCTAATCCCTTCCCTTGTAAGGTCACTACAATTTCTCTCATTGCATTTTACATTTTTAGTTGTTCCACCTTACTTTTGAATTGCACTTAATTATTTATTTACTTCAAATTTATAAATTGTAGTATTACTTTCTTATTCTCATAAGATATGTCTTGTCATTTGAGAAAGTCTAAATTCATCACTAACCACTAATTTAATTCATTCGGCTAGGTTCACCGGTTAAGAATGTTTTTTGATCATCATTGAAATTTTACTAAGAGAATATGAAATATGTAACTAGTATTAAAAACTTTTGAGAGATTTACATAAACATGTGCAATGCGAATGAGAAAAGACTGGTATTAAAAATATACCAATAAACATTTACTTGTCCATATCCCTTAAATTGAGAGACATGGATAATAGCAATCTGATTATGTTGGAATCATAAAAAACATTCTCTAGCATTATCATCCAAAAAAATGAAACAATTGTTTCATTATAGGGGTAGATACGGTCTACTAAAAGATACTATAACTTTTAAGAAGATAAAATTGATAGAAATCTAAAGAATAAAAGAGGTTGACAAAAATCTAATTAGGTGTATGAAACTATTATTTGGTGTAACTTTTTAATCGAAAATTGTAAGGGATGGACTATTTTTATGTGTTTTAGCAAGTGACCAAAAATGTTTTATTTACAAAAATGTCTGAAAACTTCATCACCCTCCTTTTCTCTCGTGATCTCTCACTTTCTCTCCATCACCCTCCTTCCCTCTTTCTTTGTCTCTCTCACGCTCTCTCTGTTTCTCTCTATCACGTTCCTTTTCTCTTTCGTTGTCCCTCTCGTGCTCTCTCCCTTTCTCTTTATCACACTCTTTCTTAGGTTTTGAGATTCAGAAAGTAAGGGTTGTGATTCATAAATTAGGGGTTGCATTTAGGGGTTATGATTCACCTTGTTCATCTTCTGCAATTAGGGGTTGCGATTTAGAACCCTCTTTCTGAAACTGTTTCAGATTGAGGAAGAAGAACATGGTGATTCCGAAATCTCTCTAAAATATACACGGTGTACTAAAATGTATCATAATATATCTACACATACAAATTTTTTACAGTTTAAAAAATGGCTATTTTTACAAATATAACTTTTTCGGTCATTCTCTTACCTATTTCTTAGGGAAATTGCCATAGAAGGATCCCTCAGATAGAGTTTAAGGATAGAAGGACCCTTAGGAATGCTTTAAGGTTATTAAGACTCTTTACATGGATTTGTGGCTTTTTTATAGAGTAAATGACTTATTTACCCGTTATATAGTAAAGATTTCCATCTGAGTCCTCCAACTTTCTCTCCCAATTTGGTCCTCTCCCTCTCGATAGTTTACGAACGCAATCCCTTTTGATTTTTCACTGAATCCCCTTCAATTTGTCACCTACGAAACCCTTCGATTTGTCTTTGCTCTGCAACACTTTCTTCGTCTCTTTGTCACCCCCTTTGAGTGTGAGATTGTCATTCGAAACATAAACCCTTCGAGTGTAAGGGTTTTTTTTATTATTTTGACGTTCAAATTTAAACTCCTATATTAGATTGATGACTGATTCTGAAATTGTTAGGGTTTTCTTCTTCGTAACTTTCTGAATCAGAACATTTTTTCTTGATCTATGCCACTTAAAATAAAAAAAATCTTGAATTTATTTTGTGTCGTATTGCAATTGTTCTTTCTTGGTATAGTTGTCCGGATTTTATATCTTCTTTTGACATTTCTTTCGTTTTCACATATGGACCTCCTTGGCCAGTCCATCGTGGTAAGAGCTCCTCCATTTCCTTCTCCTTCCCAGTAATTTCATGGTGAGTGAGATGACAGGCTCCTGGTACTCATCTAGCTTGGTGCTCTATATTCAAGTTGTTTCTTTTTCTCTTGTATGTTGACATAGAGTCTCTCACTTAGTTTGAGTCACTTTATATGCAGTGACAAACATTAATGAACCTCAATTATCGTAATGTCTTTTGTAAATTGAGTGTGAGAAATTGATCAAGAGTGACTATTATAGTATAAAATAGAATTCTAGAGAACTATTATACAATTTAGCATAGTTCTGTGGGAAGAAAGAAAATTGAGTTTGAGTGTCATATTCGATACCGAGCCCTGGCCCACATTTATTAGATACCATAGAAATTGAGTTTTAGCATAGTTCTGAATTGCTTTTGTTTGTGTTACATTTCTAATTCGATTTCAATTGATTATTCATATGCAATTGTGAGTTAGAGATGTTAGATATATCGAGTGGAAGACATTGAATTATCTACATGTGATCTGCAGGTTGTTGGACTGGGGAAATCCAGTCAATCTACTGCAAGGCTTGCTTTTGCTAGAGGTGCTTCAGTTCTAGCCACTGACCAAAACGTGAAATTTGACATTCATTTTATTATGAACATATATGCGCGATTGTGGCAAGCTTGTGGAGTTGTTGTTTGTGGGTCAGGACTTATCTGGATGTACTCAAAGTAGACATGACCTAGCATAATAATCTTGCTAGACCGTAGTCGAGCAACCATACATGTGAAAACTTATTTCTGTTTTGAGATGATATTATATTGCTAATACAGGAATGAAACAATTGTTTGGGATGCTATAATTACAGACCCTATATTACCCTGCTTCTGTTTGTTCTGCTAGATCATGGTCTAGCATAATATTTTCTTCTAGACCATGGTCTAGGGACCTAGCACAGAATATAAATAATTGAGTCACAGAATATAAATAATTGAGTCACATAATTATCATTATCAATATATTTACGAAGCATGTTTACACACAAAAATGCTTTGATCTATTAATAAATTCATATTTCCTTAACATTTTTACAGCTATTAACAAAGCATATCAACACCTATGGAATCCTACCGTGAAACATTCACACAAAAAAACTTTGATATATTAACAAGAAAATCATCACCATGAAGCCACGGGCTGTCTTGGTGAGAAGATTCTCATTGTCGATGAACTCTATAGGTTGAGCTAAACATGTTTTAACCCTAACTTCACACATTGCCAATGTAATGAGGGGTCCAATTTAAGAACTGAGTACAACTTCTATAATATTTGTTCAAATGTGTAATCTTTGGACATATATATCGGCTTTGCTGGAGTTGTAGTTACATACTTAAAGCATTCAGCTTTACTTACTCATTATCCTCTAAACATTAAAACTATCTAAATTTCTGACATATCTGAAAGATTTGAAAATTAAAACATCTAAATTTAATATAATTATGACGATGACATGCTTGTCAATAACTAGAAGTCCATCAGTCTAGTAGTATAATAGGCTATCAGTCTAGTCTCATAGTCTAGCAGTATAACAAGTAAGAAATCAATTAGTATATTGATATTTGCTACACTAATGTGTATAGGTAAGATTAATTTATAATTAAATTTCACACAATTGTATGAATGTTATAATCTAATGGTCTAACCATATATTATACTACAGTCTAGCAATCTAGTCTACCAGTCAAGCCATAAACTAGACTATAGTCTATCAATTTAGTCTAACAGTATACTAGACTATAGTATAACATTGTCTAACCAAACCCATTATATCATTCCATAAAAATTAGTAAGACAAAAGTTTGATTTTTATATAAACATATTGGAATTTCTTAACTCAAATGCACAATAACTAAGTGAACATCTAACAAAAATAATTCTCAACAAAGTCATAAGCTTAATTAGTGTACCTATTTGACCATCCAACCATCACTATGTAAAATATGTTCTTTGGAATCCATCACCTTTTTTATTCTACAACCACCTTGCATTTGTTGATGATAAATTCAATAATTTTCAGATTTGTGTTAGTGGAGGATATGAGTGAGAGTTTGCATCAACGGAGGAAACAAGTGAGTGATTTGGTGAATGATGATAAAATGGAGAGAAAAAAAGAGACCATTGTGACCGGAAAAACTAGAAAATTGAAAAACATGGAGAATAAGACAAAATTGGAGGGAAAACAAAACAAAAGAGAAAGAGAGAAGTAAGTAGCATTTGTGGGGTCCATGGGTCTTTAAATAGAAAGGGTAAAATTGACTCTTTACCCTACAAAAAGCCAAAGGTCTTAACCTTAAAATTTCCCTATTTTTTAAAATGGACTACTTGCCTAAACGAGCCTGCCTGAATTCCCAAATTTCTCTATTTTTTAAAATGGCCCACTTATTTCCCCGAATACCTAAATTTCCCCTCCCATTATTTTGACCCAAAAACCCAACTGGGTTATTTGAAAGAATATCCCCTCTAAAAGTTTACTTTAAAAATATATACAACTTTCTCAAAATTAAGAAATCTATAACATGGCCCTACAAATTTCAACTACTTTATCAAATATTACTAAATTTGCCATTCAATTTCAATGATAGCCTTTTGGTTTAATCTAATCAAAATCTTTTTTAAACTACAATTTTAAATGCATCTTACCCACTACTCACTTTGCATCATACAAGCTTCTCCTTCATCTTATGTCTCTCTTTTATTTGTTTCATTTTATTTGATGATTGAAGCTTCTTTCATGCTCACATTTGAAGCTTTTTTTCTTGTTGATGAAAGTATCATGCATCATTACATGTACTCATATTTGATTTATGAAGTTATCAATTATGCTATTTCATTTCTTATGTCAACCTATGGAGAGATGATTTGAAGAAAACTTATAATAATATCTCCTTTAAGTATTGAATACTTGAAGACTTTGAGTAATCAAATATTAGCACTTAATGCCTTCTAGCACATGTAGGACTCTTTTTGCCAAGTTCATAATGTCATGTTATGCGTAAAAGTTTTTAATTGAAGGGTTCAAGTAGTTATAAATAAGTACTTGAAGTCTTTAATAGTCTCTAGGTTACTTATTGACAGAATAAAAATAACTACTTGAATGGTCCAAGTAATCATAAATAACTATTTGAATGGTTCAAGTAGTCATAAATAACTACTTGAACCATTCAAGTAGTCATCTCATTTCTAAGTTACTTATCGATAGAATAAAAATAACTACTTGAAGGGTTCAAGTAGTCATAGAGAATTAGAGTAAACTATAGTTTTGTCCGTATAATTTGGGGTAGTTTTCATTTTAGACCTTCCACTTTAAAAAATTATAAAATAGACCCTACAATTATATTTTGCATTTACGTTAGACTTTCAGTAACACCTCCGCTTAAAAATAATAATGGTCCGTCACGATTGTCTACATGACATTACGTAGAAAGTAGTTTAACGTCACATCATCTTTTTAATTTACTCAACTGCCGCGTGGAATGAATTACCCAAAATACTTTTAATTCCCTCTATTTCTCTCTTCTTCCTCTTCATTCATAGAGACGTCATCTCCTCATGACTGTGCTCGTACCTCCCTCTATGTTTTGCGATAAACTGCTACCACCCATCACCACTGTCTTCTTTGTAGATGAGAGCAATAACCCCGACTCCATCTCTAGCTGAGTCGTAGAGGTGAAAAATCAAGGGGGAGTTATTCGTAAAGGTGAAGAGGTGCACCCATGACCCCATCAAAAGCCACAAATCAGACTTCCTATATGCCATTGAAGCTGTTAAAGAAGGACCACGAGACAACTGTCCTTTCATCCACTGACCCAGACCCCCTGCTCTCTTCGACTCCCCGATTTCCCCTTCATCAGGATCGAGGCCCTCAATCAACGACGTCAAAGCCTCCACAAGCGGCCTCAAACTCCCAGATCTCACAACCAAAGTCTCTGAATTTACCACATAGTTGTTATACTGATGCTCCTTCCTCCAGAACAGACTCGACATCAGTGAACGGCTCCTTGCCGGACTATTGCCCCGGGACCGCAAAGGCGATAGCCCCCGTACTACCTCGTCTTTAAGGGATGAGAAGAAACCCTATAAATGGGTCTCTCTGCTGGACTATTGTAAAATCTTAACTACCTTTATAGTGGGTCTCTCCGATTTGTGGTTTAATAATGAAAAGTTTTATATTTTCTCGGTTCCCCTTCAGTTAGTTTCTTTTTAGAATGTTGGGAATGTTCCATTTAAGTAATTTTGTGTTTGATGTTCTTATTTTAAATCAGGTTGACATCTGCAGTTTTATCTATGATCAAGAGAAGGCATAGATGAACTCGTAGTCGCGTGAATGACGACTCCCCGAGGGAGGAGGAAGAAGAAAGGGATGAAATTAAGGGTATTTTGGATAATTCATCTCACGTGACAGCTGAGTAAATTTAAAAGATGATGTGGCGTTAAATTACTTGTCACGTAATGCCACGTAGGTAGACTGTGACAAATCGTTATTGTTTTTGAGCGACGGTGCTACGGAAGATGTAACGTGAATGTAAAATGTTACTATAGGGTCTACTTTATAAATTTTTAAAGTAGATGGTCTAAAATAAAAATCACCCCAAACAACAGGGGACAAAACTATGGTTTATCATAAAGAATTACTTGAATCATTCAAGTAGACACCTAGTCTATGGGTCGTAAAATAAAAATAATTACTTGAACCATTCAAGTAGTCACCTGGTCTGAATTGCTTATTGGTAGAATGAAACTAATTATTTGAAGAAACCAAGTAGTCAGAAGTAGTCATAAATAATGACTTGAAGGGTTCAACTAGTCATAAAATACGTACAATTTACATACTTATAAAATTAAACAACTCTCACATTGGTTTGTTTACTAGCAGAATCAAATAACTATGTGTACTCATAGGTGAAAGTTTTTTTATTAAACAAACATGTTTGAAATTTGAATATTTGTGGTACACAGTGGTGAATGGAATAAAAATGGTGCTTCATTTATATTTAATGGTACGGTAAGCTCATCGCTGGATATATCATCGAACTATACTTACCAAGAGTTATCTAGTAGCATATACAATGAATTAAATGTTGATCCAACATAGTACAATATTTCGATGAAGTTTTTATACGAGACTCATATGCCCTCCCCCACCTTCTGACTATTTGAACCCTTAGGGCTTGTTTGGCAGTCAGGATAGTACTGTACTAAATCTATCAGATTGTACTATATTGTATTGTACTTGATTAAATAATATTGTCTAGTGTTTGGTACTGTATTAGTTAAAAAAACTGTAAAACATATACAATGTTTGACACATTATAGTATTAGATTGTAAAACTATTTGTCATGATTTGATCCGCAAAAGTCTATTTGAAATTCATTAACATGTTATTTTACATTTCAACTATAAAATAAATTATCTAATTCTCGTTATCACCGTGAATTCCCTATTCTTTTTGACAAAAATGCAAATTCAATTATACCCGTAAACTTTAATATAATGATAATTTATAGTTATAAACATTGAAATTAAAAATAAATTCATTGAATTTTTAATACACAAAATAAGTCATTTAAAATATATAAATAATTACCGAACCACTCATATGATTGAGAGGCTCTAAAAATTTTAAAAAAATGAAGAAAAATATAGTAAATGGCTTTGAAATTTGATAACATTAAGTCATAAGTAACTAATTTT
The DNA here is from genome assembly GCA_003255025.1 of Datisca glomerata. NCBI lineage: Eukaryota > Viridiplantae > Streptophyta > Magnoliopsida > Cucurbitales > Datiscaceae > Datisca > Datisca glomerata. The sequence continues at coordinate 212,471 of QANY01000230.1, read as the reverse complement.
GCACTTTTCAAAAATTCAAAAATTATTTTGTTAGTGAGTGAAGTTCCTGTAAGATATAAATTGAAAATATCATTTTAATAAAAAATTATTTTAAGATATAAATTAAAACAGCTTTACTTTTCTTAATCCGGTGTAGTCCCCCCTAAAAGGAGGGGACTAAATTATCCTATAAGAATGGGACTAAATAGTCCTGCCGTATTACCTAGTAAGGGCTCCATATTTTTGCCAAACGTCAAATAGTATTATCTTGTTTTTAGTACTGTACAGTACGAGCTACCAAACAAGCCCTTAAAGTAGTTATTTTTATCCCATCATTATGCAACTCATCAACCTAGTGACTACTTGAAGGGTTCAAATAGTCATAAACAACTACTTGAACCCTTCAAGTAGTACTATTTATTCTATCAGTAAGCAACCCAGAGACTAGGTGACTACTTGAAAAGTTCAAGTAGTTGTTTATGATTGCTTGACCTTTCATTATGCCAGTAAGCAACCCAAAAACTAGATAACTACTTGAAGGATTCAAGTAGTTATTTATGATTACTTGAACCCTTCAATTGAAGACTTCTAAGTATAACATGACACTATGGACTTCACTATAAAGAGTCCCACATGCACTAGATGCATCAAGTACTAATATTTGACTACTCAAAATCTTCAAGTATTCAATACTTGAAGGAGATATTGTCATAAGTTTTCTTCAACTCATATCTTCATATTTTGACATAAGAAATGAAAGTGCATAATTGAAAGCTCCATAAATCAAAAGTGAGTGCATGCGAGGATAAATAGATGCTTCCATCAATAAGGAAAAATTGTTTCAAATATGAGCATGAAAAAAGCTTCAATCATAAAAAAAGAGAGGCATGGGACGAATGAAAAGCTTGTATGATGCAAAGTGTGAGGGAGAAGATGAAGTTGTGATAAGTAGTATGTAAATTATAAATTATAGTTGAAAAAAATACTTTGGTTAAACTAAACCAAAAGACCATTATTGAAAATGAATGATAATTCAGTAAATATTTGATAAAGTAGTTGAAATTGGTGGAGCTAGATATATATTTCTTAATTTTAAGAAAGGAATACATAATTCTAAAATAAACTTCTAAAAGGTATATTCTTCCAAATAACCCAACCCAAATCCTCTAGTTCATAGTTCTTAGAATGTGGTCTCTCTCACCTATTTCAAAGAGCAAACTCAAGTACTCCGAATTTAGAATTCTTTTGAATGTGGTTTCTCTCTCTCTCGCCTATTTCGAAGACGCAAATACTCCTAGTTTAGAGTTCTCCCACAGTTTCATCATTCAGAGTCAGTCTTCCTCATCAGGCGTTCTTTCTCCTCCGTTTAGAGTTATTCAGAACTATGCTCTCTTGATTGTGGTCTCTCTCTCTCATGTAATTGACTACTCCAAAATTGGTTGCTTGTTGTGTAATTCTGACTTTTACGGTTTGAATTTCGGTTGGTTAATTATGAATTTTAGGATCTGAATTTAGGTTGGTTGATTTTGAATTTTAGGTTTATGTTTGCTTTGAACATGAGTTATGTTGATTCAGAATTTGAGTTTGTTGATTATGAATTATATGAATTTTGATTATGCTTTAAATCGAATTTAGGTTGTGTTGAATCTGATTTAGAATTTTTGAATTTTGGTCATCATGGATAGGAAAAAATGATAAGTTTGAGATTATACTGAGCAGATAAATAATCGTTGCAAAAGTAAATTTTATGAGATGGATTTTGCTGGAGGGATATCAAGAATAAAATCATATTTATATGAAATAATTGATCGTCATATTAATACATGTACTAAAGTATCAGAGGAGATTCATGCTAAAGCATTTTATCTAGTAAAAAGAGAAAAATGGCTCGGTTCATGAAAGCAATCATGGATTGAACGCTTCCATTTTGAGTCTATCAAATCAGACTCAAACCGTAATCCCAGAATTCTTTTCTAGGAAAGACTAGAGCAATTTTGAAAAAAAAATTGCTCAATTCTTCATCATGAACAATATAATATTTAATGTTATTTAGTCTAAATCATTTTCTGACACGAGTAAAGCTTCAGCTGATTTCGAGAGTGGTTATATTGTATTTAGTCACTCAACTCTTCGTACTAAGTAAATACCTAATGTGAGAATAAATGTTGAGACTTATATTACATGTGTCAAAAAATCATGGATTAGTACAAATTGTACTATTATATTAGATTCATGGACAGACATAAGGAGGCGATGTTGGGTCAATGTTATTGTATACTCACCATTAGGTGCCATTTTTCTAAAATCATTTTGAATGTTCACAACATAAATTATTTGATAGTTTATATCGCTCCCATTAGTTGATAATTGTCTGATTTACTATATTATGGATTGAAATAATATTATGGATTGATAGATGTATTTCAGATGAAAACAATATTTTGGATTGGTCACTATATTTTGGATGGAAACTATAATATAGATTGATCATTGTGTTTTGATTTTAGAGTACTCGTGCATTTTTTAGAAATAAATTATGGATTGAATATTGATTATGAATATTTGAGGACTTTTTAGAATGATTTTTTATTGTCATATAAATAAAATATTGTTGTGTGTGTCTATATATAATACTCATATTTCTTATGTCGATCTTTTTAAACGAAAACGTATAATATTCATTTAAAATTTGAATCTGAAATTTTATGTATTGCGTTTTATTGACCGAATTAAGCTGAATATTTGACTGTTTAACTATCGAATTATACACGCTGAACAACACTCCATATTTTTACCATTCCTGAATTAACTAACTATATTTTTCGCTGGGTGCTCTGGTTTTTCACTTCCTCTTGCTGCTATAAACCAAAATTAATTCAATTATAAAGAAATAGCAAACTGAAAACAAGAAACTTCTCAATTTGTGGACTATATAGGTGTTTCGTCAAAATAGCATTTTATTTTGGCTAACAAGAGGATACTAGTTATATTTTAATCGAGTCCTTGAAGTTTCAATTTTTCCAATGTCAGTAGTGATACTGCTTGTGAATTGCAATAATGGAATGTTTATGTTATGAATCCTTTACGAGTAGCAGTAGCTGTATTTTTAGTTGTTAGATGAAATTTAAAATGGGAAATGGTAGGATATGGATGGTTGATGTGTTTAAAATACATCGAGTTAAAAGAAATAGGTTTAAAAAGTTTTAAAAATTAACAATTAAAAAAATACACTTAGCATCCACGTGTTGTCCATATAACGTCTATGTCAGCAATGTGGATTGAAAAAACGACGGAGTTTAATAAAATACTAAAAAGAACATAATTTAAAGTTAATAGATGACTTGTAGTCATACTAAAACTTAATGGATCATTTTGATATAATCATCAAAGTTAATGGACTAAAAAATAATTTTCCATAATTTGTAAAGTCCATTTTTAAGATGCACTTGTGCTATGTTGTCAAATATATCCTTAACGGCACGTTTGATATAGAGTGATATTAGGTAATATGTTTAAAAAGTGAGGGCAGGCAATTTCCACTGCGTAATAGTTGTCCGGTCTCGTACACAACATAGCATACATGAAACTTCCAACTGCTGAAGCATAAAAAACTTTCTCATATCATCTTCCTCTTGAGATGTCTTAGGACATTGCTCTTTGGAGAGGACAACAATTTTATATATGATCGATAGTTAACATTTTTTGGAATTCTCCATAGAGAATCCCTCCATCACCTTATCAATATAAAATGCCTGAGAAAGTGTCAAGAGCTTGTTCTTTCTACCCACTAGAATTTTGATACCTAGAACATAGTTCGACTCTCTCAAATCTTTCATTTGGAATTTTTCTCAGTTAGTCACATCTATACCTTTGACAACGTTTCTACATCATCCATAATGAGTATAATATCATCTACATAAAGAACTAAGAAAACCACTATCTTATCTTTAATGTATTTATAAACACAAGTTTCGTCAACGTTTTGCTTAAAGCCATAAGACTTTATAATATCATCAAAGGTAAGATTCCAAGATGTAGTTGCTTACTTTAATCCATAAATGGACTTAAGACACTTGCATACTTTCTGATCTTGTCCCTTTTGTACGAACCCTTCTGGTTGCATCATATATATACTTTCTTCAAAAAAGTCATTCAGAAAAGCTATCTTGACGTTCATTTGTCATATATCATAGTCAAAACTAGTGGTTATGGATAAAAGGATGTGAATGAATTTTAACATGGTCACAAGAGATAATGTCTCTTCATAATCAACTCATTTCCTTTATGTATAGCCCATGGCTACTAACTGTGCTTTGAAAATCTCTACTTTTCCATCTACACCTCTTTTCTTCTTGAAGATCCATTTACATCCAATGAGTCTGACATCTTCAGATAGATCTACAAGTTCTTAGAAAGAATTGGAATACATAGATTTCATTTTCTAGTTCATGGCCAAACTCTCCTCCAACAGTCTCTTACCTCATCTTCTTCATTTACCTCACTAGACCATCATATAAAGGAAAGGTAATAGAACAAAAAAAACATAGAACAGAAGCAGGCAAGGAGCTTGGCCAAATCTAGCATATGTGGGTGAGGTGGAATAAACGCTACTAGAGAGAATAAATTTCCACCAATCCATAAAACTAATTCAAGAATTCAACTCACTTACCCAATTAGTTTTTCAATTACATTCTATGGTGATTCTAAAAGGTGAAAGAGTTAGAAAAAGAAGAAAAAGATGAGAAAATTTGAGGAAAAGAATGCTAACCACTGATGTATAGTTTGGTTGAGGGAGGGGAAGGCATTGGAGAAGGAGAAGACGAAGAGGAAAGATATGTCTGCACGAAGCAGGCCCGATGCACATATGGGTTTCTCTTAGATAAGGAAGGAAACGGAATCCTCCCATTGCCCAGGCTGTTGCCATTATAAATGTTATTTCTTTGATTGCAGTACCTGAACAGATTCAAACTGGATGAATTTGGTTGACATATGGATGTTTTTCTCATTTTTATGGTTTGTGTTTCTGTTAAATTGAAGGTATGAACTGGGAGTGACCGTAAGCCCCATAGTAGCCGCCATTTTCACTACCTCCAATTTCTATTTTTTGCAAGGGTTATTCGGTTCAGATTTTCTCAAATTATTTTCATGAATTGGGGTGGGGAAAATGTTTAAAAGAGAGAATTATTTCGATTAATAAACCCTTTCCATTTTGAGTTTAGAAAAATGTACCCCTTTTGAATAACTCAGAAATTTATATCTATGACTCATTAAACCTAAACAAACTCTCTATTTCATAATCATTTCACTTATTTTTCCAATGCCATATCAAATCAAGGAATGTGACTATTTTTGCTTTCCTTTCCCGCTTCTTCTTGAATCTTCTTTAACAAAGGTTCTTCTTCTTCTTCTTCTTCTTCTTCTTCTTCTTCTTCTTTTGCATGCTACTTCGAGACCATGTATTCATCTTCTTTATCGAGACCCTACTCATTCTTCTTTAGACCCGACCCATTTCTTTTCTTCTTCAGACCCGACTCATTCTTCATCGAGTACCCTTCTATTTAGACAACAAACTTCAAGAGAAAAAAAACTACTGAAGGGTTCAAGTAGTAAAAAATTACTACTTAAACCCTTCAAGTAGTGACGAGCTTACTGGATAACAAATTTCAGGAGGAAAAAAACTACTTGAAGGGTCCAAGTAGTACAAAATGACTACTTGAACCCTTCGAGTAGTGACGAGCTTGTTGGACAATAAATTTCAAGAGCAAAAAAACTACTTGATGGGTTCAAGTAGTAAAACGCTCTTACTTAAAGCCATTCAAGTAGTGACGAGCTTAATAGACAATAAATTTCAAGAGGAATCAACTTCGATTTGATATCTTGCGGGCCACGTGGTTCCACCTGAGTCAAAAGTTATGACATCTAAAAATTGACATGCTCGTGCCACGATCCATTTGTTACAGAAATTCTAAGGCTGCAACATTGGCATCACTACTCGAACCCTTTAAGTAGTGACATGCTCACTGATTTATACAGTGAGTATGTGACTATTTGAAGGGTTCAAGAAGAAATTGGCTTCTTCTTTTTTATTTTTCAAGGAAGAAATTATTTAAAAAGTTCAAGTAGTTTTTTATGATGAAAAAATTATTTGAAGGGTTTGAGAAGTCAAAAATTATTTGAAGGATTCAAGAAGAAATTGGCTTCTTCTTCTTTATTTTTTAACGAACAAATTATTTGAAAGGTTCAAGTAGTTTTTTATGAAGAAAAAATTACTTGAAGGGTTCGAGTAGCTTTTTATGACTACTTGAACCCTTCAAGTAATTATTTTTTTGTCAGTCAACACTCATACACCAGGTGACTGCTTGAAAGATTCAAGTAGTTATTTATGACTACTTAAACCTTTCAAGTAGTTATTTTTTATCAGTCAACGCACATACTTAAAGGGTTCAAATAGGTTTTTTATGACTACTTGAACTCTTCAAGTAGTTTTTTCTTCTCTTGAAATTTAATGTCCAATAAGCTCGTCACTACTTGAAAGTTTCAAATAGTAATTTTATACTACTTGCACCCTTCAAGTAGTTATTTTTCCTCTTGAAATTCATTGTCCAGTAAGCTCATCACTACTTGAACCCTTCAAGTAGTGATTTTCTTACTGGACAATAGTATTTAGGAGGAAAAAAAGCTCGTCACTACTTGAAGGGTTCAAGTAGTAATATTTTACTACTTGAACCCTTCAAGTAGTTTTTTTCCTCTTGAAATTTGTTGTCCAATAAGGTCGTCCCTATTTGAAGTGTTCAAGTAGTAATTTTTTACTATTGAATCTTTCAAGTAGTTTTTTTCCTCTTGAAATTTTTTATCCAGTAAGCTCATCACTACTTGAAAGGTTCAAGTAGTCATTTTTTACTACTTGAACCCTTCAAGTAGTTTTTTCTTTTAAAATTTGTTGTCGAGTAAGCTCGTCACTACTCGAAGGGTTTAAGTATTAATTTTTTACTATTCGAACCCTTCAAATAGTTTATTTTCTCTTGAAATTTGTTATCTACTAAGCTCGCCCCTACTTGAAGGGTTCAAATAGTAAAACGTCACTACTTAAAGGATTCAAGTAATAATTTTTTACTATTTAAATCCTTTAAGTAATTTTTTTCTCTTGAAATTTGTTGTCCAGTAAGCTCGTCACTGATTGAAGAGTTCAAGTAGTAATTTTTTACTATTTAGACCCTTCAAGTAGTTTTTCTCCTCTTAAAACTTTGTTTTCTTGTAAGCTCGTCACTAGTTGAAGGATTCAAGTGATAATTTTTTACTACTTGAACTCATCAAGTAGTTTTTTTTCTTGAAATTTATTGTCTAGTAAGCTCGTCACTGCTTGAAGGATTCAAGTAGTAATGTTTTATTACTTGAACCCTTCAACTTCAAATAGTTTTTTCCTCTTGAAATTTGTTGTCCAATAAGCTCGTCACTACTTGAAGGGTTCAACTAGTAAATTTTTACTACTTGAACCCTTCAAGTAGTTATTTTCCTCTTTAAATTTTGTTGTCCAGTAAGCTCGTCACTACTTGAGAGTTCAAGTAGAAAGTAGTTTTGTTTTTCCTCTTAAAGTTTGTTGTCTAAGGAGAAGGGTGCTCGATGAAGAATTGGTCGGGTCTAAAGAAGAAAAAGAATGGGTCGGGTCTAAAGAAGAATGAGTAAGGTCTCGATAAAGAAGATGAATACATGGTCTCGAAGTAGCATACAAAAGAAGAAGAAGAAGAATAAGAATAAGAAGAAGAAGAAGAGAAGGAGAATGAGAAGAACCTTTGTTGGAGAAGAACCTTTGTTGGAGATGAACTTTGTTGGAGATGAACTTTGTTGAAGAAAATTGAAGAAGCGGGAAAGGAAAGAAAAAATAGTCACCTTCCTTGATTCGATATGGTATTGTGAAAAGAAGTTAAAGGATTATGAAAGATTAGTTTTTCAAAAGTGGTACATTTTTCTTAACCGTAAATGAAAATGGTATATGAATCCAAATAACCCTAAAAACTTTTATTTTAAAAAGTATTTAAATGATAATTAACAAATGAGATGAAGTATAAAAATTAAAAAAAAAATTATCAAAGAAATAAATTAACAATTATATTCTACCTCCGTATAAATTAAGTAAGAAATGATTAAGGACAAATAAATTAATTACTAAGCATACCTAAGCATAATTTAGTTAAAGGTATTAGTTAAAGGTAAAACTGGAATTGGCGTTATACTTATAACATTCTTCCCACATTTCATCAAAATAAATAAAGTAATTTAATATTTTCACCAAAAGATCATAATTTTCACAAATTTTAACAAACAAAGTAATCTTAAATTTCTGGACATATATTTTTCAACAATCATATTTTAATAATCTTATTCTGAAAATCTTTTAATCGTATTTTTATACCAAACGACCCATAAGGGTGCCGTTTGGTATAAGATTGTGAGTAAATGAATTTTGAAGTAAGATTGTTAAAATATAATTGTAAGAAATTATATGTTTGAAAAGATAAGATTATTTCGTTTGTTACACATGTGAATGTTATTATTTAATAATGATGATGTTAAAATTATTTTGTTTGTTTTGATGGAATATCAAATGTAGTGTTGTAAGAATAATTGTCAATTTCAGATTTACCCTTAAAGTGAATTATGTTTATGTATAAGATTTTAAAATTTATTTTTCTACATTATTTATTACTTAATTTATAATATTGTAATATATAATCGTTAATTTATTTCTTTGGTACAATAAAATATCTTTTAGTTTTAAATTTATTTTATTTTTATTCATTTTTACTTACCTGATTTTAATAGTTAAATTGTTACTTTACCATAATGGCTACATTGTAAATTTATCTAAAAATATTGTAGGTGAAATAATTAATTAACATGATATAAATAAAACAATGAGAAATGATGACAATTAAAAATATATAAAAATTAATTAAACAGTGAGAATATTAAATCACTTTGCTTGTTTTGATGGAACGTGTAAGAAAATGTTATAAGAATTTGTCAATTTATTATTTTACCATTACCCTTGAACTAATATATAATGCTAGAATTAGAAATAATTTCATCTATCCAAGAGACCATAAATACATAATTTACCCACCAATATTCATATTGGTATTTCAAAAATAAAAATTATAGACATGTTAGGTAATTAGTAAATAAATTTTAATTGATGACATTAAAAATATATTTTAATTATCATATTACTCATTATTTAGCATGTTTATAAAAATGATGTAAATGAGTGATGAAGATTAAATTGAGAAAAATCAGAAGAAAAAATTAATGGGAGATGTCAGACATGAAAATACCCCTCTGGGGGTGTTTGTTATTAGGGTATGATGCTCAAATACCGGGAAAACTAACACATAACTTTGTCTGGCTGTAAAAATTTAAGGGGAATTTGGATTACCGGAATCAAAAGTTTCTTGATTCATTGGGTATTGAAAACTCTCCAAAATTGGAGGGTATGTGGATTCTCACAATCTTTGCAAATAACCTATATCTATCTTATCTAATTTGTCATTCTTTCTCATTTTGCTCATCTCAACAACTTTTATCTAAAAGGGTAAAATTGAAAATTTGATAATAATTTTAAAACATTTCCTTGCATAGTACTAACAATTGTAGTACTTACCAAACAAAATAATTTAATATTCTAGACATCTTACATTCCCACCATTATATTTCAATAATCTTATTCTGAAAATCTTTATCCTCAATTTGAAGGTATCTTTATATTTTGACTTCTAAATTTTTTATAATTTATCATACCAAACACAAATTTTTTTAAACTTTACTAACATTCCAAGTATTTAGATTTACATACCCTTATACCAAACACATCCTTCATCAGTGAAATTTATAAGAGCTTAATCTAATTCACTTTAATCTATATGGTGTAATTTAAAAAAAAAACCACGTTCAGGTGGACTGAGTCAGCATAGCAAACTAAATTGGATGAGTACGACAGCATCAGCACCCCAATTAGTTAAACATTATATTTTAAACACTAGTTAATCAAATTTAATACATTAATTAATGGACACTTTTAATTAATTAATGGTTACTTTTTTGCACTTTTGTTGTTAAGTACTTTTTTGTACCTTTTTTTACCCACTAATCCTCATATTATCCTAGTCACCTTTCGTTAATTAAAGACGAAGATAGGCATTAGGATCTTTATTAAAACCACAAACAATAAAACTACTTGCATATATCTAGTGTGCTTAAAACATGCAAGCACGTTTACACAAATTTTATTAGTTTTGATTTAAAAAGAAATTAAATGCGGACATTGTCATTTCTTATTGTACTTATACGGCTAACTCATTGGCAATATAATCCCCCAATCTAAATTGTTGAATTTTTTTAATCTACCGTCTAAATCTATGTGACCATTGGATCTTAATCCAAGCAGATCTGGAAAATATCAAAACGAGGTACCTCCTAATTTCTTTTTTTGAATTACATGTGACCAAAAACACATTATTTTCATCAACTTGTCAAGAGTTCGACTCGTGTTAGACATTGACATGTCTTGACAATATGTCTGAAAATATTAATTTTTTTTTAAATTTCTAACATGTTCACGACATTCCCCCATTCAGTAAAACTAATTCAATAATCAATTAAACAGAAAAGGTTTTCATACATAAAAAAATGAAAAACTTCAAATCTTGATTTTGTTTAGGAAGATGTAATTAAGCTGATCTGTCATTAGTTCCTAATTATCAGTGTATTTATAATTTCCTATATCAGTATATGTGTAGTTTCTTTTTTATTCATAATATCATATCAAAAAATACGTTGAATAATATTGACATACATATATAATAACTTAGATGTTGTATTTAATTATCACATGCCAGTGTTTGTACCTCTAATTTTTTTAAGTACGACTAAATACACAAGTTCACAAAATTTAACTAAAAAACATCTTATAAGATTAGCTAATGTTTTCCTAATCTAGGCTTTGCATCATTGTGCAGTGAAAGATTAAATAATAACTTAGAACTTATTTAGTCTTATCGTCATAGAAAAATTAGGTAAAAAAGACAAATAGAGCACATCAGAGACATATAATTAATATATAGAAACTTTTATAGAGTAAGATAAAACCCAATTTGCTAAAACTAGCATAAGAAAACACTTGTTTAAAGTATAACCTCATCAAGGTTTAAATGGGAAAAAAACATTGCCTACAAGATAATATAAGTTAATGTCAGATCAGTTTGGTCAATTATGTCACATATATAGTAATAAATAGGATAAGCACATGAACAAAAGTGCATCCATGTTATCATTTTCCCTAATTTTGCATGGGTCATCAACCACTTTCACATAGTAATTATAGTTTATGTCTTTGTCTTATGTGCTTTCGTTGTCCCTTCATTCTTTTAAAAAGAAATGAAATTAAGAAAATTCAGAAATCGTATAGAGTTATGGTGGGCTGCTCCTTGATTTCTCTGTGGTACTTGTCTGACTAGTATTTAATGTAGATTTCTCTGTTTTGTTAGGCAAATGATTTTGTTACTCTAAATCGGTTTTTTATGTTATAATGAATTTTGTTAGATTTCAATCGTTTAGATTTGAATTCATTAAGAATGATTAGTTAAAATATCGAGATTAATTATTTAATAAATGTTTGAATGTGAGTTTTTTTACAACTTTAGTTGTTTTGTCAATGATATTGAAAAGTGTAATAAAAGAATATTTGGTTAGTAATTTTCTATGAACGTATTATTGTTTTCAACATAGGAATCATTGCTAATATTGATTCTTTGAACGTAGTAATCCTCGGCCTAGAAATTTTTATTCCATCACTCCTCTCATTCTTCATTATTAACAAATCCTACCATTTTCTAATTTAATCCATCTAATAATTTTATGAATCCATATTGTTATGAGTTTATTTCACACACAGTTGATAGATCATTTAATTATAATTTATTTATTAATTTTTACTTGAAGATATTAGTCATTTTTATGTTCTTTGTATTATTGCAGAAAGATCTCATTCTGAGAACCTAGTTTTTTCTTAAATTTAAAGTATTACCCATTTATTTTTACACTCACTATTCAACGTTTCACATATATGTTAGAAGTAAAAGCAGTTATTTTGTTATTTTATATCATTAAGCATATTGAAAATGAAATTAGCAAGAGATATATTAGTCAATTATCTTTAATTAGGTATAATTTTGTCAAAATATAGTATTTAATTCCATTTATGCCAAAAGGCCGGATGAGTTTTACTTATACTTCATGTTTCCATTTTGTTGTCTAAGCCAAATATGAAATTGATTCATATTCTGTCTCTTGACTCATTTTTATTTTCATTCTAATTCTCATGGTGATTCCCTTATACGAATCGAACATCACTTCAGTTTGAATTTTAAAATATTTCTAAATCAAGTTCCCACTTCCCAGTACAAGGAATTCGCTAGCTTTAAAGCATTTTAACCAAAAAAATATTTAATTCATGTTAAAAAATCATTTATACAAAATTCTTGAAAAACTTTTAGATTAGCAAATTTGTTATGAAAATTGAGATCCTATTAGTTATATACAACTGAAATTATCAAAACTTCTTAATTTAACTAAAACATCACATGGATTTCAAGACATGAAAAAACTTACTGAATATGATAAATAGATTGAATGAGATAACATATAACACTGAATTTAACAAATTTTATAGAACATGGGCTTAATTGTAAAATTTTTAATAGCATATATTAAATTGGCTGTGCAAGGTCTGATTGCTAAAGTGCAGGGGTTTTCACAACTTAGGCCGCTAGCTATTATAAAATACAAATACTTTTGTTGTTGTTTTTTTAAACTAAAGAGTATTTATACCAAGTTTTGGATAATAAATCATTGAATTCAGATCCTCCTCTCATGTTTTTTTTATCAAAGACAAGGAATGTAACTCAATAGAAAGAGTTATTCATTAATTAATAAGAGTACGTAAAAGCAAAATGCATATTTCAAGGTAAAAAATAAAAAGAAATTCAAGTTGGAGAATAAAATCAGTAGGTATATCAGGACATCTTAACTAGACTGATATCTTCTTAACACTCTCATCATCTAACTTAGATAAACTAAAGCAAAAAAAAAGAATTAGAAGAAACACTATAAACGAAATCTCAATCATAACAAAAGCTCAAAGAACCCCATCTAGCCTCGTTAAAATCCTTCTAAAAAAACTCCAAAAGAAAAACTTAAAAAGAAAAGAAAAAAGTACCGATCAAAATCCTGCATTCACGTTCATTTGAATAAATATAGCCTACGCCAATAAGCCAGATATCCATATGGTTAACCTAAAAGCGACCAATTCTTTTGTGCCACCTGGGCTTTTGAAGCTTTATACTATATAGAATTGATGTAACATCTCAACTGAAAAGTTGATAATCATAATTCACAAAGTTAGTTTTTATAATTATTTTATTTGGGTCACCATGATTATCACATTGTATTAGTTTATTAATTGGTTGAAATTTTGAAATAGCCCACCAAATTTTTGAACATAAATATATAAACTCTACCCCATAATACCTCTCCTCTACCCCAAAATTATTCTTCTCTCTCTAAATGGCCAAAGTGTATCCTCAAGCTCTAATTTTGTCTCCCTTTGTTACATTAAAAAGGGAAACATTTACCATATGGATGAAATCACTTGTGTACCAAACAAATGGTTGCACAGTCTTTAATTCAAATGGTGATATTATTTACAGAGTTGATAACTATGACAAGAAATGCAGTAGTGAAGTTTACCTCATGGATCTAAGAGGCAGAGTTCTTTTCACAATACAAAAAAAGGTAATGATGTCCCAAAAAAATTTGAGATTTTTCCAGCTTTATTTGTTTTTTTATAGATCTTTAACAATATATATGAACTGGGTTTATTTGGTTTTTCAATTTTTGTGCAGAAATTGCAAGTTTTTGGAAGATGGGATGCCTATAGATTAAATGGTTCTGATATGAATAAAAAGCCATTTTTTAGAGTTAAAAAGCTTTGGAGAATGGTGAAGGGAGATTTAGTTTGTCAAATTTCTGCTGGGATTGACAAGTACTGGATAATTAGAATGGCTGGCAAAACAGCTTTCAGAATAGTTGACATCAACGGAGATATCCTTGCCGAGGTTAGTATACATGTACATGTTTTTTCATATTAATATTATGTTACTTATCTACAACATAATATTGTGTTACCGCATGCACCGATGTGCAGATCAACTATTAAAAATTAACAAATAATAAGTGTCGCACAAGACGGTTAAAATTTCATGTAGGAATTAATAAAAGATTAAAGTTCATTTTTTTTGTATGTGTGCAGGCGAAGAGGAAGTTGTCATCTTCAGGAGTTCTTTTGGGAGATGATGTATTAACTATGGAGGTGAAGCCTCAAATAGACCATTGTTTTATAATGGCTTTGGTCACTGTCTATGGATTAATCTGTGGCCAATTGTAGATACAGTTTTGTTTCTTCTTTTTACACTTAATTAAAACAACAGAAGAATTTGTATACTTTACAGTCCTCCATATGCAGAGTTTGTTGCATATAGAATCTTCAATTAATTAGTTAGTTCTTTTCCTTTTTTGGAATTTTCTGTAAAATAGATTTTAATTTCGTTTTAGAGAAGAAGAGAGTTGAGAAAATAGGGATATAGAAAATGAAAAAGAAACGTAATATCATTCGTTTTGTTTGCCTCAAATAATACACATGGGAAACTTCCCTTTTATATCTTGAGAATTATATGCTCCATTTTTTCTTCCTTTTGAGGAGAGAGCAAAACTATGGGTTTTTTCTTCATAACATTGTATAAATTATTGGAGGTTCGATGTCTTGAATCATGTTGATGTCAAAATTTCCTCACTATGGCTGACGCTAGTGAACCCAAAGAAAGAGGATGCCTGAGAGTGGTTAGGTCACCTAAGGGTCTCCGACGCTTAAGTCAGATGTGTAGAAAAATTTTGGCAAAGGTTTTGTAAGTTCAAGTGAGCTTACCTTTGACTTTGATAGGGGAGAGGGGGTATTTATACCTGAGGCTTACCCCGACGAGGCTTTCCAAAGAAGATTGAGTGAGGTGTCACATCACTCCTTTGGAAGAGTAGGGAGATGACATTTAATGTGCTTGTTTCCTGAGCTGATGTAGGGAGGCGACATTTATTGTTGATGTCCTCCGAGCATAGATAAAAGGGGGTTGAGATATCCCGAGGGAGACCTGCCTGAATGGAAGATGATTGGATAAGGGGGATCATAGGCCCATATGCGAGTGAACGTGGGAACCTGCATTCTACTAGTTATGATTATAGTGATGTTCCTAACGTCCTCCAAGTTGCCTAGTGCTAATGTTGTGCAGGGAGGAAAAAACCTAAGAAGTTTCCTGCGCACCTTCAGTTTCAAATATTGAAGTTGGTTGTTTTGTCCCCATGAAGAAATGGATTACATTGTGCTCACTCTGCCAGAGTCCTTGTATAGAGCTAAGTTGTACTTGGATCCTCCCAGTAACAAATTTGAGACGTCAGATGAGACCTGACTAGGGGAATCTAACTCGGGTAGTAGCAGTTCTCAGGACCATAAGTATCTTCAGGAAGAAAGCGAGAACTGGTCTGTTATTTCATTTTTTAATTCTTTCCTAATAGGATTTTTGACACGGCTAATTGAATGCAGGTATAGCCGGGGACGCACCTCCCTCCAAGAAATCCAAATAGGAGCTCGAGGGTTCTAAGATGAAGAAGATGGAGGAGCTATAAGATAAAAAAATGGAGTAGATGAAGGCGAAGAAGAGGACTCCAACATATGTTCCTTCAACTCCCATTTCTTATCATACCCTAACATCTCCTCCTCCAACTCCTCTTTCTCTTCATACCTTGTCGCATCCCCCTCCTCCTTTAGTGGTTAATCCTCTGGCCCAGGTGCCTCTGACCACTGGTGCAGCAGCAAGCTGGTTCGAGCCACGGGGATGTGGGAGTTCTAGCCCTTATGAAGCCACATCTCGATCTTCATAACCTTCGAGGATGATGATGAACTTGGAAGCTGAAAAACCAGTACCTCAAACCCGTGAGTCTGCTCAGTCGACCTCTGACCAGTAATGCGCTCATATTGATCAGAACCGTAAGGCGTCGATGGCTCTCGTGAGCCCACGGGGAGTGACCAACTTGACCCTGAGGCTCAGGCTTGGAATGTGGTAAGGAGGGCGATGGACTATGATCCATACATGTAGACCCCGAGAAAAGGCTTCACCTTCTCGAGAGGCCAGCACGACTTCATAGAAAACACCCTAGATGTGTGTGTCTGTTTCTTCTAACCCTCTTTTAGTTTATCCTCTTTATTATGGTTCTTTAATTCGCTTTTACCTGTCTTCTTGCAGATCATGGCTCATAACTTAAAAGGGCTCACCTCAAGCATTGCGAGGACCAAGTGCTCATGGTTACTCAGGCTCTCTTGGAGGCTGAGTTTAAGCTCAAGGAGGAGACCAAGAGATTTTACTCCCTTCCCTAAGCTTACTATAAGTCTCTTCAGGAGGTAGAGGGACTGAGGAATGCCATGGGGAATTTCGCTGGTCTGCAGGAGGAATTGGCTTTGGCAAAGGATGAGCTGCTCCGTTACAGCAACCCCTGCAGGGATTTAGAGGTTTTTAACTTAGTGAGCGAGATAAGGTCATCATGAACCTTTATCCTCCAGAGAATATTCTGAAAGAGAAGACCCAATTTTAGGAGAAAAAGTTACTGCGGGAGGTTCACTCTCGGACCCAAGCTGAAAACCAAGAGAAGGAAGCTCTATGAAAGTTTGCCTTGGCTAAGGCGTCCCTGAAGGAGATGTCTGATCGTTGGACCAAGGGGAATGCTAATGGCATGGAAGACTACAAGAAGTCTGCCGAATACAAGAATGCCTTACTCATGGAATTTTCCATGGACTACGATAGCTGCAAGGACAATGTGATGCAGGCTCATCTTGAGTGGGATATAAGTTTCGAAGTAGTTAGCCTTCTAAATTTTCATTATTCTCTAAGAGATAGTCATTTTTAATTAAGTATCTTTGTTTTATCTCTAATGATGATAGAATGTTTTCATTTTCATGTGATCTGAGGACCATGACTAAGAGTGTGCATGAGACGAGACAGTTTACGGTTTAGATCGGGACGACAGAACAAAAAATATTTTGGGCCTCTGTAGATTTGGTTGGGCATTTCCAACTAAAGATTGGGCTAAAATTCCAAGGGTTAGAAATTAAAAAGGTTTTAAAATTATAAAAAATAAAAGGTTAAATCTTAAAAGATTAAACGTCAAAATAAAAAAAATAAAAAATTAGACTACTTATAAAGTTATCGAAACAGGATAAGATAAGTTAGTTTTCTTAACCTTGTCCCCTCTCCTAACCCATCTTGCCTTGAGACAGGTGAAAACTCATCTCGTCTCACCCGATTCATGACGGTTTCGCGTTCTTTTCAAGATGACTGCACACCCCTAACTATACAGATAACATCTCAAATTAAAATTATCTTTAAACTCTACACATCAAAGGCTCCAACCTATCAGATACGTTAAAAACTCAAATTATCCAAAACTTAATAGATCACTTTTAGTTGGCCTTAATTTTATTTGATGGTCTGCACCATATAATTATTCACGTATAAGCTGAACGTTAGATTAAAGATCCAACATATGTTCTAAAATGTTAATTTCTCTCAAATCCTTAATACTGGATATAGTTTATGGTTTCCCTGGTTTTCCTATTACGAGTGTATGTGTAGAAGAATATAGCTATAGGTTGTTCAATCCTTGAGGCCGAACGCGTATATCAATCTTATTGTGAGTGCACAAAATTAGTTTTAAAAAGAGTAGTTCTCTACGCCTCAGTCTAAATTATCTCAAAATACTTAGTCTATTTTTTCAGTAATATCTTTTCTCAATTCACAATAACCTCTAGTTTTCTAATATCTAATCCTCATTGATGATGTGCACACACATGAATATGGAAAAAAGCTCTCTATAATTAGGAGAGATAATCCTCCTTGGTTGCTTGAAATCTATGTTGTTAAAGAAAGCATTTGGTATTTCTTGTGTAATTAAATTCAGAAAACTCCAAGGCATATGGGCGGATTTAGCAGGAGTGTGCCCTGGCCATTTAAAATTCTTATACTTTTCTTTTCTTTTCTTTTCTTTTTTATAATTGTAAATTTGTGAATTAGTTTTTGTTCTAAAAATTGGAGTCGCCCCTCCTGGCCCTTTGACAATCTTTTATATTATTTTCCTATTTATTATATCTTGGAGATAATTTTATAAAAGATTTGCTCTTAAACTATGAGAATGCTTCTTCAACCATCAAATTTAAAGAAAAATATAAATTTTGTATGTGACGTCACTTTTGATTATTTTCTAGTTTTTTTAATTATAGTGATTTATGAAATTAAGTGACGTTGATTATTTTCTAATGATTTATTTATATATCAATAATATTGTTATACAACATCTTACCACATTGTATTGGATTTTTTTTTTTCATTCAAAGGTTATGAAGTTCTTATAATACAGGTATAGAATTATAAATGACATTAACACGTGTACTAAGCTAACAACATTTTTGATACATAGATTATTGTTTCCCGTAATATTAGTCCAAGTTCGAGTAAGAAATCAAACAAGACGTAAGTAAAAATGACAATCCTACAAACACATATTTCATGTAACAAAGATGATAAGTTCTACACACGCAATCTTATGTAAGAAAACTAGTTAAAGTCAATTACTTATAAAGATAGTGAGTACAAATAAATATCAATGCTGAACATTTGTAGGACTTGAAAATTTATGCTATATACGTAGTCTATAAATGTTTTCTGAAATGAAATATATAATGAATCACATATATATCGAGGCCAAAACTTAGATCCTTCCATGTGATAACTTAGATCCTTCCATGTGATATCACCGAATAGTTTAATTCCATTAAGTAATTTTGAAGACTCAAACTCAGACATTGAGCTAGGAATCACAACCAAGGAATCAACCGTTTTTAAGCAACAATCCAATTTATAGTCACACGCATACTCGAGGACGCCATATTCAAATTCTCATCCTCAAAGAAGAAAAAGAAAAGAGGGAATGATTCATGTACAAGGAGTTTGAAATTTCTTGTTTACAAATCGGTCAGAGGCGCTAAAACACCTGAATGAAAGACACTCAAACCTAATTTTCCAAGCTACAATGTTTCATAATTTCCAAGTATTTAGTTTCTAAAACACCTGAAACTTATGTTGTTTTTAAACAACCTGAAAAATATGTTACAATCACAATACATTCTTCACAGTGAATTGAGAAAAATCAAAGTCAAGCAGCATGACCCACATGATCAGGAATCAGGAAACGACAATTTGTAAACATTAGGCGAAGGAAGCATAGGAAGTAAAGATGAGTTCTGGTAATGCTTGTAACATTCATAGCTAATATGTTACACAGTTTTAACGAATCATAAAATGTTTACTTATAAATGATTATCACATCAATTTGTCATTTAAAAATTAATCAATTATTTGATCACCCTACAATTCTTCTTTATTAAATTGAATAATGTATTTTTCTTCAACTCATTTTCTACAGTTGGATGTACTTCCTTGTATCGTTGAAGTACACGAAATTAATTCATATGTAGTTCGATGATTATTAGCTAGAATAATATTACTATATGGATAAAACGTTTCTAAACAAAAAATATTTAAAGGTTTTTATCTAAAGTAGACCCCTAGAAATATATAATGCCTAAGATAAACTCATTTTCTAATTTAGTTGATCTATACTTTGAGCCCACCATCACTTCAAACTAAGAAGATAAAATTCTTATATTGACCTTGCACGGATTTCAAACGATACTAAGAGAATTAATATCAAGAGCATCTTGAAACTCTCTTGAAACCTATAAGATTGCTTCAATGGTTTTAAAATCGTCCTGTAGACTTTAAGACGGTTTCAAGATGATCTTGAAGTCCTCCTGAAGCAATCTTGCGGACTTTAAGATAACTCCAAGATGATCTTGTAAGAAGGGTATAAGAGAAAGAATTTTTTGGAGATGGAGAAAAGGCGGATGGTGAATCAAGAGTTTAGATTAGCGAAAATTAAGTAAAAATTTATTTTAGACATTTAACTTTTTAAGAGATTTACTTTAGACAAAAACCTAACGTTTAAATAACATTATATTTATTCCGGATAATCAAGCAGGTCCATAAGAAAAAGTTAATTAGAAAATGGGAAAATAATATAACTTATTTAGTTAATATTGTATTAATTGGGTAAGCATATTAAGATGAGACTTTTAGGAAACATTTCACTTTGAAAAATAATTGTCACATTGATTGATTAGCATTATCAGTAGTATACTTTGAAGTCCTAAAAAGCGGCTTTGTTGCTTTGATTTATGTTTAACTTCTGGTTCACTGTATAATCACAACATCTTAATTTTAAATCCATAATTTTTTTGCAAGAATGTTCCTCTTTAATTAATTTCTTCTATAAAAAAGTCCAATTGTTTTACAAATATTTAAAGTTTGTATAAATTTTTAATTCACTAATCAAACGTGCCACAACATCTGTTAGTTTTATAGTATGGACAAGCTACACCGTGCAGATATAATTTTTTACGAGCTCTATATATTAAAAAAAATTCAAATATATATGTGAACAGTGAAGGAGTATGTATCATTCAAAATACTCTTTAATATTCATGCTTGATAAACTTTTTTATACTTATATTCGTCAATTTTTACATATATCAGCTTACTATTAGATAGCAAACAAGAAAAGCTTAACCTTGTATATACTATTACATGATTGATTAAATGATCTTATTGAATTGCCAAACTTTTTTATGAGATTACTATCATAGATGCATAAAATCTATAGTCAAAGGATCATCCGCATTGCTTGACTCGTTCCAAGAACTATAACTAACAAAAAAAATTGACTCATGTACCAATGTTAATTTGACTCCAAAATAATGCACAACCTAATATAGACTCTGATGATCAAGTAGGGGGCGCTTTTTTGCAGCAATGATGCGAGAGAGAAAGAGTGAATATTATCGTTTATGTGAGGAGACACCATCTATATATAACTAGGGAGATGGAGAGAGGATCTAATATGTTGAATGTAGTGATGGAACAAGATACTTTCATATACTAACAATACAATAAAATTGGAATGAATATAACTTAAATGCAACAGAGACGATTACAACAAAAATTATTAAAATTCATACACGAAAATTCAGAAATAAATAGAGAAAACAAATACAATTGAAATTCTAATAATTAAAATAGAAATAGATAAAGATCGAGGATTGCTCATAAGCAATGTCCTTAATCGCCATCCACATGGTACTTGGAGACTACGATGAATCGCCTCTGCAGGATACAATGATCTAAGTCAGAGTGTAACAACCAATAACTCAGACTCTCTCAGAACTCTCTGTATCTCTCTCTCAATATGCAGATGTTTGATGATGGTGATGAAAATGAAGTATTCTAGTGGTGATAAAACCAAAGTTCCTTCTTATTCTTATGCTTACACACTGCCTTCATTTAAAACGTGGGTAGCTTGGGGAGCAAGTAAAAAATTGGTTAGTGCTGATAAGGTCATGCACGAAATTGGGGATAATGAAGATACGATCATGCACGAAATTAGTGTTGATATTGCAGATAATCCAGGAGATATTTATTTAGCTTTGACAAATTCAAAGCTCTAAGTCTTCCTCTCTAAGTAAATAATCAAAAAAAATTTATCCAAAAAATAATTCTTCGATCTGTACCATGTGCCATCTAGATCCTCCATTCCTCACAAAATGTGGGGTGCCCCTTGGGGTTCTCCAAGGCATGAGAGTTGGATTTATAAACCCAACATATTTTTCTTAAGTTTCCAATGTGGGACTAAATCCCACTCAATTTCACATCACACACTTTCATTCACACTTTCTCATTTATTTCTTTCTTTTGACTTCTCTTTCTTTTATTATCTCCAACAATCCCCCACATAAATGAAATGTGTCCTAGCTAGACAACAACATGAGAGAGAGCATATGAGATATGTATCAGGAGATGTGTCTTTTGGACTTGAACCTTCCGTAGTGAGAATTTATCGGATTTATTCTAAAGAACAGTGAACTACGTTCTTGAACTGAATTTCCTCTGAGATAAACTGAGACAACAAATTTCACACATATCTCATCTTAATACATCTGAGTTCATACGATTTTGTTCATTTTGGTCCTGAACATATCCCGCATTCATGAGAGCTTTAGAGAGGTAAGCCATTCAGACCTCTCATAGAAACGACCACACTTCTACTCTCACATAGGTGACGATGATTAAGAGTATTCTGTCTATACTCCTCTTGTAAGCAATATGTCAATGTCATTAAATACTAAGTATACCCTTTTATCGTCGACAGACAACACACTTTCATTACACCATAGGAATGGGAAGAAACAAAGTTTCTTTGTGTGATACGTGAACCATTCCTGCCACTTTGCCTATTGAACCTAGATCTTGGGATCTCCAGTCAACTAGGTTAGGTTCCCACCTGAATGATTCATTAAATAGGCTTTAAACTCATTCCCCTCGATGTTTGTTTTATTTGTTCCTTTGACAAACCTTTGGTCAGAGGGTCAGCAAGATTCTCTTTTGACCTTATAAAGTCTAAGAAAATCACCTCATTGGAGAGCAGCTGCTTAATGGTATTATGTCTTCGTCTGATATGCCTAGACTTACCATTATACACATTATTTTTCACTCTAAAGGTTGTAGCCATATTGTCATAGTGGACACATACTGCTGACACTGGTTTTGGCCACACCGGAATATCTTCCAAGAAATTCCTGAGGCATTCTGCTTCTTCACAAGCCTTGTCCAAAGCTATGAATTCTGATTCCATAGTTGAACGAGCTATACAGGTCTTCTTAGTAGACCTCCATGAGATAGCTCCACCACCTAGGGTAAAAACATATCCACTAGTAGATTTAGTCTCTAGACCGTCTGATATCCAGTTAGCATAACTAAATCCTTCTAACACCGGTGGATAGATTGAGTAGTGCAGTCCGTACTTCATAGTAAATTCTAAGTACCTTAGTACTCTTATTAATGCACTCCAGTGATCACGTCTAGGATTACTCGTATATCTTGCCAACCTTCCTAGTGAATAGGCTATATCAGGTCTGGTGCAATTTATGATATACATTAAACTCTCAATTATTTGTGAGTACTTCAATTGAGATACTCCAACTCCATTATTCTTCCTCAACTTACAGTTTGGGTCGAACAGAGTTACTGCAGGTTTGCTATCATATTGCTCAAACCTTTTCAAAATCTATTTCTATATAATAGGACTGAGTAAGGATATATTCATTTTTAGCTCGCTTTACTTGAATTCCAAGAATAACATTTACTTAACCTAAGTCTTTCATGTCAAAATTAGAATTCAACATCTTCTTAGTAGGAGATATTATATCCTTATTCGATCTCACTATAAGCATGTCGTCTACATATAAGCACGTTGATATTTTTACCAAGTTAATTTTCAACTTCAAACTTGTATATCTTAAACATATCTAAAGTCTCATCCTTTGAACAAAGTAGATATACATAGAAATATTTACTGAAATCATCAATAAATGTAACAAAGTATTTTCTACCTCCCCTACTGTGTTAATTTTAAATCACATAAATCGCTATGTATCAAATCAAGTAAGACATTTGTTCTTTCTACAGATTTAAATGATTTACTTACAAATTTAGATTCTACGCCTATCTCACATTTATTTCCTTTTTCTAGAGTAAAACAAGGTAAAAGTTCTAAATTAATCATTCGTTGTAAGAATCTAAAATTAACATGTCCTAATCTAGTATGCCAAATATTAAACAGTTCAGCGATATAAACAGAATAAGCATAATTATTATTAATTATAGTAGGAGTTACAGTAGACACATTAAGTCTAAAAAGACCATCAGAACTATAACCCTTCCCAACAAACATTCATCCCTTAGTTAGAATAAACTTGCCAGCATCAAAGACAAGCTTAAATCCACTTTTACATAAAAGAGATCTTGAAACCAAGTTCCTACGAATTTCAGGCACATGCAGGATGTCCACGAGAGTAAGTTGTTTCCCGGATGTGAACTTCAGCACAACCTTTCCCTTTCCCTTAACAGCAGCTTTTGAGGAGTTCCCCATATAGAGAACTTCATCCTTTTCAACCTCTGTATCAGTTGAAAAAATATTTTGATCTCAGAAATCATAGCAGAGAGATCATCCATCATATTTGGTTGATTCATTTTCCCGTTGTTACGGGGTTGATTACCATCGTTCTGATCTTTCTTAAAATGGTAGTCCTTTGCCTTGTGTATGGCTTTACCGCACATCCAGCAACTGCCCTTAATGTGTTTATCTGAGATACCTTTCTGAGCACTGCTCAACGATGTCTTCCTTTTCTTGCTCGGTTGATTGAATTAGTTTCCTTCCACCACATTAGCTTTCATTCTGTAGGTTGCCCACATTGCTTTCTTTTCATTTTTCCGGTTGTCCTCCTCTATCCTCAATCAAACAATCAGATCCTCCATGCTAAGCTCTTTACGCTTGTGCTTTAGATAATTCTTAAAGTCTTTCCACGACGGTGGTAGCTTCTCAATGATGGACGCGACTTGGAACGGCTAATTCACTATCATCCCCTCGACCGTCATGTTGTTGAAGATAATCTGTAATTCCTCCACTTGACTGATTACCGTATATTTCCTAATGATAAACTTCTTCATCTCGGCATCCTCAGTTTTGTACTTCTTCTCCAAGGCCTGTCACAGCTCCTTTTCCATCTTGAATGACGAGTAGACATTGTAGAGGGTGTCTACTAAGCCGTTCAATATATAGTTTCGGCAAAGGAAGTCTGAATGAATCCAGGCTTCCTGTATCAATGCTAGCTCCTTCAATTGTCCTTCCTTTAGTTTAGGAGGAATATCGTCAGTCATCAGATGTTCTAGATTGAGAGTGGTCAGATAGAAGATCATCTCCTATTGCCATTGTTTAAAGTTGTCCCGTTTGAACTTTTCAGGTCTTTCAGGGTGCAAAGTCTTGATTCCAGCAGATTGTTTCATAGATATAATCTTTAGATTGTTGTATGTAGTGATGGAACAAGATACTTTCATATACCAACAATACAATGAAATTGGAACGAATACAACTTAACTGCAACAGAGACGATTACAACGAAAATTATTAGAATTCATACACGAAATTCAGAAATAAATAGAGAAAACAAATACAACTGAAATTCCAATAATTAAAGCAGAAATCGATGAAGATCGAGGATTGCTCGTACAATGTCCTAAAGACAATAATAGTCCTCCACAGGGTGCTTAAAAACTATGACGAATCACCTCTACATGATACAATGATTTAAGTCTGAGTATAACAACCAATAACTCAGACTCTCTCAGAACTCTATGTATCTCTCTCTCAATCTCAATATGCAGATATTTGATGATGGTGATGAAAATGAAGTTTTCTAATGGTGATAAAACTGAAGTTCCTTCTTATTCTTGTGCTCACACACTGCCTTTATTTAAAACATGGACAGCTTGGGGAGAAAATAAAAAATCGGTTAGTGCCGATAAGGTTATGCACGAAATTGGAGATAATGGAGATAAGATCATGCAAGAAATTAGTGCTAATAAGGTTCAATTATCTTCTGCAGATCCATAAGATATTTATTTAGCTTTGACAAATTCAAAGCTCCAAGTCTTCCTATCCAAGTAAATAATCAAAAGAAATTTTATCCAAAAAATAATTCTTTGATCCGGACCGAACCGAGTCGGCGGCGGCGCGCATGTGAGGGAAGGACCATGTACCATCTAGGTCCTCCATTCCCCACAAAATGTAGGGTGCCCTTTGGGGCTAACCCTAAGGCATGAAAGTTGAGTTTATAAACCCAACATCTTCTCCTTGACTTTCCAATGTGGGACTACATCTCACTCAATTTCACATCACACACTTTCATTTACACTTTTTCTTTGATTTCTTTCTTTTGACTTCTCTTTCCTTTATTATGTCCAACACAACATGTATCTCCTGAAATCTCATTTGAATTTGAATGGGAGGACATCTCGGAGAGTATTTTCTCATTCTTTCAATCTAAAAGAGATTAAGTTGATTTTTCTGATTTGATGCCAAGAGTGTCTTAATTGGAAAGCTCTTGGATATCCCTTAAAGAATAATGGGTTCTTTATGTTTGAGTCCTCTTGAGATGGTCCCTGAGATTGAGATCTACCTTGGTCATGAGATTTCCATGGGTGAGGTTGGCCTTGATATATCGGACCATGGGTTTTTCAGCTTGAACAAACCCTTAAGAGATTGTGGCTTGTACGTGATTGATTGAATGTTGATGATGGCTAATACTTTTGGCTACTAATGTTCATAGATATGTAATGTTTAAAAAAATCATGAAAATAGCTCTGTTGTATAAAAAAAACATAAAAAATAGTTCATTGCCATAAATATAAAAAACATAAAAAATACTCTAATGAAATGCTTTTCAAGAAAATAGGAATTCACAATAAAAGTTTTTTTTCGAGTACGTGAGCTACTTGTTTCAAATTCTATTAGTTTAAATAATATATACATACACATATCATATATGTGTGTACTTTTTTTAGCATATTTTATATGTGCAATATATGTTATATAAATTTTGTGAACAAAAAATTTAAATTTCGGGCACGCATGGGCCGCAGTTTTTTACCTGAAAATTCTATTTTTTTAGAATTAGAATGAATATTTTTTCTTTTATCTTTAATTATTTTTTATTTTTTAAAAAAATGACATATTTTTAATGTTATCCTAAAAAGACATGGGTTAGTTAGATTGGCACGAAGTCATGTGATAATGAGTCACATTGAAGAATGTCTATGCCTAAATGGATTTGGCGTCCTCTACAATAAATTTCAATTAAGTTGATATGTGTGCTAATTTTTTTAATACTATATTTCACATACTCTTTGATTCTACGTTTTTCTAAAATCAACTTTGATTCTATATTTTAAATAAAATAGTAGCTGTTAATACACATGGTATTGTATATGGATTAGTTTAATTAAAGTATAATTCAATGATAATCGATTGGCAACCAAATACTAGGAAAACGAAGTCAATTAAACTAAAATACTAAATTAGATGTAAGAATTCTGGCATCAACACCTTCTAAAAAAAATATGGAAGAAAATCCCTTCATTATCTTCCAATCACAAAATCATTTGCAAATCAAGTCAACGCTCCCTGTCAATAAATAATTAAATAAATCCATTTCTTAATTAATTACAATGATTTAGTATATGTACATGTATATCTACATGCCTTCAACGTGATGAGTCCAATCTATTTAATTATTTCTTAATCTATTATTAAGCATTATTGTACCACTACAAGAAAAATAATTTTTCCCGATAATTTTACGGAAGCAGTTATGCCAACCACCGGTAAAAAAACTGACAAACTTTTGGCGGTGGTTTTTAAAAATCTTCGCCAAATTTTTTACGTGTAACGGCAGTTTTACGACATTTTGCGGCGACTTTAAAACCGCCGCTACAAACCCTGTAAATCCCTAATTTTTCCTTTGGCCCAAACCCGCGCGATTTTCCTCTCCCTCTCTATGCATCGGTGTGGTGGCGATTTTTACGACATTTTGCAGCAGTTTTAAAACTGCCGCTAAAAACCATTTAAATCCCTAATTTTTCCTTTCGCCCAAACCTGCGTGATTTCCCTCCATTTCTCGCTCCGGAGCAGGTGACACGAACCTCCACTGTGATTTTCTGTAGCCAACTCCTCCACCGCAAGCTCCCCCACCGTGAGCTCCTCCACAATCTACAGGTACATACTCGATTCCCGCCTCTCTCTGTGCAATCTCCCTCTCCCTCTCTCTGCAAACAAGCTTTTCTCTCTTCCCCTCTTCCCTCTCTCTTTCTGCAATCTCCATCACATTTTCTTTGCAACAAGCTTTTCTCTCTTCCCCTCTTCCCTTTGAACTTTTTTCAACAGATTTTGGCACATTATTGGTTACTATTTTATTATAAATTTATATAAAATTCTCAACAAGTTGATTGAAATATATAGGTAGGGAGAGACAAAGTAAATTTTATTATAAATTTAATTAGGTTTACACAGAACAAAACACTTGATATGTGATTCTCATCTATATATTTTTATTCTAAATGCCAAAGTCAATGCTTGATTCCCCCACTTGTAAATTTTAATACCAAATTTTCAAAGGAAACAAAAGTAAGATCATACTCACCGATACTACCATGTGTGTATACTCTTTGCACTATGAAAGGTTGCTAGTATTAGTTCATTATACTTAGCTATGTTATATAAAATTCTCAGCATGTTGATCGGTGCTTTTAGTTCATTTATGCCAAAGTCAGAATATAGTTAGTTTGTTTATTGTAATCTAATTATGAATATAGTTAATTATTTATTCTAATTTTCCTAATTTTTAGTTTATTTAATTTAATAGTCAAATAGTTTCTCAAATAACATGCTCGTAGTGAAACAAACACTGCAGTACGAGCAAAGTATACATCATTCTTTAGGAACCTAAGCTATGTTAAAAGATAAGATGAAATGGTACGTAAATCATTTTTATTATAAGTAATATTTTTGTTTTTAGTATTGTGATCAAAATATAATTTTTTTAAACATAATGATAGACGGAGGTGTTGGGGAGAGAGCCCAATGCGGTTGAACTGTTCATAAAAATGCATAAACGCAAATATGGGAATTGGGTATATCAAGAATCTGCTTCTAGAGCTGTAATAATTATTTTTAAGTCTATATTTGTCAATATTATATATTTTTTCAATTATATTTGTCACATATGCGATCGAATTGTTTATTTGTGTTATAGAAGAAAATGCAAGAACTTCTGGTAACTCAAACGCATGATGGGAATAATATCACCCCTAGAGATGTATTTTTTGAAGTTATGGGTCCAGAGCATCCTGGACGAGTTTGTGGAATGGGATTAGGTCCAACTCCCACCAGTCTATTTGGATCGCAGAGCAGCCGCCAGTTTTTGAAGAGGCGTTTGTTCCACGTGTAGAATATGAGAGAATTAAGTCACAGGTCCATAAACTTCAAGATGGTCAAGTTCAACTTCAATCTCAAGTGACGTACCTTATGAAAATGATGCAAGCACAAAATCATTTGTTCTCATTCCCCGGCGGTGATCATGTAAGATTTTTAAGGAATATATACTTTACGTAATTATAATTATGTTTATTCCAACACTAATACTAATTTTTGTTCATTTTTTATGTGTTTATAAGATCCTGGAGATCCTCCCTCAACTTCATGATCGCATAAAGTTCAGTGAGGATGAAAAATACGATATTTGCTTAAGTTTGATCTTATATTGTTTTGTTTTTAGAATTTGTGAATGTTTCAATTGAATGATTATGAATCTTTAAATTTTGTGAACGTTTAAAATGTAAGAATTTGTGAATATTTGAATTGATGAATTCTAAATTGTTGGAATGTTTGTATTGATAGTTTCTGAAATTTATGATGTAGAATGTTTCCGAAACATGTATTTTTAAAAATTATGGGATGTTTAAAAAATAGAAAAAATTATGGCCAATATTTCTATCTATAGTGGCAGTTTTGGAGCCTATATAGGCGGGTTTAAAACCGCTGGGGAATATATATTTTTTCTGTTTTTGGGTATTTGGCAATGGTAAAACCACCGCTAAATAATATTTATCAGCGGTTTTAAAGCCGCCGGTAATGAGAAAACAAGCCGCCAGAGAAGATCCCGGGGAAAGAAATCTTCTCAGTTTCTTGGCATTTGACGTTGGTTTTAACCACCGCTAAAAAATCTTTACCGGTGATTTTAAACCGCCAGTAATGAGAAATAAAACCACCGGCAAAGAGAACCTTTTGCAGGCAGTCCTCCGGTGGTTGGGATAACCGCCAGCAAAAATCTTTGCGGTGGTGGATAAGGCGGCGGTTCAACAAACCGCCGCTATTACCATTTTTTCTTGTAAAAAAACCGCCGCAAATGACATGTCATTATAATAGTTGTATATTTAAATAAATTCTTTATGCAATTAGATAAACAGATTATGAAACCGATGAATGAAACCTAGTTGAAGCAATTTCGCCAAGCCAATTTTCCAGTTAACTATCA
The DNA here is from genome assembly GCA_003255025.1 of Datisca glomerata. Taxonomy (NCBI): domain Eukaryota; kingdom Viridiplantae; phylum Streptophyta; class Magnoliopsida; order Cucurbitales; family Datiscaceae; genus Datisca; species Datisca glomerata. Next base: position 182,248 of record QANY01000230.1, on the reverse strand, counting down.
ACTATCAAATCCAATATTTCAATATATTCAGCGTCAAAAACTAAATTATTTATTTTAGTTACACCGTATAAATATATTAAAAGGTAACTCACAGTCTATAAATTTCACTCGACGGATGGATTAGGCACCTCAATCATGACATCAAAATTCCCAATGATGGCGTCATGATCCTTGATATTCGCACGGGCACACATAGTGGTGTTTAAAATTAAACCGAACCAAACCGAACCGATTGAACTGGAAATGATCGGTTCGGTCGGTTCTTTATGACCTTGTGGTTCGGTTCGATTCGCCAGAGCTGCCGAACCGAATCTCCAGTTCGGTTCAGAAAAGGTTCAGTTTTAACCGAACCGAACCGAAACATTAAATTCATATTTTTTTCATATCAAACCGAGATACAAAACTCTGATTTTATATTATTTTTTCCAATAATATCATTAAAAGTTTATTTTTAATCAATAATACGAAACCAAACCGAATCTCACGGTTCGATTATTTTGACCTTCACGGTTCAGTTCGGTTCGGCATATAGCCGAACTGAATATTTCAGTTTGATTCGATTTGAGCCCACTAACCGAACCGACAATAGTCTTCGAAAATGATACGAGCATCCCCGTGGTAGGTTTGAAATCTCTGATGGTGGCATGGGCACCTAGAAGGTGATGTTGGGTTCCCGACGGTGGCATGGGTTCAAAGGAATTCTTCCTCTAGTGAATTCAAGAAATCGAATTGAGAAGAAAATCGAAAGCTAAAAGAAATGTAAAAGGAGTTGAAAATTATATTGATGTTCAATTGCCTTTACTTTAGTACATTGAGAGGTATTTATAGATCATTCCCTCCATGGCCATTTTACCATCGTTTAATTCGTGATATAATGAAAATTTATTATGATATGGCCATTGAGCAAACCGTCGAAATAGTGGTAACTGTCACACCCAAATTTGATTTCCTCTTAATCATCACATCATCTTCATTTGACTTTATTTCCTCAATATCTTTCCATGTCAGCTTTTTTGGCTTAACTGACCGCCAACTTGGCAATCCACCGTTTCTCCATTTATCCAACCTCGTACATTTGCCCATGTTTTGTATTACAGTCGTAAGTTGTTGATGCAAAAACTAATATTCTGCAATGGTTAAGCACCTTTGGAAGCTTGTTTCTAAAACTAAAGACTCTTTATGGGTTGTCTGATGTAACAACAACCTCCTTAAAGGCCATTCCATCTTCATAGTGAAGCAATCTGCTGATCCCCCATTGTCTTGGAGGGAGCTTTTAAAGATGAGGAACAAATTAACTGAATTATGCAATCTGCATGTGGGTAATGGAGTTGACTCTTCTCTTTTTTATGAACATTGGCACCTTGCAAGTATCCCCTTCATTTTATGTGGGAAAAACCTAGTTCCCAGTACTGGCCTTAGCCTCTCCACCCCTCTCTCTGTTGGAAATCGAGACGCACAATGAAAGGGATTTTTTTTAACTTCATCGATCGAAAATGGATCGCGACACCACATATCCCAAAAATAATTTTTGTGAAACAATCTTTCTATACAAATCAATTATATATCTACAGATTAAATCATAGACATTAAAAGAAAGGAATTTCACCTCTTGAAGTCTATCGAGTGCCATCGCTACTTTCTAGTAAAACAATAAGGGTTCAATTTCACGAAGAATGGACTGTGAGATCCACACCAAGATCTTCCAAACCAATCGCCAAACACACTAGGACATGTGTGGGCACGTAGAATAAATAAATAATAATTTTATATCTCTAGATATACTCAACACAGGAGATGTAGAGATTTGGAGAATGATTTTTGAGACAGAACTCTGACGAATAATTAGAGAATTCACAGAGCTTCAATTAATATATTGATTGATCAATTGGTTTCTTTTGAAGGCAATAGAATATTATCTATATATTCTAGGTGAAGGCTCATTAGGTTTAGTTTCATAAAATAATAAATTAATTATAGATATGGCACTGCAGTGAGACCCACTGTAGTCTGCGTTACACTACAGCGTCGTGTGGCACTGTAGTATGTCACGCACCACTGTAGTGTTGTGTGGCACTACAGTGTGTCACGCTAATCTCTGATTCAAAATCAGTGATTGGCGTGTGACAGTTTAATATGCCACGTGATAATTTTTCAAATTTATTATTTAATTTAATTAGATAAATATCTAAATATCAGTTAATTCAAAATTAACTTATCTGATAATACCTATCAACTGACTTATCTGTTAACTCAAACTTAACAGATTAGTTAATTCAGATTCAAATTATTGTCTTGTAATAATTTAATATCATTTAATTTCATAAATCAAATATATTGTCTCACTATCGATTAGTTCATAATTAATCGATATAATTAATTAATTATAATTTCCAAAAATTATAGCAATTAATTAATTCTGAATTAATTAATAACACATAATTATATAATTACCTAGAAAACTTAATTTCTTTTGCAAGCTAATCCTTTTCATATGCCATGAAACATTCACACCTTATACTGTGAAGTATTGAAGTGGCTTGGAGACCATGGATCTATAATTCTAAGCTTCAATAAATCATATTATTAATTAAACTCTTTAATTAAATAATCTCATTTATTAATTTCATTATTACCTCCACAATAAATATTAAATTGCACTCTTAGTAATTATATAATATATTTACAGAGTAATCTTGTGTAGTCCATTAATATAATCACTTCATGTAGTTCTGTACTTCGATTATTGGTTCGTAAATTAGAGTTGGTCAAAATTACCGTATTACCTTTCTAATTACCCATTGATCCTTAAATACCATTAATTCACTAGTGAACGATTAATTTATTATTGTATTATAAATTTGAGTTCAATAACCATTCAGTTCCAGAATTAATACTTAAGGGAACCAATATACGATCTGTTAAGAAAGCTTGGATTCCAAACCTTGTAAGAACATGCTCTCAGCCATCCACGTCACTGAATCTCTGAAACAAAAGTCACTAGCATGTTTTATAAACAAACCTTAATGAGTCAATCAAAAGATCCAATAGACATGTATAGGAGTTCATGACTACTCAGAATTTAGATTGATCTACATATGATCATCTGATTCTTGTGTATTAAATTTTTATGATAAACGGTAAGTTAATAAATATATTAATTTACATCGGCCTTATCATATATAATCTAATTATATAAAGTACCTTCACTTAGATATTTATCTACATCAGCGATCCATATATAGATCACATGCATTCAAAATACTTAGCGAACTATACTAGCAATCATTCTTTAAAAATTTCATACTTTAAATATGTTGCAAACTATTTTATTCATCATCTATGATCTTAATCATCTTGTATAGTAAAAGATCATATTCTCATTAATGAATATGAAATTTTTAAATATTTATATTATTCAGTAATAATTCAGAGAATACAATTATAAGAAAAATACGCTTTTATTAATTTTCAAACTAAAAATGTCTTTACAATGGCACCAAGCCCAACAATCTTCCACTTGTCCTAAAATAAATGTGGCATCTTTCTCAACCTCATATTTCACACATGACCCTCAAACGGCTTCGCAAGAAGTGTCTCGATAAAATGATCAGCCAAATTACGATATGATGTTATCTTCATAACAATCACATCTCCTTGGGGTATGATCCAGACGTCAACTTTTGACTACCATTATCTGATTCAGAATCAATATATCCAGTGGGATTCGGGTCTCTACTTGAATAAATAAACATATAATTTCTTGTTCTCTAGAGATACTTAAGATTGTGCTTTACAACAATCAAGTGTTCAAAACCAAGATTTGATTTATAACGACTGACAATTCCTACTGATAGTAGATGTTCAGTCTCGTACACAACATGCCATACACGAGACTCCTGACTGCTAAAGCATAAAGAAAATTTCTCATACCCTCTTCCTCCTGAGGTGTCTTAAAACACTGCTCCTTGGAAATGACAATTCCATGTCTGGTCAGTAATTAACCTTTCTTATAATTTTCCATGGAGAAACACCTTATCAATATAAGACGTTTAAAAAAGTGCCAAGAGCTTTTTCTTCATATCCCTTAGGATTTGAATGCTTAGAACATAGTTGGCTTCTTCCAAATCTTTCATTTGAAATTTTTTTAGCTAACCATTTTTTTACTTACGATAAAGTTTCCACATCACTACCAATGAGTAGAATATTGTCTACGCAAAGAGCTAAGAAAACTACATTCTTATCTTTGATGTATTATATACACAATCTTCGTCAAAATTTTGTTCGAAGTCATATGTTTTATGGTTTCATCAAAGGTAAGATTCCAAGATTTGGATGCTTGCTTCAATCCATAAATAGATTTAAGCAACTTGCATACCTTCTGATCTTGCTCCTTTTTCACGAACCCTTCTGATTGTACCATATAGAAGTTTTCTTCAAGAGAGTCATTAAGAAAGGTTGTCTTGACATTCATTTGCCAAATTTCATAGTCTAAACTAGCGGTTATAAATAAAAGAATGCAAATGGATTTTATCATGGCAACAGAAGAGAATGTCTCTTCGTAATCGATTCATTCCCTTTAAGTATAGCCATTGGCTACCAGTCGTACCTTGAAAATCTCTTGTAGATACCGTATTTTATCCGGCCTAATACATGAAATATACATGTTTTATATTTTGGCTCTTTTAATAATCCAATACTATGTGTATAATTTGAAAACTAATCCAATACTAAAATAAGAAAAGTGGTCCAAAGACTAAAAAGTAAAAATTGAAAAAAGAGGACTAAAAAAAATTAAAAAAAAAACTAAAAGTAAAAAAGGCAAACCCTAATTTTGCCTATAAATAGGAATGAAGTCTTTACTTAAGAGGAGGTCTTTTGGTAAGTAAAAAAAGGGGGGGAAGTCATTTTTAGAGTGAAAAAGAGAGGGGTTGGAAAGAGAGGTGATTTTAGAAAGAGGAAGAAGTTCTATACTTCTATTATCTTCATCTTCTTCCATTTCTTCTTCTCAAGGTAGCTTAATTGTTTGGTACATTTGTTCATAATATATTTTGTTCATCTCTCTTCTTCATATGAATGTAGTTGATATCTTTTATATTTTTTTTATATATACATAAGTGGATTGTTCATTCCTTATCATTTCTCCTTATTTAAATCTTAACATTTTAATTTTATGCTTTAATGATTTCTTTACAAATGGATATTGAGATGTCTTTGTCATCAACTTAATTAATGAGGATGATGATAAAGTTTTGAGGGGTGGAAAAATTAACCAAATGTGAATCAACTCTTTCAATGGGTTGAAAGTGTACATTTGATGCAAAGATCCCCTAGGATAATTTTCTCACACATAACAATGCATAAAATAGAGAGTAGAACCTCTATACAACATTATGCAAATATTTAAGTTGTGAAACTTTCAATTTTCCTACAAAGTTTTGTTTTTAATATTATGTTCATCATTTAATGACACTTGTTTGAACTAATTATCATCCATGATCATCCCCTTTGCTATTTGATTAGCAATGACTAATGAGGGAATGAAAGAAAAATGGCAATTAGTGGATTAAGTAGTAAAAAAAAGGACATATTTATGTTAAAGAAATATATTGTTTATTTTTCATCATTTTATTTATTTATTTAATAATATTATTATTATTACTATTATATTATATTATAATATATAATATTATAAAATAAAAAAAAATTACATATATATATATATATATATAGAAAGCAACAGAGGACTTTTCTCTGTTGCACCATCTTTTATATTTTATTTTTGTTTTGTTTTTTTTTATATATATATATTTTTTTTATAATTTAGTTTTCTTTACTTTATTCTTGCATTTTTAATCTCAACATTGTATGTTTTCTATAATTTGACATCCTATTGACTTATCTCTATTCTTTTACTTCCATTTTGTTGTAATTATTAACATTAATTTCCTTTACATGTTTATTTATTTAGCATTTTGCATCATCATGCTCATAATACGATTCTTGCATTATTCATTTATCATCATGATTAATGTTTACGTATGCGTGGATTATAATTTTAATAATTAAATTTAGATTTTGTTACTTCTATTATTTAATTTTCACTAAAAAGGCCGACGATGGACTTTGAGATTTTTGGGATACCAAACTTCTCGAACTACTGAGGTGAGGAGCTATTCTTGGGATACCGAGAATAACTCTAATAATGCTTTGATTTAAAAGGATATGAGAATACAAAAAAAAGTAATTTTTTTCAATGGTCTTTGAACCACCCATTAAAAGTAACTTATTTTGTTCATTTCTATGATAAAAAATTCCTCAAATGGGACATTCAAAAATAAATCTCTTTAACCTTTGCCTTAAAATAAAAAAATGGATAGCATTTGATTAAATTTGGGAACCATTTTATAATGGGTGTTGTGGGGTGCTAATATCTTCCCCACACACAAACGACTCCCTAACCAACTTTGAGTTTTCGTAGACCAAAAAAAATTTTCATCTTAAAATTGGGTGACCAATCACACCCTAAAATGATTGGTGGCGACTCCAAATTTCTTTTTCCTTAAAAAAAATAAATTTTTTTAATCGCCACTCCACGCCGCACGCACGTTGCGACAGCTTGGCGACTCCACTGGGGAAGCTTAACAATTGGTCTAAGCATCTTTACATCAATAGAGAGTCAAGCCAAAATTTCATCCTATGTTATCCTTTTGTATTGGTTCTTGCTTCGTTTATATGATTTATTAATTTTTTTTCGTAATTGTAGTCGTACATAAATTTTTTTCACGATGTATATTTTTTTACATAATTTTTACTTTCACACATACACACTAGCCCTATACCAAGGGTTTTCCTTTAGGATTAGCGAGAATAAGTAGTGGAATGCCTTCGTGGAAATGAGGTTCCCGTGCAAGCTCATGAAAGTTCTCACTCAGGTCGACCCTTTCGGGATACTGTTTGGAGGCCCATGTTACTCTATTCAGATAACAGTGTGGATAACCTGGGAGCCTATTAAGAGATTTGTAGATCCCAACCACACATGTATTATGTTTTTAGAGCCCACATCATGACCAATGTTAGATTTCTGCTAAAATCATGATCAATTTTGTGCATGTATATATGTCTTGTGTCAATTAAACATGTCTTCTCTTCATCGTTTCACTTCTAACTTCTTCTTTGTGTTTTGTATACATGCATCATGCTGCGTGATGGGATTGTAAAGAAGTAATCAATTCATTCATATTTTAGAGACCATGACTCCCACTTCGAGTGTGATAGAAGATCAAGTTACGGTAGCCCGATGGTCAGAGGAGTCGCAGAAACATAAAGGAGATTGTCTGAAAAAGGAAGACGTTGTTCTTCTACCATCAATCACTAAGACAGAGTTCCCACGCATTGACTTGGAGAGGTTGAAGAAGATATGGGAGGATTTTTCATCAGAGCAGAAAAGCTTGTTTGTCAGAAAATATGGTCACATAGCTTATCTATTGTACATTGTAGTCAACGTTCCCGTCATTGAAGCTTTAATACATTTCTGGGACCCTCATTATAGATGTTTCGCCTTCATAATAATTGATCTTACTCCCACAATTGAAGAATATCAAGCACTATTGAATGTCCCGTTGCAAAATGCTGACAAAGTTTATAACTATGACAAAAAGCTCACGTTGAAGAGAGCTTTGTCTAAGCTCTTGGGTACTGTCCATGCTTCTGAGATTGAGAAAAGTTTGAAAATTAAAGGAGGAATGAGTGTGTGCCGTTGGATTACCTCTTAGATCTCACCCAGTATTTCTTGAAGGAGGATAAAGGCATGACTCTTTATCCTCTGTGTATTTATGGCGCCGTGTTATTTTCAAAGGTCCAAGGTTATATGGATGATAAAGTGATAAAATGTTCCTTCAAGTCGAACATGGGGTTAACCCTGTCATCTCAATTCTCGCTGAGACTATCCGTTCTTTGAATCACATCCGAGTGTCTAGAAAAGGAAAATTCATCGGCTCCTCAACTCTTTTGTGTATTTGGATTCTCAGCCATCTAAGATGTCCGCTAGATTTCAAGTGTCCTCAAGTTAAATTCTCAAGTCCATGGGTGAAGACGAGGATGCCTATTACAGAATTTGGAATGGCCAAATGGAATCTGCAGTTTCCCAAAAAAGGGGCTTGGCTCTCATACCTATCCAAGTTGAAAGATGAGAATGTTATTTGGAAAGACCATTAGATGCTGTTAACACCAATGATCTACAGATGTGGTGATTTTCAATGGGTTCCACTCCCGGGATCATGGGGTTGTACTAGTTATGCTCTGCTAATGGCACTCCGTCAATTATACATGAGACAATTTGTCCCCACCACGCATGCATTGAAGGATATTGAGGTTAGTTACAATTCTCAAGAAATTGAACTAAAACTACAGCAGCTGATTGGAGCTTGGAAAATAACAAGAAGGATGTGAAATGAAAAGAATCGCATGAACTGTACAAAGGAGTATGAAGCATGGCTTGAGAGTAGAAACAAAATAATTATTGCCTTAACAATTGAGGATGTACCATCAGCCAAATCACTGGAAGTTCATCAAAAGATTGCTAAAAAGGAGGAGCTAGATGAGTTATATGAGGAGCGTCAAAAAGTTCTAGCCCTTTTGGAAGAAAACAGACGACTAGCAGTCGAGGTGAATTTGTCTGAGAATCACAGAATCGAAGCTGAAGAACGACTCAAAGAGTTAAGAAATAAGGTTGAGGATCAAGCGTATCTAAAGCGGAAAAACTCAGAGTTGGGAACTAACACTCGCCAATTGGGCAACAAAATTAGAAAGATGGCGGAAAATAATAAGAACTTGCGAGGGGTAATCTACGAACATAAGGATCAAATCGTGAAGTTAGAGAGGGAAAATAAACTGGTACGAGAAATTCTAGAAGAGCTGAAGGGAACCGTTGATAAGAAAAATGCGTACATCGTCGAGTTAGAAGAGCAATATGACGCCTTACGATGAATCGTTGATAATTTGCAAGTCGATTTAGAGAATCAGAAAGTTAAAAAGACTGAGTCAACAAATGATTCTGAAGAATTATTGAAAGTCATCGCAAGCCTTGAGCACCAAGTTAGAGCTTATCAGAACGTGGCAGAAAGGTTGGCAAGAAACAATGACGCTAATGTTGATATACTGAGATATGATTATCAGTTGCTACAACAAGAGTACAACTCGATTCGACAATGATCTGGGTAGGCTGTGGAATGGCTTAAAGGCATGGCTGTGAGAGCGGGCAATTTGGCGGAACAAGCTTCATTTTTGAAGAAAAATGTCTTGCCCATCCATCCTAATAGGGAGAACTTGTCTAAATTTTTGGAAGAGGTCAACCGGGATTTGGGTCATTTTGGTCGTTTTGTATGAACTCATGTTATGAAGTAATGTAATTGACTTCTACATACTCAAATGTAGTGGATGGATAAAGGAAGAGATTAGGGAGCTAAAAGAGCAAATGGCTAAAGTCCTCGAACTCCTGGCCGCAAGTAAGGGAAAGACCTGTTTTGAAAATCCGCAAGGGGCTCAATCATCACAAAATCAACTGTCAAACGATACTCCACTTTACCCTCCTGGGTTCACTCCAACATATCAACGTCAACAGGTTGACCAATTTCAGCACGCTTCACCACCAATAAATATCCAGCATCATCCATTTCCAAATGTCCAGGAAACAATGCAGACAGGGAAAACTGGGTACAACCCATCTGCGATGGCATGTGGTCACAACCAAGCTTTCACTCCACAAGGCGAACTCATTAATGAGCCAATCATCATAACCGATGTTGATGACCCAAAGATACATAAGCCTATTACCAAGTCAAGTGATGACCCACGATCGAAAGATAAATTGGACTTTCTGGAGGAGAGATTACGTGCTATTGAAGGTTCTGATGTATACAGTACTATTGATGCCACCCAATTATGTTTGGTCCCTGATGTGAACATCCCACATAAATTCAAACTACCTGAGTTTGAAAAATATGATGGTAGTACATGCCCCAGAAGTCACCTTATTATGTATTGCAGAAAAATGGCTGCTTGTGCAAATGATGATAAGCTGCTGATTCATTTCTTTCAAGATAGCCTTATGGGAGCCGCGTCTCGTTGGTATATCCAATTGGATAACCAACATATTCGGAGGTGGAAAGATCTAGCATATGCTTTTTTAAGACAATATAAGTACAACATAGACATAGCCCCTGATCGTTTGGACTTGCAAAGGATGGAAAAAAAACCTACAGAAGGCTTTAAAGAATATGCACAAAGGTGGAGGGAATTTGCTGCTCAGGTACACCCCCCATTGTCAGACAAGGAGATGGCTGGAATGTTTATTAACAACTTGAGACCTCCATTCTATGACAGAATGATTGGAAACGCTTCAAACAACTTCTCTGACATCATAGTGATCGGTGAAAGGATTGAGTATGGGATAAAGAATGGAAGAATTTTGGAAATTATATCAGATACATCGTCAGTAAACCTGGGATCAGGATTTTCAAAGTATGGGGAAGGACCCAAGTCTACGACATCATACGTGGCTAATACCTCACAAATTCCGTACAATTATCACTCTCAACAATCAACATTTCAAAATAACCCAAGACCCGGTTTCAGACCTCCGACCCACCAGTAAAATATTGGTCAGGCTGATCAGCCTCTGAGGGGAAATAGAAATAATCAACGTTTTATCCAATATGATCCAATCCCCATGTCATATACAGAATAATTACCTCAATTCATACGGAATAATCAATTGGTGCCAATTCCTTATGAACCTCTACAACCACCATACCCAAGGTGGTATGATCCGACTGCTCGCTGTGAGTATCATGCTGGGGCAGTGGGACATTCAACTGAGAATTGCATGGCATTAAAAGGTAGAGTACAGGCACTGATCAAGGCTGGATGGTTGAATTTCAAAAAGGCAAATGGGAATCCAGATATCAATTCCAACCCTTAGGAATTTCATTGTTATGGTCCTATGTTCTCGTCTATTTCATGTCATCTTTTTGAATGAAAATCTAAAAAACTTGTTTCGTCTCCTTTTGCTGATGATAAATATAATTCCGGTTTCTTTTTGTTTCTTCCTTATATGTCTTCTTTTTCCATTTCTGAAATGTTGTCCATACTCATGATTTGTTTATTTATTTTATTTTATTATTATTTTTTTATTTTTTTTCTTTCGCCTTCTTTTCATCCAATAATCCGATTCAGGTTCGAGAACGATGATTTTGAAAACAAGAGCATAAGCAACAACTTTGACAATCCCATTCTTAGCGTAGAGTCAGGTGAAAGCGATGAGGATAATTTCGAACCATCTCCGGAAATGTTAAAAATGGTAGAGTCAGATGAAAAAATAACTCAACCATATCAAGAGTTAACGGAGGTGATAAATTTGGGATTGGAGGGAGAGACGAAAGAAGTCCAAATCGGCACTTCTATGACAAGCCAAGGCCGCCGAGAATTAATTGACTTACTCAAAGAGTATATTGATGTCTTTGCATGGTCTTACCAAGATATGCCAGGTCTTGACACTGATATCGTGGTTCATCATTTGCCACTTATGCCCGAAAGTAAACCAGTGCGACAAAAGTTAAGGAAAATGAAACCAGACATGCTGGTACAGATCAAAGAAGAAGTTAAAAAGCAAGTAGATGCGGGTTTTCTAGAAGTAGCAAAATATCCTGAATGGGTTGCTAACATAGTCCCAGTGCTGAAGAAAAATGGGAAAGTAAGGGTGTGCGTCGATTATAGAGATTTAAATCGGGCAAGCCCCAAGGATAATTTTCCATTACCCCATATCGATGTCTTAGTAGATAACACTGCGGGACATTCAACCTTCTCTTTCATGGATGGTTTTTCGGGGTATAACCAAATCAAAATGGCTCCTGAAGACCGTGAAAAGATGACTTTTATAACTTTGTGGGGTACATTTTGTTATAAGGTTATGCCATTTGGTCTGAAGAATGCAGGGGCAACTTACCAGCGGGCAATGGTAACATTGTTTCATGATATGATGCATAAAGAAATCGAAGTGTACGTTGATGATATGATTGCCAAATCACGTCAAGGAGAAGATCATACGGTCACTCTACGAAAACTATTTAGACGATTGAGAAAATTCCAGTTAAAGCTTAACCCGACGAAATGTACATTCGCAACGTCTTCGGGGAAACTACTTGGTTTTGTCGTGAGCAAGGAAGGAATAAAAGTTGACCCTGATAAGGTTCGAGCCATCATTGATATGCCACCACCTCAAACTCAAAAGGAAGTTAGAGGTTTCTTGGGGAGATTAAATTACATAGCCCGTTTCATCTCACAGCTAACTGCAACTTGTGAACCTATCTTTAAACTTCTCCGTAAAAGTGATACAGAAGGATGGAATGATGATTGTCAAATTGCTTTTGAGAAGATCAAGCAATACTTGCAAAATCCACCCATACTTGTTCCTCCAACTCCAGGGCGTCCACTCATTTTGTATCTTACAGTGACAGAAAAATCCATGGGTTGCGTACTTGGTCAGCATGACGCTTCTGGAAGGAAAGAACAAGCAATATACTATTTAAGCAAAAGGTTCACAAATTATGAGGCTAATTATTCGATGTTGGAGAAAACGTGTTGTGCATTGGCCTGGGTTGCTCATCGACTTAGACAATACATGTTATACCACACCACTTGGTTAATTTCAAAGATGGACCCTATCAAGTATATCTTTGAAAAACCATCACTTTCTGGACGGATTGCTAAATGGCAAATGTTACTCACGGAATATGATATTGTCTATGTCACGAGGAAGTCAATAAAAGGAAGCGTACTTGCTGATTATCTGGCAGATCAACCAATGCAAGATTATGAGCCTATGAAGTTTGATTTCCCTGATGAGAGCGTTTCAGTCATATTCAAAAATGAAGAAGAATCTGCAGACCCAGAATTGTGGACAATGCTATTTGATGGTGCATCTAATGATGTAGGACATGGAATTGGGGCAATCCTCATATCACCTAAAGGAAATTTTTTTCCATTCACGGCAAAACTATGCTTTGACTGTACAAATAATGTGGCAGAATATGAGGCATGTTCCATGGGAATTCAAGCAGCTTGTGATATGAAGATAAAGAAGCTTCAAGTGTACGGAGATTCGCTATTGGTGATACGACAACTGAACGGAGAATGGGAAGCTAGAGACTCTAAGCTAATACCTTATAAAGAACATGTCATTAAGTTAAGTCGAACTTTTGAAGTGATCTCATTTGACCATACACCCAGAGAGAATAATCAAATCGCAGATGCGCTGGCAACTCTAGCGTCCATGTTTGCTGTAGGCTTTAAGGGAGAAGTTCAACCCATAAAAGTTGAGAGGCGAGATTTTCCTGCTCACTGTATGAGCATTGAAGAAGAGCCAGACACAAGACCTTGGTATTACGACATCAAACAGTATATAAAGAATGGAGAATATCCATCCAAGGCTTCTGAGAATGATAAACGCACTATTAGAAGATTGTCCATGGGTTTCTTCTTGAATGGTGAAATACTCTACAAAAGAAACCATGATATGGTGCTCTTAAGATGTGTTGATGCAAGGGAAGCGAATCAAATCATAGAGGAGGTTCATGAAGGAATTTGTGGAGTTCATGCTAATGGATATATGATGGCCAAACAAATCTTGAGAGCAGGATATTATTGGTTAACTCTAGAATCTGACTGCATCAAGTACGCTAGGAGATGTCATAAATGTCAAATTTATGCGGATAAAATTCACGTACCCGCATCTCCTTTACATGTAATGGCCGCGCCTTGGCCGTTCTCTATGTGGGGCATAGATGTCATTGGTCCCATCACACCCAAAGCCTCTAACGGGCATCGCTTCATTTTGGTATCTATAGATTATTTTACCAAATGGGTGGAGGCAAGTTCTTATTCAAGTGTAACCAGAAGTGCGGTTGTTAAGTTTATTAAAAAGGAGATAATTTGTCGATATGGTCTACCTGGAAGGATCATCACAGATAATGGTACAAATTTAAATAACAAGATGATGAAAGAATTATGTGAGCAATTCAAAATTAAGCATCATAATTCGTCTCCTTATCGTCCGAAAATGAACGGAGCAGTGGAAGCAGCCAATAAGAACATAAAAAGGATCATAGAGAAGATGACGGAGGTTTATAAAGATTGGCATGAGATGCTCCCATTTGCACTGCATGGGTACCGCACATCAGTCAGAACATCAACTGGGGCAACGCCATTCTCTTTGGTATATGGCATGGAAGCAGTCCTTCCAATTGAGGTGGAAATTCCCTCCCTCAGAGTCTTAATGGAGGCGAAATTAGAAGAAGCAGAGTGGGTACAGACACGACATGAGCAATTAAATTTCATCGAGGAAAAAAGATTGACGGCATTATGTAGAGGGCAATTATATCAAAGAAAAATGATGCACGCATATGACAAAAAATTGCGTCCCCGATGTTTCCGAGAAGGAGACTTGGTGTTAAAAAAGATACTCCCATATCAAAAGGATCACCGAGGGAAGTGGACCCCAAATTATGAGGGACCTTTCATTGTCAAGAAGGCTTTCTCGGGAGGAGCTCTCATGCTAACAAACATGGATGGAGATGATTTACCGCACACGGTTAATTCTGATGCAGTCAAGAAGTACTTCGTTTGACCACTTTAAGTATGGGAAACTGAAATTAAAAAAAATGCTAAAGCTGTCTCGAATACTGGAGAAATTCTTCTCAGATTTTTTCTTCTATTTTCTTTTTCCAAACCATCGTTTGTAAACACTGTTCATCATCAATGAAGAGCCTTTCTTTTCTTCTTTCTTTCCCAGTTGACAAATACATATACTTCATCTTCTCTTTATTTCCATTATTTCTTATTCCTCTCAGTTCTAAGATATCATTAATTACTCTTGAAATAACTCAGAAGAATAAACTTGGTCAGTTGAAAGCTAATTAAAAAAAATTGGAACTAAGAAAGGTGACCTGATTGTAAAGTAAAACCTAAAAAGTCATCATGAGGAAGGTCAATATGCGCATGACAAAGGCTAAAGCGAAATTGGAGGATTACCCAATTAGAAGTACAGAAGAGAAGCAGAAAGATTATTTACCACTGACATGGAGCCAAATACTGGAGCATAAACTAATAAATAAGGATGTATCATTTTCCTAAAAATATGCTCGATACTTCATTCTGAGTCCATGATCCTAGGTCAAGTGTTTGTTCTAAAGGGTGTTGGATATGTTTAAAAAATCATCATATAATTTTCTTATAAAGGTTCACAATCATGCATAGCATGCACGCATTCAAAATCACTACTTTACATTTATGTTCAAGAATTACAATTCATAGACATACACCACATTAGTTGTTTGAAAAATTCATGTGCATGAATCACTTAATGATATTTTTTCAAAATTCACACATGACCTTCCAACATTTAAAGCATGCATTAGTCTAGCTTTTGTTGTCATGATACTTGCATAAGTCAACTTCAACATCAATTAATATGGTTAAATCGATCCCGAATTGAGTCGAGGTCGAAGTCCGGTGTCAGCGTCGGGTCCATCTCCTTTTCAATTAATGTAGTTAAATCGAACCCGAATTGAGTCGAGGTCGAAGCCCGGTGTCAACGCCGGGTCCATTTCCTTTTCAATTAATGTGGTTAAATCGAACCCGAATTGAGATGAGGTCGAAGCCCGGTGTCAACGCCTGGTCCATTTCCTTTTCAATTAATGTGGTTAAATCGAACCCGAATTGAGTCGAGGTCGAAGCCCGGTGTCAGCGCCTGGTCCATTTCCTTTTCAATTAATTTGTTTAAGTCGAACCCGAATTAAGTCGAGGTCGAAGCCTGCATCCACCCAGTTTCGTTTTCCTTTTCAGATATCTTCGGTTAAATCGAACCCGACTTTGTCGCGGTCGAAGCCCGGTGTCAGCGCCTGGTCCATTTCAAATATCAGTTAAATCGAACCCGCATTGAGCGAAGTCGAAGCCTGTGTCTATACAGGTCTATTTCGCTCCATCTCATAGAGTCTTATTTAGCCGAGGTTTCTACTCCCTATTTCATATATTATTGTACCGATCAAAATACTTATCCACGCCTTTGTACACGTTCTGAGATCAAAAGTGTGCTTAAAGGGGGCACCTGTAGATACCGTATTTTATCCGGCCTAATACATGAAATATACATGTTTTATATTTTGGCTCTTTTAATAATCCAAGACTATGTGTATAATTTGAAAACTAATCCAATACTAAAATAAGAAAAGTGGTCCAAAGACTAAAAAGTAAAAATTAAAAAAAGAGGACTAAAAATAAAAAAATTAAAAAAAAAAAGTAAAAAAGGCAAACCCTAATTTTGCCTATAAATAGGAATGAAGTCTTCACTTAAGAGGATGTCTTTTGGGGAGTAAAAAAAGGGGGGGAAGTCATTTTTTAGAGTGAGAAAGAGAGGGGTTGGAAAGAGAGGTGATTTTAGAGAGATGAAGAAGTTATATACTTATATTATCTTCATCTTCTTCCATTTCTTCTTCTCAAGGTAGCTTAATTGTTTGGTACATTTGTTCATAATATATTTTGTTCATCTCTCTTCTTCATATGAATGTAGTTGATATCTTTTGTATTTTTTTTATATACATAAGTGGATTGTTCATTCCCTATCATTTCTCCTCATTTAAATCTTAACATTTTAATTTTATGCTTTGATGATTTCTTTACAAGTTGGATATTGAGATGTCTTTGTCATCAACTTAATTAATGAGGATGATGATAAAGTTTTGAGGGGTGGAAAAATTAACCAAATGTGAATCAACCCTTTTAATGGGTTGAAAGTGTACATTTGATGCAAAGATCCCCTAGGATAATTTTCTCACACATAACAATGCATAAAATAGAGAGTAAAACCTCTATACAAGATTATGCAAATATCTAAGTTGTGAAACTTTCAATTTTCCTACAAAGTTTTTTTTTTATTTTATGTTCATCATTTTATGACACTTGTTTGAACTAATTATCATCCATGATCATCCCCTTTGCTATTTGATTAGCAATGACTAATGAGGGAAGGAAAGAAAAATGGCAATTAGTGGACTAAGTAGTAAAAAAAAAAGGACATATTTATGTTAAAGAAATATATTGTTTATTTTTCATCATTTTATTTATTTATTTATTTATTTAATAATATTATTATTATTACTATTATATTATATTATAATATATAATATTATAAAATAAAAAATAAAAAATAGTTATATATATATATATAGCAAGAGCTGCGTTGTAGCTCTTGCTGCAACAGAGAAAAGTTCATCTGTTGCACCATGTTTTTGTTTTTTGTTTTTTTACATAATTTAGTTTTTTTACTTTATTCTTGCATTTTTATAATCTCAACATTTTATGTTTTCTATAATTTGACATCCTATAACTTATCTCTATTCTTTTACTTCCATTTTGTTGTAACTATTAACATTAATTTCCTTTACATGTTTATTTATTTAGCATTTTTGCATCGTCGTACTTATAATACGATTCTTGCATTATTCTCTTATTATTATAATTAATGTTCATGTATGCGCGGATTATAATTTTAATAATTAGGTTTAGATTTTGTTACTTCTATTATTTAATTTTCACTAAAAAAGGCCGACGATGGACTTTGAGATTTTTGGGATACCAAACTTCTCGAACTACTGAGGTGAGGAGCTATTCTTGGGATACCGAGAATAACTCTAATAATGCTTTGATTTAAAAAGATATGAGAATACAAAAAAAAATAATTTTTTTCAATGGTCTTTGAACCACCCATTAAAAGTAACTTATTTTGTTCATTTCTATGATACAAAATTCCTCAAATGGGACATTCAAAAATAATCTCTTTAACATTTGCCTTAAAATAAAAAAATGGATAGCATTTGATTAAATTTGGTAATAATTTTATAATGGGTGTTGTAGGGTGCTAATACCTTCCCCACACACAAACGACTCCCGAACCAACTTTGAGTTTTTGTAGACCAAAAAAAAATTTAATCTTAAAATTGGGTAACCAATCACACCCTAAAATGATTGGTGGTGACTCCAAATTTCTTTTTCCTTAAAAAAAATAAATTTTTTTAATCGCCACTCCGCGCCGCACGCACGTTGCGACATCTCTAATTTCTCATCTGCACCTCTTTTCTTCTTGAAGATCCACTTGTATCCAATGGGCCTGACTTCTTCAGGTGGATCTGCAAGTTCTCAGACAAAATTGAAATACACCAATTTCAATTTTTGGTTCATGGCATCTTGTCATTTCTCCTTTTCAGGATCATCCATCGCCTTTCTAAAGGTTCATGGATCGTCCTTATCAGTGTCTGATACTAGGGCATGTGCCTTGTTTTCCTAGTGAATGGGTTATCATACAACCCTCCCATTACGACGTTGCACCGTGGTTTCCTCAACAGGAACAGTGGTCTTTATGGTTTGTCGTTTATCACTTAATGATGAAGATTGTCTGATCTCATCAGGTGCGAGTTCCTCAAGAACTACTTTTCTCTGAGGTTTCTATTTTATTATATAATCGTGTTCAAGAAAAGTAGCATTTGTCGATATAAATACCTTTTGATCATTGTGACTGTAAAAGTACCCACATCTTGTCTCTGAAGCATAGCCAACAAATATATACATTTTAAACCTTGAGTCTACCTTTCCAGTTTTAGGTCTAAGAACGTGAGCCAGACACCCCCATTTATGAAAATGACGCAAACTAGGTTTGGAGTCATTCCATAACTCTAAAGGTATCTTGCTTACAGACTTAGAAAGAACTACATTCGCAATGTAAGTTGCCATTTGAAGTGCATATTCCCAGAATGTGAGTGGTAGTGATGAGTAGCTTAACGTCGACCTAACCATATCTAATAAGATTTTGTTTTTCCTTTCTGAAACACCATTTTACTGTGGTGTTCCAAGTGCTATGAGTTGGGATAGAATGTCATACATTAACAGGTAATCCTTGAATTATAAATCCAAGTATTAGTATATTCATTGTAACATGAACAAGCTGCTTGTTAGTTAGAAATATGAGTTAGTGTGATGTCATGAAATTAACTCAAGTAAAGTGATAAGTAAACAAAGAATAGACTTAGATATATCCATTGGTTATCAAGTAACCAGACTGTTTAAGTCATATTTTCAGCTATACTGTTGGGTTTCACCATATTCATGTCAGCGTCATTAAGGTTCAGATAACTTTAAGTGACACCAGCTTCAAGACACCTATGTTGTCATGTTCACGTTCATGTTATAAGTTTTCAAGTGTGAAACAATTTTTGTTCAATTGTTAATTGTGAAATATGTCTAATCGAATTATGATCGGACAAGTTACAAGTCCAAGTTCAAGATATATGATAACCATGTATTCAACTAAGTCAATTTCAAGTATTTTATGTAAATTCATAATCAAGTGAATATTTTAAATTATAGTTGCATGATTTATTTGTTTGCTTGCATTTATGACATGTGAAGCGTATTTACTTATGTTTACTTACTAAGAATTCTTAATACTCACTTCACCACAGTTGATTATGTTGCAGATGATTGCGAGCAATAAAAGTGAGGTGTAGGATCAGTATAACACCCTTAGAGATGGCGCATGTTTTGTGATTCAAGTTTTAAGAATGAATAATCTCCAAGAAGAATTATAATGAATTAATGAAAGCACACACACACAGAAAGAGATTAAATAATCATGCAATAATATAACGAGGATAAGGGAAGAAGAATCGAACACAATGATTTTTACGTGGTTCGGCACACCTTGCCTACGTTCACGCTCCAAAATTGCTCCTTGAAGTTTTTACTCTAATCACGATCTGCTTCACGGATGAAGATTAAACATTTACAACCAATTGATTTCATGGGCACCAATCACGTCTCTCACTTATTGCTTCTATGGGCTACAATCACTACTCTAACTTCTCTTTTATAAAGTAAGAGATTGCAATCAAAACTCTCTCAAAAGTAGATATACAAATTATCTCTCACATCATCATGAAGATTCCTTCTCACAAAGTATAGAATTTTTGCGCTCAATCGTTGTCTCTTCAAAGCTCCAAAGGACTCTCTATTTATAGGTGTAAAAAAATATAGTCATTGGGGACTTACAACAGGAAACAAACGATCGTTGGCTTGACAGGCCGACCACTAGTCTATTAGAAATTAAAAAATATAGCCGTTGAGAAAATACAGTAAGGAGCGGACGATCGCTCATAGCAGAATGACTCCATCTTTTCTCTGACTTTTTATAGCATTTCTGAAATCTTGTAAAACAGTTTTAAAAAGTCTTTCGGAACCCTGTAAAAACTCTTTCAACTTTTTTCATCACTTAACTTTAGTTTTCTTCAATCTTTTGCAACTGACACTTTTACCAATATATTTCAATATGTTTCAAATTTCCTAAGAGCATTTTTCCAACCGAGACCGAGATCTTATAAATAGTCACTTGAAGTCTCGATATATTTCATCTTTACATTTCATATGTGCATCAATATTCATAATTTTTTACAACTTGATTAAAAATGCAGTGCACATGAAATATTTTGTTATCAAAATAGTCTCAACGAGACATAGAGTCAACAATAGATGGTAGTTCAACGGTAAGCGTCGGAGCCCCTCTCTCCCCGATGAGATAACTGGGGGCTGGGCTTGGACTCCGATGCCTTCCACTGCGTTATTAGGTTGTTCCCTCATCGTTGAAAGTGTTTGGAGCCGCGTGTATGGGTGGATCATGATCAGAGTTTTGACGTCTACGAAGGAGGTCGCCTAGATTCTCTTCCAGGGGTTGCCTCCTTCGATCTGGCATGGGCCATGGATATTCTTCTTCCTCTCAGAGCTAACATCGGCCCGATCTCCGTCCTTTGCCTTTATAGCTCTACCCTGCCGCCCTTGTCTTGTACCTCTCACGGCATTTTGAGGTCATCGACTTTTTCTGTCTCTGCTCTTTTTTAGTTGCAGTTGGGGTACTTGAATATTGGCTCAATTCTTTGGTCGAGTTTCGCCTGTGTTGTACCAGGTGCGGTGATCCTCATTCAACAACTATAGACGGTAATTTTAATGAGGTAATGCGTTTCTTTGGTTGTCGAGTGGGTAACCGGGTCAATGCTTTGCTATAGGATTTGCGGTGTCCCAGCCTTTCTGTAATAATGGGTCATTTCTGGTTGCTTGTTGTCACTGTGTACCTCAATGTTTGCATTTGAGGTTGCCAGTTAGGCCAGATGAGGTCTCGACCTAGGTTAGATTGTTATTGCGCCTTGCTCTGTCTAGTTGTAGATCTTTTCTGCTTTGCAACGAGGCCCTTTCTAGTTTAGTTCCCATTCTATAACTCCACCGTGGTGTTACCTCCTTAAGTACTAATTTGATATATTTGGCTTCAATTCTTTTCAGTAAAGTGTTGTTTGAAATGTTAAATATGACTTTGAGCTCTTGCACTGTAGTGTTGTTATATATATATNATATATATATATATATATAACAAAAAAAAAAGTCATTTGGTTATGGTTGTGATAGAACTTGTTTTTTTATGCATTCTCAAGTTCTTTTTAATTTTTCAATTTAAATTGTAAAAATTATTTAATCTGATTAAACAATAATAAAAAATCATTTGCTTCTACTGCTTTATAAAAAAAACTTACTTTGTCAAATAATTTCCCATACCACCTACCCATTTAACCTAACTTACCTTTCCGCTTTTCAAATCTACATGAAAATCTTTTCTAAATATTATAGCCTATGTCAAAATAAAATATTTAGTTGAGAACAACCTTCTCTCTAGTTGAGAGCTTCTCTTTAAGATCCCTTTAGTTCCTCAAGCTCCTTCATGGCTAAACATATTCAATGACAAACAACCATAATCATTACTGTCACATCTTGAGGAAATCATGGCTAAACATATTTAATGACAAACAACCATAATCATTATTGTCACATCTTAAGAAAATCATCACGCTACTACAAAGAAACTCAATTCTTACTGTATGTGTATAAATATTATAACATGCATTATATGTAAACGTAACATAAAAATATCATAAGTAAACATAACATATAATACTCATTCGATAATTAAAACAATTATCATACAGGTACTTGACTTATAAGATGAGGGAGGAAAATAGTGAACATGTCATATTTTTCGGTAGAAAATGTCAACAGAATATGTGGCATTTGCTCTTATATCAAACTGTAACGCGCCAATCCCCGAGAATATAACATGCGTATAATTTTTACAATTCAAAATTCTCAGTTCGATTAACATCCTAATTTATAAAAAATTTCAAATTAAAAATCCTAATTTTACCTTGATAGAAAAACTTAACATTAAATAGCAGAAACATAAGATTGTCACAAAATCTTATTTAATAATCTGTAATAAATGTCATATTAAACTTCATAATAAGATTAAGATTAACGTGATAAATCTATAAAACATGAAAATCAAACACATAATCATAGAATAAAGCATGGTAAATCATAAATTGTTGCATCGACTGCAACTTAAAGAAAAATCCCGTTTCTACATGTTCTCCCATACACTTTCATAGAGGTACACCATAAACCAGCTTATGATGAGCAAAAACTTGGCACACGTCTCTACCGTGTCATTTTGGTACAACCATCAATGGTGTGATGTCAAACAATTAGCGTAAAATTGAGAAATGTGGATACAATTTTGGCCACTTGTACCGAAAATTGACGGAATAATTTCAAGGACTAAATTAAGTAATAGCAATATAAAGACTAAATTGTAATTAAGTTTGAAGAATGTGACTAAAATATATAAATATATATAACCCTCAATTTAATAACTATACTTTCACAATCACTCCTTCAAATTTGCTGACTTTGATGTAGAAAAACAATGTTTATAAAGGAAAGTACAATAAATGATGAAAGTATACAATATCTGAAACCGATAGGAGTCGGCACATAAATAGAAGATCATTAACGTAAACTCCCCAACCAGTCACAGAATGATGATTAGCCTCAACATTCTTCTGAAGATTTATGAGAACTCTCGAGCCTCAACAAGTAATCTCTCCTGTACTAAAAAGATGTTCATACTTACGCAACTTCGTGAACCGCGAGCGGTAGTAAAGAATTTGCTGATGATTAGGAGAGCCTAAAGGGAGTAAGTAGGCAGAATGGCTCAAGGAAGTGTAACTATTAGCTCTCTGGACCAAACTCACTATCATCTTCAGGGTTCTCAGATGAGGTCTCTGGAAAGAACTCTTCTTGCGGATACATCTTCTGAAATAACTATCAAGTACCAACACCGGATCCGACTCAATGATCCACAAAATTATAAGAAATCAAAAATTCAAATGATGAGGTAGGGATGGAGATTCACTTGCACTCACTTTTCCATAAGAAATTATATAGCAGTTGGTAATACACAAAAGATACAACACACACACACACACACACACACACAGAGAGAGAGAGAGAGAGAGAGAGAGAGAGAGAGAGAGAGAGAGCAATAATTCATGGAAGGGTCTGTTAAGAAGTGTTTGTGACTACAAATACTTTTATACATTATAATAATACTAGACTATTTCATATTGATCTTTGTATGAAGCATTTGAATATGTGTTTATATGTATTTTGAGGCATTTTTTCGACCGAATAATAATTGCACTAACACATCTAAATGTACCAAACAAGAGAGCAGGAAAAAGGATTAAGGCCAAGTAAAATGGAATATTTCATGAAGGTCGGTTAGAAAGATAATATACCTTCAAAGTAGAATCCAGAATATCATTGTAGTTTAGGTATCCATCTGCTGTAGGTGTGGAGCTAATAGATCCAAATTGACCCTGGAAGTAACGAGTACTCTGAGCATAAATGTTACAGTCAACAAGAGCACTCAACACTCATTGCATCACACAGAAAAAGATGATGAAATCATTTTGCATGGTTTCGACAAGTCCACACTTAAAACAGTGAATTTTTCTTTCATTGATGAGAACAAGACTCTTTCCATGATGCTCATGGATTTCTATATTCATTACCTAGAACAAAAGCTTCAAAGACCCTACACACTCCACATGTTTTTTTATTTTCTCTTTTACAGGAGAAGAATAAGCTCCACATAAAATAAAAGGAGTGGGAGAAAAAGCACACGATGCAAAAATATATATTGAAAACAAAAATATAGAATGGATTATTATCTTTTCATTAGAAGAGAAAACAAAATTGTCATGAAAAGAAAGTCATGTAAGCATGAATCTCACCGTGCTTATTATATCCTGAACATAAAGAACCCTCCAGAGGAGCATAGTTTGTATGTCATCAGCATTGTCATCTTCACCTGTCGTACCAGTACCAGGTTTTCCTGAAGTAAAATCTGCGAGACTAACATTCATAGCTGCATGCAGCATCTTTTTCCCTTGATCTGCATCTTCGCACAAAGTAGAATAGTACAATATCCACCTAAAACAAGAGAGTGAACGTCAACTCAAAGTACAAGGTGGGACATACATTGCTGAAATGGAGAACTGATTAAAAAATATGATTTTTTTATATGAAACTGAAATTTCATTAAAAGGGAAAAAAGTACAAACAAAAGGTAGAGACGGCAAGAAGTTCAACCTAAGAGAGAAAACATTACAAACAACTATTAATGCAACTACTCAAAATTAAAATTAAGGTACATCCTATTTAGACTTAGATGCCCATAAAGAAGCAAGAAAGAACCCCCCAGACCTTTACTCATAGACACCTCACTCTACTTAACAAGATGACAACCTAGACCCTCATCCACACGCTTCCAAAGGAGAAACTGTCAAAAGTTTCTCAATCATACCCGCAACCCTCTTAGGTAACTTAAATATAGAAAACAGTAGATTAGAATTTTGCAACTCACACTGGACCAGAGTCAGCCTACCTCCCTTATAGAAACATCCTTGTTCACCCATCCAATCTGTTTTTTATCTTATCCACAACAAGATTCAAAACTCCACAGAATTGGGATTACCACCCAAAGGTAATCCCAGATATTTCAAAGGCCCATCTCCCACCCTACAACCAACCAGATTTAAAATTCTCACCAAAGAGTCAAGATGAGCATTAATGTCTTCAACCACACTTCTATTCATATTCATTTTTAACCAGAAATCACTCCAAACAAAGAGCCATAACGGACATTAATGAACATTAATGTTTTCTTTGATTTGATTCAAAGAAAGTTTCCCTATTGAAAGCTGTGACCTTCTCGGTGTGTTCTATGTAGGAGGGATGAGGCAAGCATTGATCACATGTTTATGCGGTGTCCAGATTTTCAGCATTTGGTGCAGATTATTGGATTTGTTTGGCTTTTTCTGGGTGTTTCTTGAGAATGTGGAGTCCTTGCTTCTTGGAGACTTCTTTGAGTGGAAGTGCAATAAAAAGAAGAAGGTTCTTTGGTCTTGTGCCTTGGTGGCTACCCTTTGGAGCATTTGGTTGGGGCGAAACAAGCGTAGATTTGAAGATAATGAGGATGACCTGGAGATTTGAAGATAATGAGGATGACCTGGAGATTTGAAGATAATGACGATGACCTGGAGATTTGAAGATAATGAGATAATGAGGATGACATGTTTATGCGGTGTCCAGATTTTCAGCATTTGGTGCAGATTATTGGATTTGTTTGGCTTTTTGGGGTGTTTCTTGAGAATGTGGAGTCCTTGCTTCTTGGAGACTTCTTTGAGTGGAAGTGCAATAAAAAGAAGAGGGTTCTTTGGTCTTGTGCCTTGGTGGCTACCCTTTGGAGCATTTGGTTGGAACGAAACAAGCGTAGATTTGAAGATAATGAGGATGACCTGGAGACTTTATGGCAAAAAAATTATTTTTAGCATCTTTTTGGGCTTCTAAATCTTCTTCGTTAATTTCATGCTCTTTAAGTTTTGTTTTGTTTTCTTGGCCTTGCGTCTAGTCTTAGTTTTTCTTTTTCTTTTCTTTCCCCTTTCCCTTTTGTTTCTTTTGGTGGATTTCTTATCCTCCTTTTCTGTAATTTTCTTTTTCAACAATATTAATTTATTCTTATAAAAAAATTTCAAACTCCGTCGCATCATTCGACACAAAAGATTGGTCATCTGCACATTGTAAATGACAGCCCTCTCATCCGAGTTTCACTCTCTCAGAATCTCTATCTGACATTCTCTAAACAGTCAGAACTAGGATTGACCTTTATCAACTACTTACATAGTAGCACTAGTGTTCAGTTGACCTTATTGGGCCAATTAAAAAACAAATGGGAGGATGATAATCATAAGTTTGTGTGTGTGTGTGTGTGTGTCATAATTTATATCCCGAACATGCAGATGTGTTAAATGTCAAATTAAAAAATTTGGTGTATTGTACGTCTGGAGGTACCGTGGTTCCAACACGCATGCTTACACTGCATAACCCCAGTAGTGTTTAGTATCAACTTTATCGTCATGACTCATGACCATGAGAGACAACTTTATAAGAATTAGTTTTCATAATGATATTCTCACTCTGTAGGCAACTTTCAACAATAAAAATTTGATAATAGCCTTCTTCAAGGAAAAGAAACTCACATGCCCGAAGGACAAACAGCTAGATCACCACCTACTTGAAGAACTCGAACTGACGTAACCTGCTCAGGGGACAAAGCTACCGATGGGGAATTTATTTGTGTTTCTTCAATAGACTATGATGAAAACAAGATAGAGGACTAAAACTAGGAAAGCATCTTACTCTTAGGAGGATATACCACCAAACAATTCTTCACATCTGGAAATAAGGAGCGCCTTGTTATGCAAATTCCCCTAGCCACCTTTCCTAAGGCCTTTCTCAGCCTTAAATCTTCAAGACATTTGCTCAGATGATCTATAATAGATGAAGATAATGGGGACGAGACTATGATGGATGGATCAAGCACCAAGTCCTGACTCAATATGACCTGACCCGAAGCTAATCTGACACCCTTATATTGTTTACCATCCTGCGAAAAATAAGAGTTTCTTGTGAACTTGCCCATGGCTATATTTAGTTTATTATAAGAAGCGACGTGTAAAGATATAACTTCGCAAGTGTTTTTCTCACACCTTATCTGCAAGCAAAGCAATCACTGGCATTCTAAGTACCTGTATGAGAGAGAAAATACAATATCAATCTTTAGAGCAAAGATGGGAGAAAACAGAGTCTATTTATTAATCCCATTAATGCAGCAGAAGAATACTAACAATAAGATTGGTTGACTAGATGAGTTACATCCCCTTATTAAGACCTCAAAACAAACCACTTGGGATGTCATCAAACCACCTACACAAAGTACTTTGATAAAAATGCATGAAGTATTAACTTGAAGAAAAAAATCCCGGCTCCAAGCAAAGGGGCTAAGTGTCAGTAGATGGAAGAAATATCCACAGACTATCTCCCAACAAAAGATCGTTCATTAAAGGATCTTGGCATGTATACCAGGAATACACCCTACCACAACTTTGTAGTAAGAAACTCAGCTCTGTAACTTACATATAAACAACCTTTGACAGCAGCACGACGACAAAATGCTTGAGAAAGTTCCCCATGACCATAAATAGGATATATTAAGGCCCCAAGTGCATTTGGAAATCTAATAAAGACAAGATGGGTAAGGGAACCAATTTCACGAAGTAATGTATAATGTAAAAATCAAAATGAAAATGCAGCAGTGCAAAGTTGAAATGTCAAACCTGCCAACTGATGAATGGTACAGTGCTAAACGATCCACCCCCTCTCTTGTCTTGACTATGTCTTTACATGCTTCCACATCTTCTTGATCATAATTCGCCATAGAGATAGCATATAAAATAATCCTGCAGGGCAAAAATAGGACTTCTAAGCAACAATGCAAATGAGACCAGAACAAAACCTTGAAAGAGGATAACTATCTACCGAAGCTAATATGCTATGAATTAAAGAAACAACAGTTTGTGAACAGAAGCATACAGTCAACTGGCTAAAACATAAGATTAGTACTTCAAGAATATAACAAGAAAAGTGTGAACAATGTCACTATACGATTTAATCTTGGGCGGCAACCGCATTTTCTTTAAGAACTCCACGAATGGGCTTTCCAGATCCTCCTCAGAGATCTTCGCACCTTCTCCACCCTCATCAGGGTCCAAGTGTTGTTGGACCAGCTTGAAGAATCTCATCAATTGGGTCTTCTCTGTCAAACTAAGACTCTTATCTTTAAATATTGTAGCGCGAGAGTCTGGCACACTCAGCAATCTACCATTCTTATCGCACACATAGCTTGCATCGATGCTCTTGAATTCCAAATACTGACTCGTCCCAGATTTCAAAACCAGGTCGATGCATTGATCGGCGCAGAACAGAACCCTCGGCCCGGCCAAATCAATACTGAACTTTCTGGAAATTTCTTGGAGAAATCTGGGGGCATAGGAGGAGACCTCAATGCCAGAATAGAGTGACCTGATGGTAAGATGTAGGGTCACAAAATCGAGGTTGTCAATGAAATCAGAGAATGGTGTTGTGATAGGAGTAGAATGGGAGTCGAGGAATGACGTAATCTCGTTGAGGGAAAGAGAGGCAAAGTGAGCACCATAAAAGGGATTGGGGTCGAGGTGAAGGACGGTTTTGCCTACAGCGGAGGCAGAAGCAGCGATTAATGATTCAGGCAAGCCCGTGCCGACCACAATCAAGTCAAATGAGTTAGGCTCGATAGGAGGATAAGTAAAGACTTCATTCATCTCGAGAAGCAAAGGTGTGAAAACGCAAAATGGGAAAACCGCAGGTCAAAGCAATCCAGTGGCTCTGCCAACAAAACATATACATCCCATCAAGTTTGAATCAAGTAATTACATTTAAAAATAATTAAGCCGTATATCCATAAACTAGAAATTACTAGAATGCTACAGGCATGTGATTTTAACTCCACATTAGACGCAAATGAATAAAACGATTACAAGTAAGTAACAGGTTAAAAACGCAGGAACCATTAAGCTATTTATACGTTGAAAGCAAAATATTCTAATCGATACACAACCTAAAGAATGAGAAAAAAGAGAAGTCTAAGCTTTAACAATTGAATGATCCTTGATTGAAACAAATTATATATATTTGAGGTCATACTTGTTTCAACATTACAATAGTTCTCTAAAAAGAACCTAGATCTTAGACTTAAAACAAAAAAACAAAAAAAAAACCTCAGTGAAAAGCAGTCTCTAATTGACCACAATGATCTTAAAATTCATACCCTACATCTTAATTTAACACAAGAACCTAAATAATTTCATACTTAAATGATCTGACAGAAGCTTGTCGGATAGAGACGTCGAGATGGGAAGAGAATATGCTGAGTTACCGAGGGAGAGAGAATATGGTTGAAATTTTACAACATGCGGTGGCTGGGATGCCCTGGAGCAACACCGGTGGTGGCCGGGCTGCGATGTGGGCAAGTGAACCACCGGCTAGGCTGCGATGGCGCAAGTGGACATTAACCAGATCACTGTGGTAGACGGCGAATTGTGCAACAGTAAACTGGGTGGTTTGAATAAATTGACGGGAAAATCTATTTCATGTCCTTGGTATTTCTCTGTTAGGAAATTGTTTTTCAAGGAATTGAGATTTAATGAGTTTAGGATTTCAATGATAAAGTAGAAGCTGAGATAGAGAGAAATGATTTGTAAAGTGCGAGAAAGAGATTGAATGATGAATTGATGCCCCGAGTGTATATGTAATTACACTCTGAACTATAATATTACTAAGCCAACCTTATATTTTTAATTACTATCAATATCATTCATTAATAAAATCTTTATTTTATAATATAATGATTCATAATCAAATACAAAAAATTATAAATAAAAAATATCTTATTGTATGGACATTTTTTTATATATAATATTTTTTGTGTGATTTATTCTTTTTATCATCTTTAATATTAAAGAATTATCAGAAAAACTAAACCAAGATAATGTATGAACTCGTTGTAGAAATTGATGAATGTAAGAGTTATTACGTAAAAAAATACATTTCAAAAATCACTTCTCATTTCATTAAATTTCCAAAATCACATTTCAAAAGTAATATTTCAAAAATAACTTTTCAATTTATATTTTTACACATCTTTATTTGATGGCAAATAAAAATACGTCAATTGTATTTTTAAGAGCAGTTTAAGATTAGAAAAAATAAAAATAGAAAAAAGTTCACTCCCTACTTCCACCTCTTAATATACTAATTAAAAACCCGGGCTACGCATGGTATTGTGAAAATTTTTAAATTACATGTAATTTAATGTTGAATTAATAAGTCAACAACTCATAAGAATTTTAACATAAATTATTAATTCTCTGTTATAAATCATTTGCATCCATATTGGACCCAAATACTCAGCTTTAATTTCATAATTTCATTATTAACTCAAATTAATTATGATAACACTTAACATTATGATTTGCCGATCTATTTCTAAAACATTTTAAACTTCTATTGCAACTTTATACAGAATTTAAAATTAATAAGAAAAATTAATACATGAGATTTGATAATCCTTAACCCTATATGAAATTGTTTCTGTATTAAAATGCAAGTAATAAAATTAGATTAGATATCATAATTGAAATTAGAGAAAAGCATATTGATTAACGTAAACAACATACTTTACAACATATAGCTACACCAAAAATAGAGAAATTTGCCGAGTACTGTTAATTATAGTGTTAGTCTCTTCATCATTCCTTTGCTGGACCTTTTGTTCCTAATCTAATATCAGTAGAAAATTGCATTTGATCAAGACTGATTTCAGACCTATTAATGAAGAAAAGAGACTAGATAATCATCAATAATACCAAAATAAATTAAGTTTATGAACAATGTTAATTTGATAACAACAATATATACATATATATAAGATATATTATATATAGAACCAATAATACATATGTATGAATTGTATATATGTAATATATAAGACTCAGAAAAGTTAGAATAACTATCAAAATTAACAAACCATAATATGTATACATGAGTGAAGAAATAATAAATAATTAAATACGAAATCAAATAAAACAAAAGAATTGAAATACTTTAAGGATGATATACGTACCTAATTAAGGAGATTATAAAGCTTGAGGAACTATGAAAGTCTCCTACATAATAGTTGTATTTCTTATACTCAGTCTTTCTATTTTTCATAATAGTTGAGCGTGTAAATGACTTAATTTATACTAATTTGAGAGCTGTATCATTTCATTAACCCAAATAATTTAATAGCAACATAAATTTGAAGTATTTTCATTGATAATAATGCACAAATCGTTTGCCCCCTATTAATTAACATATAAAAGTTTAAATTTAAATATAAAAAGTCTGAATGTTGGAATGTAAAAGTTATAGTCATAAGTCATTTAATGTTATTTAATATTTTTCACTAATTTTTTTTTCGATGCTATTATCTATGCAGTTGTATCTTTGACTACAGAGTTGTATGCCATCATTGTAGATATAATCTTATAATTAGTTAGTTTAAAACTTAGGGTAAAGTATAGTTCTATCCTATGTAGTTTGAGATAATTTTTATTTTAAACTCTCTACTTTAAAAATTGACAGAATAGATTTTACATTTATATTTTTCATTCAGGTTAGACCTTCCACTTAAAAATATTAACAGTCTGTCACGGAAAGTCCTATGTGATAAATCGCTACATCACTCGAATTTTTTACCAACATCCACGTCATTTTAATACCCCCTTATTTTTCCTTTCTTCTTCATTCTTCCCCCTCTTCACCAATGACCATTGTTGCAGACTTTCAATTACAACATATTTCACGATTTTCTTCCCCCATTTTCTTCCTTCTTCCCCCAGTGATTTGCCCCCCTTACTCCATTCATATCCGTAAGTAAATTAAGTCGGTTGCCCTTTGAAGGAAAATATTCCTTTTTTTCTTTCTCTGAGAATTATACATTAATGAAACTTTTTGAGAAAGATAAAGAGAACTAAAGATCTAGAAAAGGAAAAAAAAACTTACAATAATTGTAGTAGACACACCCACCCACATAACTGAGTAGTTATTTCACATTTACTTCTTGTTTTTTTGTGTGATTGAAACAGGATTGCACTTTCTCGCTAGAATCCAAAAGCATAACTTGTGATTTGGTTTTTCTTTTACATACCCAACAGTAAAACTTTTATTGCATAATTCAGAGGTGATTTATGGCCATTGGACTTTCTTTTGCTAGGCCATTTTTGGTGTTCTTGGGTTTAATCTGAAATGGGTTTTCTTCTTTTTGGCCATTGAGATTTGATTTTGGTAGAGATGATATCAAATTCATCTGATTTTGGGTATTTGGGGGTTTAATTTCAAGTGAGTGGATCTTGATGTGTAAGCAAGCAACAATAACAAATTTTGCAAGAGAGGTGAAAGGGTTAAAGGCTAAAGGGCCTTTACCAAAAGCCAAGAAGTAAAAGCTTAAAATTGTCGAGCCAAGCAATAATGGGCATTTGTGATTAGGGTTTTATTGAGGGTGAAGAAGGAAGAAGAAGGGAAAGACAGGGGAATAATTATTGGTAAATTGGGTAATTCCTCTCACATGACTGCTGGGTAGATAAAACCTGACGTGACTTTAAATTACTTGTCACATAATACCACATCAGCATACCGTGAAAGATCATTAATATTTTTAAGTGGAGGGTCTACGGAAGATCTTACGTGAATGAAAAAGGTACATACCCAACTTTATATATACTAGATTTTTTATACATATGTTGTACGTGACACATAGAAGTTTAATATATAGTTATCAATAAAGAAAATTAAGTTACATTATTTTTTAATTTGGGAGGTATTTGAATGAAAATTGAATCATGTTATTTATTTAATTTATAATGTTAAAATTTAAGATAGTAGATCATTTTTAAGGTCTCTAAAAATATGAACACTTATTAATTAATCTGTATACCATTTTCCCCAATATCACGAGTCCTTTTATAATCGTAGTTGTTAGTAAAAATATAAAGTATATTAACTTGATAATATATGTGTCAACATATTTTTTTGTAAAAAATATTATGTTTAGTAATATAATACTCTCTCTCTCTTAGTTATAATTAGATGTAATAATCTCATCATGTTCATTACAAATTTGTCGCATATACAAATTAATACGTTAATATGTTATTCATATTTTAACCATCAATTTTTTTATATCAAAGTTGTTTAATTCATACTGTTAATATCATCTAATGTATGTCATATCATCTATAAATTATATTGCTATAACATATCATAATAACTGTTATAAATATAATTTATATCAAAATTATTTAAAATATATTGATAATGTCATATAATATATGTCAAATCAGATTATAAATTATATTAGTACAACAAAGCATAATAATTATTATAAATGTAATTTATAAATAACCATTGAGTGTGTAACTTAAAGAGTGAATTGATTATTTAGTTAAATAGCTTCATTATTCTAGGGTGGCTGTGAACATTGTGGTATTATGTGTGAGCTGTGAACATTTTCTGTTTTAAACACTAACAGGAGTTGACGTGAAGTGCAACATAAATAATAATTAATATATAGGGTAATTAGTGAAAGTTTTGAAACATCAAGGTACAAAGTGTATACAATGTGATTAATCGTAATTAACAAATTATATTTCTTAACTCATACGTAATCATAACTTTGAATACATATTAGAATTATGAGTAAGTTTGCGGCAACAGCTGAGTATGATATCATGGGTATTTACAAGGTTCAATTAGGGAATTAGGCCATTATAAGAAAATAAAGAAGAAAATGACTCAAAATATTATAAATTGCACAAATGACCGAATTTTATATTGGCTCATCATTAAAACCTAATAAAAATAGTGAACTGGCGAAAATGCCTTTACTAACAAAAGGCAACTTGTAATACCCCGACCATTCATAAATGAGCCTTTCATAAAATTGATTTAAAAGATAAAATGATTTTAAAATTTAATTTTAAAAATAGGTTATTTATAATTTTGGGAAAACAATTTTAATTATATATGATTTAGTTTAAAATTTAAATTTTCAATTTTAAATGAGTTTTATATTATAAATTTTTTAGCACTAACTCACACCATATATCACTTTATACTCTACCCTAGCCCTAACCTAATTTTTATATATTTCTCCTTCTCCATCTCACCCCACACAGCTCATTTCAATGAAATTGTTCTCCTTCATTCTCTGCATTTTCTGCTCATTCTCTCTTCTTGCTCCTTGCTATTGCCGTCGATA
The DNA here is from genome assembly GCA_003255025.1 of Datisca glomerata. NCBI lineage: Eukaryota > Viridiplantae > Streptophyta > Magnoliopsida > Cucurbitales > Datiscaceae > Datisca > Datisca glomerata. The sequence continues at coordinate 147,969 of QANY01000230.1, read as the reverse complement.
TTCCATCACCGGTAAGCTTTTTCTTTTCTTCTTCTTCTTCTTCTTCTCTTTTTTCTGTCTTTTCTCTCTCCCATGTTTTGTTTATCCTTCCTCTCTCTCTCCCTCTGTTTCCTTCTCTCTCGCCCTCTATTTTTCTCTCTCTCAATTTCTCTCTCTTCTGCTTGGTCTCTTCCTCTTTGCGTTGTCTCTCATTCCCTCTCTCTCTCTCTGTCTCTATGCTTCTCTCTTTATCCCTCTCTCAGATTCCCTCTCTGTTTTTCTTCCCCTCTCTATTTCTTTCTCATTCTCATTCTCTCTCTCTCTCTCGTTTTCTCTGCCTCAACGATAAACTGTCTTCTTCTGCGTCTCTGTCTCTCTCTACTTCTTTCTTCTCTCTCTCTCCCCCTCTCCCTCCCTCTCTTTTTCTCCCTCTGCTTCTGCCATCACCGACGGTTTATCGTCGAGGCCCCCTTTCCCCTTCCCTCTTTTCTCTTTCTTTCTCTCGCCCTCTATTTCAACTGCAAATGGGTCTTATGACCCAGTTCATTTTTACCGACCCGACTGAAGCTTACTCGAATCGGTTCACTCAACCCAGACTGGTCTGAACCAGTCCAGCCTAATCTAGACCGAACCAACCCAAATCGGTTCAACTTAGCTAGATCGGTCTGAACCGACTCATCAAATAAATCAAACCAGAATGGTCTGAACCAGCTCGGTCCTAACCGTTTGGCCAAGTTTAATCTTTCAATTTCTGATCCACAAGCATTGTCTTGTGAACTTGCTCAGACCCCTTTGCACCGTTTTAATTAAATCTATTTTATTTTATGATATTAAAATTGTGTTTATATTTGTTTATTTCAAAACAATTTAGTGATTATATATTTTTGGATTTCAGGTCATTAATTGTTTAGTTCATTCTTCCGCTTCAGGTAAGTGAATTTGCATCGTAATGTGACTCATGTGTGATAAATGTATATACTTTGGGTAAGTGAATTTACATCGTAATGTGACCCATGTGTTGATAATGTATATGCTTTATGTAAGTGAACTTATATTGTAATATGACCCATGTGTGATAAATGTATATGCTTTGTATAAGTGAATTTGCATCGTAATGTGACACATGTGTGATAAATGTATATGCTTTGTGTTAGTGAATTTGCATCGTAATGTGACTCATGTGTGATAAATGTATACGCTTTGTATAAGTGAATTTGCAACATAATGTGACCCCTGTGTGATAAATGTATACGCTTTGTGTAAGTGAATTTGCATCGTAATGTGACTCAAGTGTGATAAATGTATATGCTTTGTGTAGTGAATTTGTATCGTAATGCGACTCATGTGTGATAAATGTATATGTTTTGTGTAAGTGAACTTATATTGTAATATGACCCATGTGTGATAAATGTATATGTTTTGAGTAAGTGAATTTACATTGTAATGTGATCCACGTGTGATAAATATAATATGTGTTATTCTCATCAGCGCTAATTGTCTATAAGCATGTTATGTTCATATATATGTTTGTGTAAATTGACTTATATAATGATGTGACTCTGATATTATAACTGTATCATGTATTTATTATATGTTTAATCATTTTTCAATAATTATTATATTTCGTTAATACTTTGGTAATTGTTTATTGTTCAGTTAGTAATTTGATTATCATGAGATAAATATTTGGATATGATTGATTTTGCGTTAGTATTTTGTCATGTTTGATTCTGTTACATGTATCAGTATGCATTATATGATTAATTATTATCATACGTTGGACTCTGCAAGTTATGAAGTTAATTCAGTCAAGTGGTAATTAAGCAAGATATGAACTTAAGCACGACCATTAGTTAACAAGAAATCAGGATTGTTCACGTTTTGTTCTGTTATATTAATGGGGTGTCATATGTTCATGCTTTCATCACACATAGGGTGCCATCGGTCCATGTTTTGGTCATACATTGGGTGTCATCTATAAATGTATTCCGTCACTCATGAAGTGTCATATGTTCTCATTTTTTATCACATATGAGTGCCAAATCTTTTCTGTCTTCCAATGTGTATCATTTGTTTCATCACCCAATGCGTGCCATCTGTTTCGTCACCCAATTCGTCATGATGTGTTTTAGTTAACGTATGATCAATTCTGATTAGGTGGTTAACTAGGGAATATGCCAAGACAAGATATGAATAAGTTTGTTATATGATCCTATTTGAGGCATGTGTTATCTACGTGTTATGTTAAGCCATGTCATGATCAAGTACGTTACTTTATTTCATTTATGATGTATGTCAAGTTCAGTTATGTTATGTCATGATTGCACTTATGACATGTGGATGCATGTTATTATATGAGTTTGCTTACTAGGTATTTTAAAATACTCACCCCCCACCCCACAGTTGTATATGATGCAGATGGTGATGGTGAGTAGCATGAGTGGAAGACTGTCATACCTAGTTGAATTAGAGGAACTTGTATTTTCAGTTTATGAATTGATTTAAAACTTGAGAAAACGTTTAATGTAATACCCCGACCCTTCGTAAAGGGGCATTTCGTAAAATTGATTTAAAAGATAAAGTGATTTTAAAATTTGATTTTAAAAATGGGTTATTTGTAATTTTGGTGATCTGAATATAGTTTAAAATTGCTTTACCAAAATTACATATAACCCATTTTAAAATCAAATTACAATCACTTTAACTTTTAAATCAATTTTATGAAAATCCATTTACGAAGGGTCGGGGTATTACATAATTGTTCCCCCTTTGCGTAACACACCTGTGAAAACACACGAAAATCCCTAAGAAACCTCTTGACTGGCGACGACACACGAGAAACCCTAGTAACGAAACCTCTTCACTGTGACGCGAAGAAACCTAAGAAATCATTTGTGCGCTGCAAATTCGTAGTAAGAAAAACTTCATCGCAATCCTCCAGTGAATCAGATCACCACGATTCTTCAACAAAACATCCAACTAGCTTGAAGAGTCACGATTGTAAGTGAAATGATTAGATTTAGTTTTCATATATACTAGTATATTTTCTAGTTTTTAGGATTCGCGGAGTCTTTTTCTATGATTATAGATCCATAATTACATTCACCGTTAATTTTTTGCTCATTTGCCATAAATTTCAATTCCATTTAGTAGTATGCCTGAATTTCTTTACGCATGTAAGTTACTGATTACTGTTTTACATTTTGAATCTGATCTTTGTTAAAGATTCATCAATGATTAGTGAGTTTCTAATTATTTGCTAGTTACTGATTACCGAATTTCTTGACTAGTTTGTTTTGCTCTTACATTCTGAGTTTCTGAAACTAATAGTCTAGAAATCACAATAGTTTTAATTTTGGGTTGATGATTACTGATTAATGAATTTCTTGACTAGTTTGTTTTTCTCTTACATTCGAAGTTCCGAAACTAATATTCTAGAAATCACAGTATATTTCATTATGGATTGATGATTACTGATTTTCATTCTTCACTTCAGTAATTTAGTTCCTTATTTAAACTAAAAATAAATAATGTTCTGTATAATAGTACATATCTATATGACATAGGTATATAACCATATATATATTTATATGTGTATGCATTATAAATTTTCAATAGTGTATATGTGTATGCCTATCACTACAACAAATATATGATTCAACAGCTTTAAGGTACATGAATTAAATTTTAATCTTGTCGAAAGTATAAATATGTTGCATTTGAAAAACTCATGTGAAAAATGTTGTTGAACCAAAAAAATAGGCGAGACTTCAAAATTTAAGTTAGGTCTAAAATGATATAAAAGAGCATCTCAAATTAACTCACCTCCCTCTCACTGCTTTATCTTTCCTTCGTCTCCACCTTTTGGCATGCCCTAATCTTCCCTTGTCGTCGAGCTACGCTTCATCTATCGTGCTAACTCTCAAATTTATTGCCATCTTTCTTTTCTCATACCTCTCTCCTTCTTCTTCCTTGCAATACCTTACCCTAACCCTCTCTTATCCTTCTCTCTCGCAGCTTCTCCCTCCCAACATACATACCTATAAACTAGGATTGGGCCTTCGTCGAAGAAGAGATAGCAGAGTTACGTCAATTAGCCTCTCTCTCTATTAGCTTTTCTCTCCCGTTCAAAAATGGGGAAGAAAATAGGCTTGTCAAATTGAAGATTTTATGGTTCTCTAGTTTTTGTTGAAGAACATAACTTTGAAGATGAAAGAGCCCTGACCTTCGATTGAAGCTTCACAATTAACCAATCTAGTTCTATTCGGTTCACACGCATCAAACTTCTAATTTCCGAGGTACAAATATGTTGTAATGATTAATTCAAAGAAGAAGTGAGCAAAGATGAAGAAAGCCCAATTATATTCAAAGAGGAAGAATACTGAGAAGTTGGGTAAGGATTCAGATGCAACAGCAAAAGTTCTTATGCTTCTGACTTGGAAATCAATCAGATGAGCTTTTATTTTCTTTAATTTAATTCCCAGCATTTGGGTTCTAAGTTTGCAGTTCTTTGTATTTTATTTTAATAAGTTTTATCCTTACCTTGTTTATCCTAACCCTTTAGATTGCTTAGTGATTATTTATACATTTTTACGCATTATAGTTGGATTGTCTGGGTCTCGGCGTTTTGCTATTTTGTCTCTACAGGAGATGATTTTGGAGAAGAACTTCTTGATTTTCCAAATAATGTTACAATTATAAGTGTTATGAAATTGCACATATTGTAATCTTTGTGGGTTTCAGTTGGTCTCAATTTTTAGCAACTGGGTCATGTTAGAGTCAGGCAACATGTGAACCCTCTTAGTTCATCTTTCTCTGTACGTAATTCATTAAAAGTGTTAGTCCTTCCTATCTTTACATTTCTTCTTTTTGCTTGTGGATGTTAATGTAGTTCTAAAATGAAATTTGTTGGTGACTGTTCGTAGAGTTTTTCTTTTCTATTTAATTCATTTCCTTTTCTTTTGGTCCGATACTCCTCTATAAGCTCTTGACTGGAATATAGTCTTCAAGGACCCAACTCCCCCCTTCATGGTCGACATTGAAAGGGTAAGCCACTCATATCTACACACCTACTTTGACAATTGACATTGTGTTGGCATACGATGATTTTCTACTTAATAGACCGGTGCTAAAGATGACCCATCAAAGTATTGTTTTTGGAGATGATGTATGGTCAATTATAAAAAGGGGGCAAATTTCTGTAGAAAATTATAAGTTCTCTGTAATTGCTGGCATATCCATTTTCTTTGTTATATTAGTTCTTGTCAAAATAATGTCTATAGTTTCAAACAGTTCAGCCTATTTGTATTTATTCGATAACCCACGATTTCAGAGTTTTCAAATGGTCATTTATGTCATTGCTTGTTTTCCATTATGATAGTAAAGATAAGGTGCATTTGAGCATAATGAATAGAATAAATGTATAATAACTTATACTTGAGCTAAAGTAAGTACTCATGCAACATATAAGTTGTTGAGAGGTTTCATTGAATACTAGATATTTCATCATAGTGAAGATGGCTTATGACTTGGGAACAAGAAGTCTATAATTGATCGTGAATTTGTATTATAACCCGAAACTGATTTTTTCTTATAGATATTCTCATTGATCTTTGGGGGGGGGGGGGGGGNNNNGGGGGGGGGGGGATTGAAGCTTCCTTTTGAAAATTCAATAATGCTAATTACTATACTAGGAGGAGGACATCCCTATTTTTTCTCTGCAGGAGATGATTTTGGAGAAATATAAACTTCTTAATTAATTTTTTGAGTATATATGAATGTGTATATTGCTTTTGTTGGACTAGCAATTGCCATGTTGGTTCAACATATGAGTGTTTCTGCTCTTCCCATATCTCTTATGGGTTTTACTTATTGAGACTTCAGTTATAAATTATATATTTTAGTTTGTATATTATGTTTAGAAATTAATTCGTGCACGATGATGATACGTCTGGTGTTAAATGTGGTGACATTGATTGTGACACTAAGGATGAGCTGGAAATTGAGAATTCGAAGAATAGAAATGTATTTTTGAGGTTAACATGCATGGTTACGTGAAAGGATTTTTATATTTTTTATTTATTGGAACAAGTTTACTTGTATATTTTAAGGATAAGTTAGCTAATTTTCAAGTTAGATTTATTTGTAAGTTGATCAAATGAATAATATAAAATTTTGTTGAAATGATTAAATGTTAATGTTGTCAATTATTATATTGGTGTTATTTATTCTACATAAAGTTATCCTTTTGAAAGTGTTTAATATGAATATTTGACTATAACAATGAACTTTATGGTATCTCGCTTTATAAAAAAAATAGTTGTAAATGTTAATTCACAAGTATTAAAACACATGTTAAATACATTCACAGGGGTCTGAAAACCTTATTAAACAACATTCTACAAGAGTCAAAAAATCCTGTAAAAAATGAAAGACCATAGGGTTCTTCACATGAGGCATTAAGCCTTGCAAAAAACACAAACTTTTAATATGTGGGACTACCACAGGTTTCGCGAGAACCATGTAGATTAATTTTCACAGGGTTTTTTCTTCTTCTTGTAGAATGTCATATTTCTTTTAGTGTATAGTATATAAATATATAGTCACTAATTTATGCATATGTAAGCATATTTTTATATTATATTAACTAAAAATATTTTTTTATAATAAGAACAACCAAGGAAAATCAAGAGATTGCAAGCAGCTAAAACATCTATAATGGCAAGCAAACGACCACAAGTGACAAAGAAAAAACAACCTCAAATTCAAGAAAAAGAGCCCGCGGAAGTGCAATAGACTTCCACAAGTGAAATTCCTCCAGCCCAAAACAATGAACAATAAATAGTGGCTGAAAATGAGTTAACAAATTTAACAAAAACTAAAAATGAGTTAACAAAAACTAAAAATATGCCTATAGTAATTATACATATATGATAACTATTTTTTAATGTAAATATTCTTCTTAATTAATCATGTGCAGGGATATCGTGTGCTTATGCCAAACGAATTATGAAAAGAAAACAAGAAAGTGAATATATATGGAAAAATGGAGTATTTGACTACTCTGAAATATTGGTTAACTCACGAGGAAAGAGATATTTAGAAAAACATGTTTGGGAAACATGTTAAACATCAAAATTACAAAAATACCACCATAATTACTGCTTCATTTAGCTAGGAGGTAATGTTTTAATTTTGAAGGTTATGTGATTAGATTCAGACTTAGGGATTTTGCTTTAATAACTAGATTAAAATGTGGTTTGTATCCCTCCCTGACAAATAAAATATACATGATGGTCAATTGATTGATGAAGCTTTTCCAAGTATAAAATCCATGTCTAGGGAAAGTCGTGTTTGTTCTTTCAATGCATTCAGATACGCTAGTCAAGAAATTAAAATAAAGTTGGCTAAATTTTTTTACCTAGAGAACATTCTACTACCTAAACAATTGGCGACCGAAATCGATATCTACCATATTAAAATGGTCGATATTGATGAGGTACTTGAAAGTTTTCCATGGGGAAGATTGTCACATGATGGCAATTGGTTTTGTTAAAAGTGTGTTGAACAACCCTTCGACCAAGGGGTTTGGTTTTGGGGGTTTCTCATTAGCTTTAATTGTGTGTGCTTATGAGGTGATCTCATCCCTCACCAATGCATGCAACAACCTTGCACAAGATTTAGGGGAGGAATCCCGAGGATGTGCAATTGGTGGGGAGGAGAACAGCCAGGCTGGAAAGAAATTCATATGAAAGTTTTTTACTCCGATGAGGTAACTATTTTTATTACATAACGTACGTAAACAGTAGAATATTAATGTTTACTCTCAGTATATAGTGAGTATTCTGCAGTGGTATATTGATAATTACTTTGAGTATATAGGTAGTTTATATAAGGAAGCATGTTTAATGTTTCATGTATTTGATAAATTACGTAGGCAACAAACTATTTTTGTTGACTGTCAGTAGATAATCAGTAACTGTCTAGTAGAATAATAGTATTTATTTAGAACATGAATTATAAATGAATTAGTATATTGATTATCACTGTTAGTTAATATCCAGTGATTATTTCCTTGTTGTTTTGAGCCTACATTAAGTATTTTTTTTTATTTGTTAATGAGAAAACCAAAAAAAATTCAAAACAATGCGGCAATGGCTGTCCTAGCTAAAAAATTGACAAGTTAGAAATAACATAGAATGAAGACCATAGAATGAAATGAATATATCCATGGTAAGCATGGATATTTAAATGAGGGAAATCCATACTATGTTATTTAAGAATGCCCAACAGGCAGAAGCTGGAAAGGTAAATTAATTTTTATACTACGTATAAATAATTAGCATAACCAATTTAAATACTATTCATGCTAATGCGTGTTGCATTCGTATGAATGAAAGGATAATGCTACTACTATGAATGTTGATAGTAGTGATCTAAACAACGAGGCTGTAAAGGCAGATGTTGGATAAGATGCTGATCAACATGTGACTACAATTCAAGAGCATCCAATGAAGGTAGTTGTAAATGCAGCATATATATTTAATGACTGTTATGTACTATACCAATGTTGACATATACATAATGCAGGAAAACAATAAAAGAAGATGCCTTGTTAAGACAACATCAACTTACATAAAGAAGTTACATGGACTAATGAACATGCCCCATAAAGAGTAGCCACCGGTGTAGACCGAACAACAAGCAGCTCCGGATAAGCCAGAAGCACAACGAGCAATGCCACCACATGAATCAGAGATATCTAGCTTTGACTTATTCTCCCAGCCCTTCAAGATGTTGAATGATGAATTGTCTTAAAATTGTTGGATAGTTATTATTAGGATAATAAACTTGTTGATATTCTCCTAGATCACATGGATGGTAGTATTTTTTATGACCTTAGGATTAATTGATGGTACATGAACAGTTGATGATGATGATAATCTGTTAAGTAGTTCACTGAATTGAAAGTTTTGATGGATTTTGATATTGATCATTTTGAAATATATAAATTCCTTTGATAAATATTGTTTTGATAACGTATCTACATGTTAGAAAATGTTAATATACTATGTGTACATATCATATACCCTAGAATAGTTTGTTTTGATAAAGTATATACATGTGAGAAAATGATAACGTACCATGGGTATATGTCCAATACCTTAAAATAGCCTTGTTTGATAAAGTATATACATGTGAGTAAATGCTAATTTACAATGAATATATATCCAATACCTTGAAATAGTATGTTTTGATAAGTATATACAGGTGAGTAAATGTTCAAATACTCTGAGTCTATAATGAATTACCATAGTATTGACTTAACCAAATATGTTCATACCATTATAGAAGTTATATAGAATATGTATGTAAATGTAAGCGGACACTTGTAAAAATCATAACAGCATAACTAAATAAATGACTACAATAGAACATAAAAATAGAAACCAAAGGAATTCTATGATTCATAGAATGATTTACCATAAGTATATTATGATTTACTATAAGCGTCTATGAGTATATAAACATTATCCATAAAATTCACTTGGCCATTGACCTGTCCGGTATGAAATTGAAAAGTATATCTAAAGTAAACTCCATAGTAACTAAGGATAAATTTCATCAATAAAAGACTAGTTTACTAACAAAATTAAAAACATAACCATCAATCCAAATCATGTCGAGTTTTTCTTCTTTGAAGCACCGCATTCACTATCTTTAACACGATTCTTACAAGTCTTCTTGTTATGACCCAAAACACCACAAGTACTACATCTATTTTTAGGTATCTTTTGAACAAAAGAAGTACATTTTCTTCTTTGGCCTACCCAAAGAACGTCTCACACGTGGGGATAAAATCCTTTGATCTTTGACATCAGCAAAAACTAATCAATCAGATACGTTGCCAATGGGATAAATAGATGTTGCATACTTAACTTCAAGCTCACTCTTCGAATAGTACTCAGATGTGTATGGGCATGGTGATAAGTTCCTCCTTGTAAGTGTTCCACACACATGAGAACAATGTAGTAGATCTAGCTGCCACATATTACAAGTGCAACACCTATTTGTAAGGTTCACAACATATTCAACATCACCGTCAAGAACTTGGGACATATTAACATTAACAATGTAAACCTACAAAGATAAAATAAAATTTAATGAATGGAAATAATTAAATGTGAAAACATAAACATAAGAAATCTCACATCCATAGTACGTGCCAACTCAAAATGAACACGTAGATCTTTCTTCACTTCTTTCGTCAAAATGTAAGCATACAACTAGCAACATTCTTCCGATCATAAAACCATAACTTTTGTCATATATACTCAATAAGACAAGCAACAGGCAATGATCGACCATCCTTTAGAATAGAATTTAATGTCTCCACAAGGTTTGAAGTCATCACATTATACCAACTTTTAAAAAAGTATGCACGAGCCCATTTCTCATACCTAACTCCACTCAAGTAAGACCGTATAGAAGGAACAATGGCTTCTAAACAACGCATATGTAACTCAAAATCTGCAGTCCTATATGTCCTCGCACATTTATAAAATGAACTATCAAGCTTGAACCTTTTATATATCATCATCACATTATTAAGAAAAATGTTGCATGAAATAACCATGATGAGCATCCGGAAACTACTTTGCAACAACCTTCCGGATGCTGTTATGATGATCAAAATAATTACCAACTCTTCACGATATTCAAGGGCACAACTCAACTTCTCTATAAATCAATCTCAAGCCAAATCATTCTCCGAATCAACAATCGCAAAAGCTAATGAAAAAATTTGGTCATTACCATCAAGTATCAAAGTAATTAGAAATGTACCATGATATTTATTCATAAAAGATGTCCCATCAACTCCTATAACGGGTCTACAATAATGACTAGAACTCCAAGAATGTCCCAACGCCACAAAAAATACTTTAGCCTACCATCAGGATCAATATGGAAATGTGTGACAGTACCTAAAACATGTAAAAATATCTACTAAACAGATAAACTAATTTTTAATAATACAATGAATAGTAATAGTAAATATTTATATATATACATGCAAGGTAATTAACAAGTTACCATACCGGGATTATTCTTCTACAAGTAAAAGTAATAGGAAAGTAATATCGCATAAGACTCCTCCGGAGAACCATGAATCATATCAAAAGTTTCATTCTTGACCCTTCAAGCTTTATATTAACTTATATTAATGTCGTGTGTCACACACATATGATGAATAATGTCCTTAGGCTGTGTGAAATCACCAACTCTACACACATATATATATCCTTTATACACTCACTAACAATTGTCGAAGCGGCTTGTCAGTGATCACTTTGAAGAATGTCAAGCGAACAAGCGTGCTCCTTTATATACTTTCTAACACTCCAAATTTCACCACCTTTATAATGTGAAGCACGTACAATCTACTGGAAACTCTTGACAACACACCGGCTACATACCTTTCATGATTAGACTTGCTAGTCACAAATTAAAAATTGTGCTTCAAAACTATCAAGTGTAGACCCTTTTTCAACTCATTTTTTTAGCTGAAGAATGACTTCTCCTGTATATCAAATTCAAGAGGTAACTTATTCGCATTTACTTTATCCACAAATAACGGTTTAGAAGGATTATCATGAACAATAATTTAAGATGAAGACCCAACCTCTGATGACAATAAAATACCACCACTAACAATGATATCATATGTCCTATAACCAACGCGTGATGTAATAATTAACTGATAATTTCTACATTTCTCATTATTCATCAAAGTAAAATACCGATCAACAGTAGAATTTACACTAATCTCCACAAAATTAGAAGTTGATCCTCCAGATTCAATATTCACCATTAAACATATATCATTAGTATCTACACCTAATGCGCGTGATACTAAACCAAGTAAAACCTCGTGTCATGTATCATTACCAATCAACAATGGTTTAATCTTGTAGTCAATGTAATTTCTTGCATCATCCCATTTTTCATCATAGAAAACAACAATGAGAATATTCATCATTAGACCTAAAAAAGAATAACAATAAATAAGTAAATGGCATATATAAAATAGTATATTAATATATACTAGAAAATATATAACTATATATTATAAAATTGAGATGACAAAATCTGCTGAAAATGATTCAATAACGACAGTTTGAAATTAACACAGTATGTATTTATATACCATAAAGTATATATCTATATACTATATAACATGGATGACAAAAAAGTTGCATAAAATGATTCAACAAAACAACAGTAAAAAAGAAAGAACATGCAATACAGTAAGAAAGAAAAAACATGCAATACAGTAAGAAAGAAAGAACATGCAGCCACCAAAAAAAAATGCCTTAGCAAACTGATTATAGAAAATAGGAAAGATAATTCCGTAAGAAAACCGTTACAGAAAAAAGAGGAAGGAAGATTAATATACTTGATTTTGATTGTTGATCAATTTCATATAAACTGCTACATATAACGTAGCTAAATTCACCATATTCTCCCAGTAAAAACCAAAATCAATTTCGTATAAACTATTATAATCTTGCCGAGTATATAACCAAAAAAACTATTATTTATGTTACAGATATTTCAAAAATAACGAATGGAGAAGAAGATGAAAAACTGAAATCAACAAAGCTCGAATTCTACGACAATGGACATCTACGGGGGCGAAGGAGGAGTTGCGGGAAAACAAATAAGAAAACAATAAAACCTAAAAAATCAATAAGTTATAATAAGGGCATATCAGTAAATTAACATACAGAATCCTAACTAACTAAAATATCACTCCTTAAAACCGGCCATATCTGTAAAATTAAAAAAAAAAGACAAAATATAAAAGAAAAACTTAAACTATATTAATTCTCTATTTTTCCCTATTAAAATGTACTGAAGATTAATGGTACCTAATATGTGCTGAACATTAAGGAATCCACAACACATTTCAGATACTCACAATAGAGTACTACAAAATGTATTAAGTACTTCAAATATGTTATTGGTACCATACAACATTGTTCATATTTTAGGTACCAACAATACTCCGTCCAGTACCATAGACTTTTCTTAGAATTATTATTATTATTATTATTTTGCCGGACGAATTCAGATTATGAATGTAATAAATTACATGTAAAAAGACCATATAGATGCAAGAGTGGTGATGATATTGTCATGTGAATTTTATTGGTTTGGTTCTTATTGCTGTATTTGTGAGCTTGAACCTGCAAACTCATCACAAATACAGCAATTTGTGAGTTTGCAGGTTCAAGGCTAGGTCGGTTATATAAAGTTTCTCCAAAAACGATTTCCTTCTCGTTTATTTCGTCATTTATTTCATCTTCTAAAAACGATTCGTCTGACTAAAGTCGTCTTCCAGAAAAGATGATTTTCAAGCCGGAAATATTTCCGAAAGTATATTAATTTTTCAAATTTGATAAAAAAAAAAGATAAACTAGTTGTGTCTAAAACCCGAGAAAATGTCCAAAACCCGAGAAAATGCAATGGATCAGCAGAAAACACAACCAAATTGTCTTCAATCATAACAATCACAAAAAAAAACCTACATATTTGCAAGTTTAATTGCCTTTTTCTATTCTCTTCTGCAACAACAAACAATGAAAGAATAAATATAATGACTAAAACCTCACATATTTTCTTGACAAACCCTGGAAAAAGATGACAAAGAAAACTTATACTGACATAAAAACTACAAGTACTGTACAAACTAGCTTATTCACTCCAACGAACCGTCACAGCCCGGGTTGTACTGGTATGCAGCTGCTTGCTTACTCTACAAAACGTATGATAGTATCGGTCTCGCCGTATCGTGCAAGGATTATTAAACCTTCTTGGAGTTCTTGACGTTGCGTAAAGTCATTACGAGCTGCTGTCTTTCGCCTTCTACCTCTGCAAACTTTAGGCTTATCTCCGAGTATCTCTCTTGCATCTCCTTCAATTCAATTTCCATTGATCTGTTCTGTTCCTTCAGTAATGCCAGTTCATTTAACAACTGATCATCATTCACATCTTTCTTTACTGAAATTTCTTCATTGCTGTGGAGAATAGCAAAAAAGAATGAACATAATCATAGATAACTGCTAGTTTAACAGAAACAGGAAACGAGCATTTTGCAGAAAGTGATCGTTGTTAGAATCGTACCTCTTGATCGTCGCTGGTGATCGTTCTTTCAGGCTGTTCTCTAACTCTTCAATTTTGTTAACAAGATCCTTCTCCTTGTCCAGGAATAAACGAGCTGATGCTTTTAAGTCGTTTTCCTTCACCTTTATCTGTCCCTGCAAGAATATTATCAGCAAACAACTACGTGTTATATACCAACCAATTCAATCTTTGGTGCCTTGTGAAATTCCGATATTCGCAGTAATCTAAGCACGGTTTTTCATCACAGCAAAATATCTATTCTTTTTCATCTCGGTTTTCTCCTATTAAGTTAAATATATGGTTTAATGGTAATACTTAGAGACTGAAGTTACCTCGAGCAGCTTTATTTTCTCTCTCAGGCTCGCAATTTCTTTAGTGCTATGAGCAACTGGAGGAGATTTAATGGGTTTTGGAGTAATTTTAGTTCCGTCATGCTTGAGCTTCTTCTCGAGAGTGCTGAGTGCTTCCTCTTTCTTCTTTAGGTCACCCTTTAGTTGAAATACCTGCTTTCTAAGCTTCTCTTTCTCAATCTCATCCTCGAGTAGAAAATTCTTCAAGTTATTGCATTGAGCTTTGAGCGTTTCGGTTTGAGATTGTAGGAGTTCAACGGTTGTCTCATTTTCATCATTCAGACGCGTCATTCGTTGAAGCTCTTCCTTTGACTTCTCAGCTTCTTCCTTCGCCAATGCAATTGTGCTTAGGAGTTTGTTTTCCTTGTCTAACTGAATTTCGGTTTGCTTAACAAATGTCTTCATCTTTTCTAACTCTTTCAAATTCTCTTCCTGTTCTACTTGCTTTAGAAGATTGTTTTTCTCTGCAGTGAGCGTTTCAATCTCAGACTTGAGCTTTAGGATCTCCTGAGAGAATGAAATGGAAATTTCTTCTTCCTGCTTCTTTTGATGCTTGATTTGCTTGGACTTGACGTCAAGTTCTGACGACAATTGTTCGATCTCACTTGTTTTCGCATCTATTTGGTTTGACAGTTCGGTCACTTTTGCCTCGTGGTAGTCCCTCACTGACTGGAGCTCTTCCTTAGCATTCTGGAGCGTTTCTTCTAATTGGTTTCTCTGCAAACGAAGCTCACTGGCTTCGGCTAGTGCTTTCACAGCCACCTTTTCATTGGCATCGAATGTTGAAGCCATCTGCACGGATAGCCTTCTGAATTCTTCCTGAAGCTTCTCCACTGTATGCGCGTTTTTCCACCTTGTCATTCTCAATGCTTCCTCCGCTCGAATGGCTCTCTGCTCCTGCTCGACTTTTGCGTGTGTCAGATCTTCAAGATCCCCTTCGAACCTTTGCGTCTGCTTCTCAAGTTCTTCCTCCAACATCTTGCTGTGGGCTTCGAGTTCCTTTACGGTAGCCAAAGAATTTGAGAATTCCTTAGACTGTTGCTCAAGTTCCTTTTCCAGGCTTTCAATATGGATTTCAAGCTCGTTCATGGTTGCAGAGGGAGACATGCATTCATATTGCATCTTCAGTTGTTCTTGCAGTTGGCTCTGCTCCAGTTTATACGAGATATCGTGGTTTTCTTGCTTCAAAATTTCGTAGTCGAGTTCAAGCTGTTCGATTTGCATGTGTAGATCGTCTTTATCTTTCCTGTATAACTGTAATTCGCCACAGAGGTCAATAACCTTCTGCTCCAGCAGGTAAGTTTCGTTTGCATTGCGGTGCTCATTAACGATCTCTTCCAGCGCTAGCTGCTCTTCATCGCCGTCATCCTCCACCTCGTACTGCGATGTGGTACGTTTTAGGTCTTCAACGTTCAATCTATATGTTTCTGAACTCTTCTGCTCCAACATTTCCTCGAGGTCTTGTATCGCGAGAATCAACTCGCTGTTTGATTCTTGCGTTTTCTGCAGCTGCAACCGGAGATTTGCATTCAGATCCTTCTCGTAATTCAGTTCTTGTCTCGTTTCATCAAGAAGAGCCCGCAGATCCCCGCCTTCAAACTGCAACTTGTTTTTGAATTTTGCATCATCCATGTGTATCTGATTCTTCTTGAGTTTCTCGCATTCTGATTTGAGTGAGTCTCTCTCCTCTTTCAAGCTGGTAATTTCTCTCACTAGCTCCTGACCTCTCTTGCTCTCTTTCACAATTTGCTTTCGAAGCGTCTGCAATTCCATCTCCGATACATCCGCCCGCCGAGCCAAGACAACAAGCTTGGCCTTTAGCTTTTCAACCTTAGATTCTGAATGTTCTTTAAACTCTTCTATCGGTAGGGGGTCATCTCCTGAGTCATCGCTACTTACTCTGTGATGAGAACCAATTGACCACTCCCATCGAAGCCGTTTCTCTTCGCTGATTGGTGTTGACAGCCTCGGAGACGAGAAGTTAGCAGCTATGTAATTTTTTCCCACGCCAATTTCTCGAGGAGTATCAAGTCCAGAGCTGCTTTCGGTACTCAACAATGTAATGTCCGATCCACTAGATGCTCTACTGTTACCACTTAGTTCAACATTTGGAGGAGTGTTATTAGTTATCTCTTCCTGCAAAGCGAAGAAATGAAAGCGATGTCAACCGGTTGCATTAGCAAGAGAAATTTTTCCTAGAAAAGGAAACAACATAATAAATGGTAAATACAGTCTTTAGGTGGAGGGAATGAAGCCTTACTTCATCAGTACAAGTACTTCTAATGCCTTCATCTGAGTCAGCATTGCTTAAACAGATCTTCACACTACTATCCTTAGATCGATCAGCTATATCTTCAGCACATCCGGTCTCTCTGCAAGATCGAACCCCCAATCAGATTTAGAAAATTAAACTCCGAAAGACCAAGAAAGGACTAAGAATAAATTCATAATTTGATACCGTTCGTAAGCATTTTCCTGCAGCCTCTGCATAGAAACCTATAAGAAAAAGAAAAGAATGAGCCAATTTAACTACAATGTCGAGAGAGAGAGAGAGAGAGAGAGAGAGAGAGAGAGAGAGAGTAACATGGAGAATTGCATCAGAAGTTGAATTCTTAAGGGGAAGAGAGACAAAAGAAGTCTTTGTGGATTCAGCATAGTCAGCAAAGTTAAATGAAGCTTCTCCAAGAACACCAGCTTTTGCCCATCCCTGCATAACACGCACAAATAACTAAATTAAATACCAAAATCAAAATTAAGTTATCAAAAATCAGTCATATCAGTGGCATTTCATACTGTTGAGACGACGAATTTATAGATTTTGTCATTGATCTTCAATGTTTTTGGATCCCGGACGAATTTCACTGATTCGTAAACAGGATTTTCCCATCGACAGCTTCTGTCTCGAACCGGAGCATTGTTTAATCTTATAGTTGGCTTTCCGGCAGTATCCGCCGGGATTACAGATAGTGTCAATGCATCCACACCCAATTTCGACACCTGAAATTACAAAATGTAGGTTACTAACCACTCTGTTTTAATCCCCCATCAGATACAAATTCTTCTAGTCTGTTTGGTTTCCGAGAAAATTACTAATGATATGAATGTACACGAGTTAACATGGTAAAAGGTCAAACTATCTCCAATTTCACGGAGTTTCAGGCACTCAGGTCCTTAAAGTACTTAAAATTTCACAACAAGAGAATGAAATTTTCTCAGCAACCAAACAGAACCTGAGTTGAAAAGCATTGAATTCAAAAGCATCAAATCTCAACCAACCTGAGTTGCATGGAACTGCAATTTGAACTCCGCCTTGACCCTGTTCTTATCGCTCCTCCACCTCGCCGACTTGAACATTTTCCCCAATCTTCACCACAGCTTTCACCGGAAACTCCGTAGCTCACCTGAGCTCCGACCAACACAGAATCACCATCCCGGCCACCAACCTCCGCAATGCAATAAATCAAGCTATGGGTAGTAACTCATTGGCAGAACAGAGTCATTATGTGCGAGAGCGAGTTGACGCAGAGAATGAATATGGTAGTGTGTCAGAGTAGAAGAAGAATGGCCGAGTTTAGAGAGAAGCTTTCTCTTTTGGATAAATAAACAGATCTGAAGGACTTTGTAACAATGTCTTTGGAAAAGAGAGATGACACATGCAATTTTCTTTTCTTTTTCTTTTTATTTTCCTGAGAAAGTGAGAAAGAAATGGAAAATTGAGGGAGAAGGTTCTGTCATTCTGTGGGAATAAATAAATAATTATTGCATATTTTTAAATAAAAAAAGAATTAAATTAGGTGAAATTAAATGCTATTTTATTGGGTAGTTTTTCTGGGGAGAGGAACAGTGAACATAAATAACGTCCATATTAAATAACATCAAGTTTGTCAGTTTCAATCATATTTTTTTTAATTTTTTTTAAATTGTTAATTTTGACAAAAAAGTTACCAATCTTGTCTAATTTATTATTCTAATGTAGTTTTTGGGAAATAATTGAAATAAATTGAGATAATGTGTCTTTTATAAAAAATTATTATTTATTAGAAGAATGTTTAAATTATTTTGGAAACATATTGCATAACGGTTTCAAAAGATCATAGCGATCTTTTAGGTGGAAGGCTAAAAATAGTAGGTGGTAAGCACATGTACTACATGAATACTTGTTGAGCAATCTTATATTGTTAAGCAGCAACACGGTGCTAATAACGTGGCAATATACATGATATAATCATTAGATCATTATAATTTTTTTTAGTAAAGTTAGCGTTGAGTAATATTAACTCTTCTCACTTATAAATTGACTAACAGTCTTTTCTATAACGATGTGAAGTAACTTCACACTCTCTTGCTTTATACAAAAGATTCTGAATTAGATAATAAACTACCGATTCTCCTTGGATTGAGATCACCCTTTTGACACATCAAATCCTAAGTTGGATAATCATCGATCCGTTTTATAAATATTGAAATCTCTTATTTCACACATCGAGTCTTAGTTTAAATTATAACCGTCAAACTCGCTTTATCCATGATTCATCACACACCAGGCTCTGGGTCAATGTCGACTTGCTTCACCCAGATTGGAAACTTGTTAACTTAACATGACTATAATACTAGTGTTGAAAATTTAACAAATATCTATTTATCATTGTTCACTGTTACATAGTCGATAACTCATTAACAATATCAGATTCTACGAAATAAATATAATGACAACTAGGGCTCGTTTGGTAGTCAGGATAGTATTGGATAATATTGTACTAAATCTGTCAGACTGTACAGTATTGTATTGTATTGGATTAAATAATATTATCCAGTATTTGATGTTGTATTAGTTAAAAAACTATAACACTTATACAATATTTGGCACATCATAGTACTAGATTGTAAAACTGTTTGTCATGATTTGATCCGTAAAAGTTTATTTAAAACTCATTAACATGTTATTTTACATTTTCAACTATAAAATAAATTATCTATTCATGCTATATAATAGTAAATTTAAACTAATCCATTCAATTATAACAATAATTAATATACTAAAAAAAGTTCTGTGGAAAAGTGATTGACGTAAACACAATTAAAACAATCAATAACACATAGAAAAAGAGAAAAGAAACTCAACAAATGCATAATAACATAGTCAAACGAAGACCAACGGCCAAACGAAATTTCTCTTATGATAAAAATGTAAGAAACCCAAATTGCAGGAGAGATCACCGCCAAATTAAAAATGCAAGAAATCCAAACAACTTCTATGATTGTTTCCATTGTTGGGTTGGGAGGATTGGGCAAGACAAAGAGAAAATTGAAATAAAAAGATAGAGAGAGAGAAAAAAACAGAGAGACGAATGAGGGAGATGCTGCTCTTGTAGGAACAAAGCTTCACCGACAAGAACGAAACTTCACCAGCGGGAACGAAGCTTCACTGGCAGGTGCGAAACTTCATCGACAGGAACGAAGCTTCGTGTGGTCGTTGGTCTCCATGAATATTCAGTTTTATTTTTCTTAGTCCCGTGTAGTCCCAACTAAATGAGGGGACTAAATTATCCCATGTGGGTGGGTCTAAAGAATCACGCCGTATTAGTTAGTACTGATTCCATATTTTTATCAAACGTCAGATAATATTAAAATAATATTGTCATATTTTTAATGCTGTACAGTATAGACTACCAAACAAGCTCCTAGTGAATTAGGGGAGACGTGAAGGAGGTGAAGGTTTAGGTACGAGGGTGAGGGTGAGGGTGAGGTTGGTGGTTGCTTTCAGTAAGAGGATGCTTGGCTTAAAAGCTGGTCATGGGTTGGACGTGAGGTGAGGTCAACCGTGGTCTATACGCAGTAGAGAGCTGTTGCCATCACTGTCGTCTAATTTAACTCTTCCCCCCATCTTTCTGTTAGGCATTGGTTGAGTCACCTTCACACAGTCTGTCTCTTTTTCCAAAACCGATCAACCGCCAAACCTAACTTCCCTTTCATTGGGCTCCACTCCCTCAGTCTAGCTGGGTTGCTGCATATATGGAACCTTTGTGTTTCCTTGTTCACTATAATATTTTTTCAATTATAAAGGGTGTTGCACTATTTATTTGTTTAATTAGATTTTACTTGCAAAATTTAGTTTTTTTTTATTTTCCAATCAGTTAATTAAACCCATTTGACTTGAATTAAATATGTCTATTCTTAATTAAAATTCTTTACGAGTATTATTTTTCGTGTTATGAAATTTTAGATCTGTCAGTGAGATCATATGATCAAAATCATGTTAAAAATATACGTCTTTAAGAGATATTTTATTAGTTAGGATAGAAAAGTACGGACAATTCTATTATTAGCTTGTTAAAAATACAAAACTTAAGTACCTCATTAAAATTGAGGTTCTTTACCTATCCACAATTAAAAAATACAAAAGTATAATTAGAAGATTAAAGTGGGAAAAGGTGGAAATAATAATGGAGATCTAGTTTGGAGAAAGATCTCCATCCTCTTGGACATTGGAACCAAAAGATGCTTGAGAAGGTCATCATCACTTTGCTAGATGGTCCTCTTCAATCCATCCCATCTTATTTACACACAAAAAAAAAATTAAAAGAGGCACTCTTTAGATCATTATATGGATTGCATTTTCATTTTATTTTTTTAACAAAAACTATCTGAAAATAAATTTATTTTCAGATAGTTTTAAATAAGTTATTAGAATAGTTATAGTAAAATAATTGAATAATTTTATATTGACTAAGTAAAGAGTAAATTTTAATTGATTATGTGACATGTCAATTATTTAAAAAATTAATCTTTTATCACACAATAAAACTTAGCTTATAACTTATTTATTGTAGAATTATTCTAAAATAATTATATTAACTACAAATATCAAACACATTTTTATATACTATTTAAAAAAATAACAAAATTTTTATCGTTTCTACTATTTCCATAAACTAAATTTTAAATGATGTTCCTCTTCCACAAACTCTTTACCATAAACCACACAGCCTTAAAGTAACTTGTTCACATCTTAAATTAGTTAACTTATATTTATCATATTGCAAAGATAACTTTTAGGGCTTATAATTAAGCTATCATATGGTTGGGAATTTTTTGTTTAATTTCTATCTTTTCCATAAACCAGACAGCCTTAGAAATTAATACAATCTTATATACAAGAGGAAGTTGATGGTAATCTATCAAATAGGGACAACTAAACTCTGCATCAAAATGCGACCACTTTAAGCCACTCAAATGGAAATTTGAAGTTTCGTGATTAAGACTTTGTTTTAGTACATAGGTCGTGGGTATAACTATTTTTTTGAGTGAAAACGTTATGGGTATTGTTAAAATTTAATGAGTCAAGTACTTTGGGATTCAGTTTCTTATTTTGTATAGTTAATTATTAAGAGAAGATATTATGTATATTGTGTAATATTTGAATGTGTTTCCTAATTTCATATGAAGGGACTGAGATTTTTTACAGCCTAATAATATATTTTGGTTTGGGGTTTGATGGCTCTGTTTGGACAAATGGTGAGATGCAGTTCTACCCAAAAGAGCTTCACGTAATGAGGAGGTTCCACCCTGAGGGATATAGGGTAACCATATGATGTGAGAGAAGGTTTTATCCCAAAAGGGGATACCTCATGATGTTGAGAGGTTAATCGGAGGACTTTGCCTGTGTTGAAAATGTTTCCCAAACTAGTGGGTTGCATATGGTCTCCTTTGTATGTGTGGTGTGTGTGTTGAGTTTAGACTTAAATGTAATGGTTAGGTGGTTGAGTCAATATTGAGTTTATAACGATGGTGATTAATGAGATAATCGTGGATGTAGGCATTGAACCACGTTAAGATATCATTTTATTATTGTTATATTGACGCTTCCGTTATAACGGATATAATTTTATAAAATATTTAAGCACTATACAAAGTAAATACGTAAGAGAAAAAAATGACAGGTAATAGACATATGGAACTCACGAACAATAATTACTTACTATAAGAAACTAGTTAGATTGAAGAGTTCCATTATATTCAAATAAGAGATATTCTTAAAACTCCACAATCTATATGTAACACTATTAATTTATAAGCTTATAAACATTAGTATTCTTAGAGATTTTCCCAATAGAAATTCTTTCATTCCTTTCCGTCCATACAAAATAAACAAAAGCATGAAATTAAAGGCACACTTTAATTCTCTGTTTTTTTTTTTGCTAACACAAAGTTTCCGGAGTGTAGTTCTCTGACTAAGTCTCTATTGTCTTGCAGAGATCGGGTAAATCTACAGTGACCATGAGGTAGCGTGCGTCCCCTAGTTCGAACTTGCCACCTGGGGAAGCAAACCCTCAAACCTACGTGATCATTTGAAATGTTATGCAGCATTTAAACTGTCTAACAAAGAATGCAATGAGATAGACGCAGTTGACTTAAGTTTAGTGGTTGAATGCAATGCATTGGTATTGACATCCATTCAACTGTCTAACAAAGAATATGTGCTCAGAAAAACATACAATGATACTTTTTGGTTGTAAACAAGTAGCTCTATTTGTCCCCTCATTCACCCTTCCCCCTAAATAGAAACTTAGGAGTTCAAACTTTCCATATTTAGGCATTTATATTGAAATATATATATTTATAGGACACTCATGATTGAGATAAAACTAAATATAACACTAAATAGAAGTCATGCATATTTTTTTTGTCATATTCTAAAGACCTATAATAATGAAAATGTAATCTTTTATATTTTTTCTTTTCTTTTGAATTTTCAAGATCCAAATATGTTTGATGTGTACTGTCCCGTAAAATTATGTGCCAGGGGTTTGGTCCCCTTCCGAAGAGAGAGATCATTATGGTGATATTCACTTACATGAACTTTAGAGAATCAAGATTTAAGGGATGTAAAAATTGACATACCTTAGTAATTTAATTTTTTTGTCAAAATTATAAATTCTATGAAAATTAACGATACTATAACTCAAACCCATAAACTTAAGGTGTGAGTATGAGTACTGTCTAATCAATTTATATAGGCATCTTATTGTTACCAATTTAACCATTTAATAATTTAGCCCCATGAAGATGGTTTAATTTTGGATTTCCGCTTTACCTATTCATACTAACGTGACAAAGATCAGGAAGGAAAAAGTCCATTGGTGTCATTACTCATTAGCTTGTGGAAGTAAAAAAGATCACAAAGAGAAGAACAAACTTTTCCTTTTTCTCTTTTCCTCCTTTCACTTTATATTATTGTCATTGGTGATATTTGTTGGAGTAAACTACTAACTACACCGTTAAAGTTTTGTATTTACTGTCATTTTGGGTCCATAAACTTTTTATTTTATCAAAATTATCCTTAAATTTCAAATTATTATCAATATTATTTTCTCTAGTGTCGTCAAATAACAAAATTTATAAAAATGACTTGAAATAGAATAAATAAGTGAAAACGTTAAATAACAAAAAAAGCAATTCTACTTCCATAAATGAATAAACTCACTCCATCCATGCCATATATTTTCCTAAAGCAAAACAATACCGTTTTAGTCATCCCCTTGAAAAACTCTCAAGTCTCACATAGGGACATGATGGATTTAACGACATTTGACGGATGGACTAAATCAACAATACTTTCAATAATCAAATAGGTAGAATCAAAACTTAAGATACCGAAATGACAACAATACAAACCTTAGGGGGTAAATTATACTTCACCCTAGTTTTTGCTTTTTGTATTAAGTTGCAAAAGCTGACAAGAAGAGGAAGGTGGAAATTATGAGGTTTTGTGCACACATGAGAGACAATAGAAGATGAACATGTGAAGATGGGTAGACCCCATTAAACACTCAATTATTCAAAGGATTTGGGGTCCAAAAAGGCTTGAGATAAGAAGTAATAACACCACATGATTTGGTTTGCCCATTTGGTTGCTTCCATGGAAATTGTGGATCTCTTTTTTTCTTTTTCTCTAGTTTTAAGTGAATGTTTTAAATGGAATTGATTCTTAAGAGAGCTTTTGCTGCATGCATTTGTGCCATTTGGAACAATTTTATGTCACGTGCCTGGACAGCCTAAAAGAGTATAGTTCTCACGTGAACAAAGATGTCCTATAATTAATTCTCTATTTCCTCTCTATGACAATTGAGAGAGAATGGAAATATGGGTTTGAGATATTGAATGTTGACAAATTCATAATAATCAGAGCTAAATACATTAGATCGGTAGAATGATATAGAAAAATAGCATTCATTCAAGATTTACGTGATCCATTTGAGATATTTTTGTATTACAAAAGATATAGTATTGAAAATGAAATTAATGGAAGAAATCGTTTTATCCTATAAACATGGTCTTCCATATTCAATGCATGTATATAATTTACTTTCAAACTAAAACACAGTTAACAAAACCAACCAATATTTCACTAAGTTTTGAGAATATATGCATTTGATAGCTGAGCTGGGCATGTCAATTGTCATGGGCCAAACTATTGGCCTAAGAGGGGAGGATTTGGATCCTATGTCGTTTAAATGGCCCATCTAAAATTTATCAAATGAATAGCATTATGTATTGGTGATGAGTATATAACCCAATTTGAGTAGTAAATTCTTGCGGTGGCTGCGGGACAGTCCTGCTGCCGCCGCGGCCGGTGGAGTTCCGTCGTGGAATTCCTTCTCCTTTTCTCTTTCGTATCCGTCTTGTGAGTTCTTGTATTCTTGTGTACAAAATTTTTATAACACAATATTCAAAATAAAACTACAAAAACCAAATGTCACAAACGGTTTATACAAGATTTAAAGAAAAAAACGAATAAAGTCTAAACCCAAAAGTCACAATTAAAGATTCATCATTAGCCATACATTAAAAAAATAAATCAGTCATTCATTCGTACATATCAATATATATATATATATAGAGAGAGAGAGAGAGAGAATAATGCAAAAAACTCACACAACATTTAATGTGTATATATATAATGACCGCTCTGATACCAATTATTGGTAATAGTGACGCATCAGATGCGCAACAGAAATATTTTTAATTATTGGAAGGTTTGACAGAAGACCAAAGGTCCCAAAAATATTTTTGTGAAAAAATAATTATTCTTACGGATCCATTATATATCTATATATTAAATCAATAGACATTCAAAGTAAAGATCTTTACCTCTTGAAATCTATCAAGCATCATCGATAGTTTCTAGTATAAAACAACGAACATCCAATTCCACGAAGAATGGACTTGTGATTCACACCAAGATCTTCTAAACCAATCTTCAAACACACCAGGACGTATGTGCACATCGAATGAACAAGAACAATTTTCTATCTCTAGATGTACTCAACAAATGAGATCTAGAGATTTAGAGAAGAACTTTTGAGACGGAACTCTGACGAAGAATTAGAGAATTCGTAGAACTTTAATTATCGATTGATTGATTAATTTATTAATGAGGCCAATATAATATTATTTATCTATATTCTAGGTCAAGTCTCATTAGGTTAAGGTTTTAATAAAATAATAAAAGTATTTATAAATGTGGCACTACAGTGGGACCCACTGCAATGCCGTGCACCACTATAGTGTGTCGTGCGCCAATGACTGCTCTAACATAGTGATTGGTGTGTGACAGTCTAAAATGCCACATGACAGTTTTCTATTTTATTATTTTATTTAATCAAAAAAATATCTATGCATTATTTCAAATAAACATAAATATCAGTTAATTCAAAAATTAACTTATCTGATAAAATCTATCAACTAACTTATATTTTCATTCAAAATTAACTGATAAGTTAATTTAAAATTAAATTATTATCTTGCAATAATCTAATATTATTTAATTGATAACTAATCAATATAAATAATTAATTGATCAATATTTCCAAAAAATACATTAATTAATTAATTTTCAATTAATTAATGACATATAATTATCTTATAATTATATATTTATCTTGGAAACTCGATTCCTTTTGCAAACTAGTCCTTTTCTTATATCTTGAAACATTCACACTCTAAACTGTATAATACAGATGTGGTTTGGGGATCATAGACCCATAATTCTAAGCTAACAAGATTATTAATTAAACTATTTAATTAAATAATTTTATTTATTATTCAATTATTACTCCACTATAAATATAAAACTGCACTCTTAGTAATTACAAAATATATTTACAGAGTAATCTCGTGTAGTCCATTAATATAATCACTTCATGTAATTTTATCCTCCAATTATTGGTTCGTAAATTAGAGTTGGTCAAAATTATCATTTTACCTTTCTAATTATCTCTTGATCCTTAAGTACTATTAATTCACCAGTGAACAATTCATTTATAACTGTATTATAAATTTGAGCTCAATAACCATTCAGTTTTAGAATAAACACGTAAAAGAACCAATATACGATCCATTAGGAAAACTTGGATTTCAAACCTTGTAAAATCATGTTCATAGCCATCCATATCACTGAATCTCCAGAACAAAAGTCACTAATCTGTGTTACAAATAAATCTTAATGAGTGAATCAAAAGATCCAGTAAACATGTATATGGGTTCATGACTACTCAGGATTTAGACCAGTGTACATCTGATCATCTGATTGATGTGTATTAAATCTTTATGATAAACGGTAAGTTAATAAAGATATTAATTCACATCGGTTATGTCCTATATAATCTAATTATATGAAGTACATTCACTAAAATGTCTATCCACGTCAGCGATCTGGATCGAGATCATATGCATTCAAAATACTTAGCTAACTGTACTAACAATCATTCATTAAAGGTTTCATATTTTAATATGTTACAGACTATTTTATTCATTATCTATGATCTTAATCATCTTGTACTAATACAAGATCATGGTCTCATTAATGTATATGAAATTTTCAGATATTTATATTAATTATTCAATAATAATTCAGAGATTACAATCATAAGAACAATGCGCTTTTATTAATTTTCAAATAAAATATTTTTACACGTGTTTTGAGGGTAATATTCCCAACAAGCCCAAGATGTTGGTTGCTTGAGAGGCTTCTGGTCCAGTGGGCTTGTAAAACTTATTTGGATAAGCGATATTATTAAACTAGACAAAGTAGCAAGCAATAAAACCAAAAACTGATAAAGCACATAAACTATAAGACAAGTAAGATTCTTCATACCATACAAGTGCCCCTGAATAATCTAGATCGAGCCGAACAGAAAAAGTAAACGTAAAAATAAAAGACAAAAAACAAAAAACAATAGGTATCCCTTTTTAATAAGGACTATTTAGATGAAGCTTGGCATATGAAATCTGATCGAACGCTATAAAATATTAAATTGAATATGTTGTTAAAATTTCCAACTTTAGAAATACCTTTCTGACATGGTTATTCAGTCAGGATGGTCGATGGTAAAATCACATATGCGGGATTTTGTCAGTAATGCACCATTTCACTCTCAACACTTGCAAATGGATAAGGTAAAGTAGGAGTCCTAGGTGAGGGGGAGGTCTCACATTTACCCTCTGAAGCTTAAGTTAGTAAAGAGGTAGAGGAGACTGAAGTGAAGAGTAGGTTGAACGTTTGTTGCATACCTTAAAGAATGTCATTACCTTCCTTTTTATAGTGTCAGTTTAAGTAGTTGGGGTAGTTAGGATATGATTGCCTCAGGTATAGATCAAAGTTGACGATCCAATTGGCTTGGCATAGGCAGGTGATGAGGTGTGATGTCAAGATAGTCTGTCCTTCTCCTTGACAATGTACCATTTTAGCCCTCATTGGGTGGGTCGTACATAATGCATCTAATGACGCCCTAAAATAGCTAGTTGATCGACTCTTCGCCCATCGATGGTGAGCTTCATACGTTCACCATTACCTTAGCTCCTAATTGGTAGAGGTGAATTTAATGTTATTGATGACACTCTACATTTCTCGGCTTAGGTCACACCTTGATCTAGGAACTAAGTTTGAGGGAGGTGGAAACTCTCCCCACCTAAAGATTTTCCTTCTATCTAAATTTCTTTTCACCCTTCTTGGGCTTAGACAAATATGGAGTTCGTTGATCCTCAGTATCGATCCTTAGATTCATTGAGGATAGTCTCCTAAAACTTAGATTTTTGTGCTGGAATGACTTAGCTCATCTTTGGTTTCATGCATTGGAGGATAGGGCTTGTCATGGGGTTGTCGAAATCTCGTCTTCAGGTTCGTGAGGATCTCGTCTTCATGTTTGTGTAGATATCGTCCTCAAGTTCATATGGACCTTCCTTCAAGTTCGTGGGGACCTCATCCTCGAATTGTGGGAAACCTCATTCTCGGGTTCATTGGGAGCTCATCATCGAGTTTGTGGAGAGCCCTCCTCGAGTTTATGGAGCCCTTGTCCTTAAGTTTGTGGGGACCCGATCTTCGAGTTCGTAGGGACGTCATCCTCAAGTTTGTGCAGACCTCGTCCTTGTGGTTTTACCAGGATGAGAGGCAATGCTTGTTACTTGGAGCTTTTCGGCCTCGTCCTAAATGGTGTTTCCGTAGACAAGGTAGTGTGTGTCCCTTGGTGCTCCTAAAGCTCGTCTTCTGTGGTTTCACCCATGATGAACCAGTGCTCATCACTTGATACTCTTCCAGGTTTTTCCCATATGATGTCACTTCAGATTGTTCCATTGAAGCCAATTCAAATCTTACCAAATGAGGTTACCTCAGATGAACACTTGGAAAGCCTTACTATCATGTGCTGGAGTTTCAGATCATTGTAGAGGGATAACCCTTTTTAATAACTACAAAAATTAGAGAACCATTAGTGTGCTGATGGTAAGGAATATCAATTTGGTTATGTTTATCCCTAAGTTTCTTACGAACTTTTTCTGCAAAAAGATTAGGGAGACCATCAATAAATTTGGTCTTCCAATGATCACTGTGGGCATCATGATGCATGACCTTCATTAAGAATACATCCTTATACCACCTGAAATGGGTTAAAGATGGGAAACGAAGGTTCTGTAGAAGTTCTCTGTTCCTATCTGTATTAATAATTTCTGGTCCAATGAAATGGTGGATGATAGCTTGTGCTAGAAAATAACAAGCATCTTCTGTTTTAGTTTCGGTCTGAGTAAAAGGATTTATATTAATATTTGTTATAGGGAAGGTTACTCCTATAACTAGTACTAGAAAGGTTTCTAGTTAAAGGTTTTTGAAAACTAAGGTACACATTACCTCCTTATGTCTGAACAACATCTTCAATGGATTGTCTAATGATGGGTCCGGTAGGCACAACATTAGAAATTCACCATTTTCTGGAAAAGTAATTTATTCCCAAGGTATCATCATAGGGATGGCTACTTGACTGCTAAGGAGATTGGTGTTGATTCCACTACCAGTATTTATCTTTCCAAAAACCTAAGGATTTCTTCTAAATTATGTTGGAGACTTCTACCTGTGAGATGAACGGTGCCTCAACTGGAAGGCATCTCTCATGGGAGCTATTGAAACTAGCATATCCCATGGACCTGTTTATTTTCATATTTATATGAAAAGTGTGATTTTTCTATGGAACTGGGGTTATATCCACCTTAGATCACTATGTCATGTAATAGGAGATGATCTAAGTGTGGATACACGCCTACGCTGGACTCTCAACCATCTCTTTTAGAATGACAAATTAACTGAACCTCTGCACGGCCAACAGAGAATCCCACTTCCATATAACTCAAGAAATTCCTTTCTCCAGAAACAATCTCATGGGAATCAACCCGTCCATATATTTTCTTTTCATATGCATTATTATATAACATTCATGGGAGAGAATATAAATAATTTTTTAAAGAAATATTTATTTAGAACTTTAGAATAGTGTAAAGTATAATTTACACCCCTAAAATTTACAAATTATTATTTAGTTCTTAAAATTTTATTTAATATAAATTTAATCTCTAAAGTTCTGAATCATTATTAATTTGGTACTTTGTCAGGTGCTTTAGATCTGTCATGTTTCTAAGATGAGACTTTCTTGAAGAGACGACTAAAACATTTATGTTTCGCATTGACAAAACTATGGCGTGCAAAATGAGTTTTTTTTTTATATTTAAAGTCATTGTTTATTTATTCCAAACAATGTCGATTTTGTAAGTTAAGATTACGTGAATGGATGATTTTTTTTAACTTGATGGAGGGATCAAATCAATAGTGATTTGAAATTTTAAGGGCCTAACTTGACAAAAATTAAAATTTTAGGGATAAAACATTATAGCTAATGCAATCTTTGGGTGATGTTATGGTATTTTATTCTAAAATATTTTACATGTGAGGATGAAAAAATTGGTAAAGAATTGTAAATTTAAATAAAGTAAACTCCCACCAATTCCGAACCACTGATTGGTCTAGAATCTAATTATAGACCTCCAAATCATTTTGATTTTGATTTTATAGACTTCAAAACACTTAAATCCTAAGTGCCTAACTTACCCACTAATTAAACCCCATAATTTACCCACTGATTGAACCCATATTTGCAAGTACAAAAACTTAATTGAGGCTCTTTTTTCTCAGTTTAATTTTAGTGAGTTTTTTTAAAGATTGTCAAGGGATACTATCCCATATCGATTGTGGATGAAGATCTTGTTAGATTCAAAATCTCTTCGACATAAATTGTATCTCAATAAAATCTCAAAGTCTCATGTTAAATACACCAAGAATCAAATCAATAAAGAGCGGAAGCGTACCTTTCAGTTTTCTCTCTAACGATGAGATATTAAGGAGAATAGAATGGTTTCCCGCTATCGTGTGACATGTGGACCATAACCACTTATAGATAATTCATCTTTTAGCATTTCTATTTTAGCCCATCATAAAAATAGAAACTACCCTAAAGTCTCTACATATTAAAGCGCCAACAACCTATCGGATACATTAAAACCTCAATTATCCAAACTTCAGTAGATCACTTTTAATTGGGTTTAACTTTATTTGACAATCTGTAACACATAATTATTTTACACATAAGTCCAACGTTGGATTAAGGATCCAACAATCTTCCACTTGGACTATGTGTTAAACCTTATAATTATGTTTTGCCAAAAAATAACTGAACGCGTTCAACTTTACTGTCATTACCGAAATGTATCAATTACCAATCCGGTCCATCAATCATACCGACATAGGATCAAAGCATCGTTTGTTACATTAATCGTAACTCAACCCATCAATGATCACATATATCAATACAACTGAATAACATGAATTATGATGTGGATGTGTAGCATGAAAATTTTGTGTAATGTGATCTTAACATGCCTATTTTCAAATTGTCATCCGCAAATCTTAGTGAGATCAAACTATACATAAATCAGAGTGTGAATACAAAAAAAAACTTTATTTCTGTAGAAAATAACCTTAAAATATCTAAAATAAAAAATGACTGAAAAGTATGTCTATATGAAAAGAGCATCTAAAAAATAAATACAAACTCCCACTAGAACTGAATATCCTCAACTGATATGACACCCATGTGAGCAGTGTGCTCATGAAACACCTTGGGTGGCAATACCGTAGTAAGAGGATCCGTAATTATGGAGTTTATTCCGATATACTCTATAGATAACTGTCCATTCTGAACCCTTTCTTTAACAAATAGAAACTTGATGTCTATGAACTTTGACTTTGTCGAGCTCCTATTGTTATTAGAATAAAGAACTTATGATTTATTGTCACAAAATAACTTTAGTCGTCTCTGAATACTGTCCACTATGCGCAGCCCCGTGATAAAATTCTATAACCATATTCCGTGATTAGGCGCTTCATAATATGCTATGAACTCTACTGCCATGTAGAATAGGCTATAAGAGACTGTTTAGCACTTTTTCAGGAGACAGCACCTCCAACAAGCAGAAAAACATAGTTTGACGTAGATCTCATACTATCTTGGCATCCAGCAAAATCAGAGTCAGTATATCCAACGATCTCAATCTGATCCAACCTTCGAAACGTGAGCATGTAATCTTTTATTCTCTGTAAGTATCACAATACCCATTTAGCTGCTTTCCAATCGTTTATGCCTAGATTACTTAAGTATCTTCCCAACATCCCAGTCACGTAAGTACCACAATACCCATTTAGCTGCTTTCCAATCGTAATATCAGGATGTGTACAAACTTGAGCATACATTAGACTCCCCACTACCGAAGCATATGGAATCTTCTGCATTTCCTTTTTCTCAAAATCATTTTTAGGGCACTGATTGAGACCAAACTTGCCTCCCTTAGCTACAGGGGTATCACCTGGTTTATAGTCTTGCATGCCATATCTTTTAAGGACCTTTTTGATATAGATATTTTGTGATAATTCTAGAATACCCTGAGAACGATCTCATTGTATTTGGATTCTTAATACAAAAGAGGTTTCACCAAGATCTTTCATCTCAAAATTCTTAGCAAGAAATCTCTTGGCGTCATGCAATAAGCCTATATCGTTGTTGGCAAGCAGAATGTCATCCACATATAAAACCAGAAAAAAGGCTTGCTCCCACAAAACTTATGGTATATACAATCATCGACTAAATTCATCTGAAAAGTGAACGAGATGATCACTTGATGAAACTTAAAATACCATTGTTGAGACGTCTGCTTGAGTCCATAGATGGATTTCTAAAGTTTGCAAACTATATTCTTTGGATCTCCCGACACAAAGTTTTCTGGTTGCACCATAAAGATCGTCTATTCAATGTCACCATTGAGAAATGCTGCTTTACATCCATCTGATGCAGTTCAAGATTGAAATGCGCAACCAATGCCATTATAATCCTGAAAGAGTCTTTTGTGGAAACCGGAGAAAAAGTTTTTTTTATAGTCAATGCCTTCTTTCTGTGTAAAGCCATTTGCGACAAGACAAGCCTTGAATCTTTCCACATTACCTTTTGAATCTATTTTGGTCTTAAAAATCCATTTGCAACCAATGAGTTTCACACCTTCTGGTAATGGAACAACATCCCACACATCATTATCCTTCATGGACTTAATTTCCTCATTCATGGCATCGATCCACTTTTGAGAGTTAGAGCTTTCCATGGCTTGACGGAAGTTGATCGGATCATCTTCCATCACACCAATGCCAACCTCATGCTCTTGGAGAAATACAATGTAATCATCTGGCACTGCACTTCTTCTCTCTCTAGTGGACCTTCTTAATTGCATAGGTTCTTGAGGTGCTAGTGTTTGTTCTTCTGGAACAATCTCTTGAATGAGAGGTTCTTTGATATTATCTTGATGTGTTGTGTTATGAGCAATGTCGGGGACACAGTCCTGATCAATGCTAACAATACTAATGCTCTTGTAGCCCCTGGATCTTTCAGAGTATCCAATAAAATAACAACTCACCGTCCATAAGTCCAAATTCTTTTCATTAGGTTTATATGGCATTGCCTCAGCTGGACATCCTCAAACGTGTAAATGCCTTAGACTAGGTTTCTTGCTGGTCGAAAACTCATATGTGATTTTTGCAGTCGCTTTAGTTGGAGCTCTGTTAAGGATATATGCTGCAGCCTTAAGCGCTTCACCCCAGAGTGATTCTGGTAAGGTCGAATGACTACTCATACTCCTGAGCATGCCCTTTAGCGTTCTGTTTTGTCTTTCAGTAACACCATTCATAGTAGGCGAACCCGGCATAGTGTACTGTGGGATGATACTGCATTCCTTTACGAATTTAGCAAACGGTCATGGACGTTGTTCACCTGAACCATCATATCTACCATAGTACTCACCACCACAGTCAGATCTGACGCTCTTAATCCTTTTGTTGAGTTGATTCTCAATTTCAACCTTAAAATTTTTGAACATGTCCAATAACTATGACTTTTCATGAATGAGATATATGTAGCCATATCTAGAATAATTTTTATGAACGTTATAAAATATTGTTGACCATTCCAAGCCACCGAAGAGAATGACTCGCAAATATTCGTATGAATAAATTCTAAGACGTCATGAGTCATGTTGGCTTCAAATCTCCTTTTATCGGTTTTCCCTTTATGCAATTAACACAAACATCAAAATCTATGAAATCTAAGGGATCGAGAATTTCATCTGATTCAAGTCTCTTTATTCTCCATCTGGAGATGTGACCTAATCTCTTGTGTCATAACGTAGCTGAATTCTCACAGGTTAATTTTCTTTTAGTATCTCGTGTACTTAATTGCAGGGATTCTTTAAATGAAGAAATGGTTCAAGCAAATAAAGACTATCATATCTTGGTAAAAAATCGGAACCAACTGAAATTGAATCACGAAACAAACCAAATTTTCCATTTCCAAAAGAACAAACATAACCAGCTTTGTGTGAAACAGAAATAGAAATCAAGTTCCGTCTAAAGGACTGTACAATAAAAGTTTCATCATGATCCAAATAATGTCCAGTTTTTAATAATAATCTAAATTTTTCTATTGCTTCAACCTCAACTGTATTGCCATCACCTATGTAGATGAATCTTTCAGCATCATTTGGCTTTCGGAAATTCAGGCAACCGTGCATAGACACACTGATGTGAGTTATTGTACCAGAATCTATCCACCACGTGTGTCTATGAACCGAACTTAAATTAACCTCAGAATAAACCAAATTAAGAAGCATACATTTCTTACTACGCCAAGCGTGATAGTTGGTGCATTGCTTTTTCCTATGCCTTTTAGCTCCACAGAAGAAACAACCATTACCTTCTGAGTTTACCGATTTCTTTTGTTGTTTCTTATGCGATGTTGTATCCGCAACTTCCTTATCCTTTTTCTTTCTCTAGCCCTTATCCTTAGAGGTAGAGGCCAGGTAAGCCATTTCTGTCTTATCATGCTTCACTATTTCCTCTTCCTAAATACAGTGTGAGATGAGCTCATTCAGAGAACTAGTCTCTTTCTGACAATTATAGCTCACTTTAAACTGGCTAAACTGTGTCAGAAGGGATATCAAAACCAGATACACAAGCAAGTCCTTAGAGAGTTCAAGTCTTAGTGCTTTTAACCTTGAAACAATGTTAGACATTTCCATAATGTATTCCCTAATATTACATTTACTTTTATACCTCTTTGAAATTAGGTCTGACAAAAGCGTACCAATTTCTGCCTTTTGAGTCTTGACAAACCCCTTTTCAATGTCTGTAAGGAAATTCTTAGCTGTAGTTATCTTTTCAGATATAGTGCCCTTGAATGCTTCTGGAATGGCCTTCTTCATGATCAGCACACACATGCGATTTGATCTTTCTCACATTTTCATCTCCCTCTTATCGTCATAAGTACTCTTATCCATAAGAGGTGCCGGAGAATCAGTCCTTAACGTAAAATTGAGATCCATGACTCCAAGAACTATCAAGAGATTATCTTTTCAGGACTTGAAGTTCGAGCCATTTAGAACTGGAATTGAATTGATGTTGGCCGTGATACTTGCAGGAGTAATACCTGAACAAAGAACAATAAATAAATTAAGCTCACATAGATTTCAAATAACAATAATAATTCAAACAATAGTAACATGTAACCCATCCCAAGATACCGAATACTCCATTAATATTTTGACTTTAGCCAAAGTTATTAACTTGTAAGTGATGTCTTGGTGTAATAATCAAACACTGATGATAAATAACACGTCAAACAAGAAATCTTCCTTTGGGCTGATTTATTGATCACATGTAAAACTGAATAATCATCACGTATTTATTATCAGAGAAGCACATGTAATTCTGTCAAATAATTATCTTCCTTTGGCCCGATAAATATTCACATAAGTTACACGCACACATAACCTTTTATATTTCAAGACAAACCAATTTGCATAAGGAGAGTCACTTTGGCGACATGTTGCTTCAACTAATTCATCTTAAAATATATATAACATACTAGCGCTTTGATACCACTTGTTAGATTCAAAATCTCTTTCGATATTAGGGAGAATAAAATGGTTTGTCGTTATCGTGTGACCTGGGGACCATAACCACTTATAGATAATTCATCTTTTAGTATTTCTATTTTAGCTCATTATAAAAATAAAAATTACCCTAAAGTCTCTATATATTAAAAGGTCTACAATCTATCAGATACATTAAAACCTCAATTATCCAAACCTTAGTAGATCACTTTTAATTGGGTTTAACTTTATTTGATAGTCCGCAACATATAATTATTTTACACATAAGTCTAACGCCGGATTAAGGATCCAACAGATCTGTCTGTGCTTATATATCTATTGAACATCTCCATCTAATTCTAATTAATTTTGGATTAGAATCTGACAAAAATAAAATCAAGTAGTTAGTTTATTCGTGGTGTTTCTTCTATTTTGGCATATAAGATTTTTCACATTTTTATTACTATAAAGTCCACAATGTACATATGGGAATAAGTATTAAAGACATAAAAAATGCTGGAACTCAAGAATAATAAGAATCTTGAAACTTTAGTGATGATTGTACGTTGAAATAGCTTAAGATGAGGTGCTACCTGAGGCCAGTAGATATTGATTCAATCAAAACAAGTTGATCAATTCATTGAGTGGATAGAAAACTTTATTTCAACTGTTGATACTATTTTAAAATAGAGCAATAGTTAGAGTATAAATAATTTAGAAGTTTTTAATTTACTTATTTGATTAAGATTTTATTCTTTTCGGCGATGAAAAAATATATTTAATTCTTCACAATTGAGACAAAAAACTGAAATTTAAATATTTTTAGAAACACCTCTTCGAAAATCACTCTTGACTGATCCACCATATAATTTATGGTACTGATCTATTCTGTTGTGAACACAAATAAAATTACCCACATCTACATGATATGGATTTTCAGTTTTACTCATTTTACAGAGACATACGCATATTCAATCAAATCAGGACATTTTTTTCTCAATATTCAGGCATGCTTAACATGGCCTAGACAGAGTCCATAAGTTAGGCAAAACTACAACACTATATGTTTCGATTTTATTAGGCCGAGAAGCAGCTGAAAATAATATCATCACTGAGACCAGCAGAGCCCAAAATGCCACTCTCTATCCTCAATGCTTGAATCCTAGCTTTCTTCTCCTTGTCAATCCTCCTCGTGGAGTCTGACATTATATCGGAACATTTTCCGTTTGAGGCGGCTGCTTTTTTCTCGATCCGACGTTTAATTACGTACTCTTCGGGAATAAATACGTCCATGAGCAGTCTAGCTAACCAAAGGTGGAATCTAAAATGTGTGATGAATTTTGATGTTTTGAGCTAAAAATAAGCTTTTGTCTAAGACATTTATAGGGAGAAATTAAGACAGGGGATGGTGGGATACCATGGGCTTGTGTCCCATGTTTTTGTTCTTAAACAAGCTGATGTTATTGGTTTCCGAGAAGCTTTTTGGCCTGGATTTGTCAATATCACTGCTGCAATTTATAGTTACATTTGCAAGACAGATTTGCCTTCCGTACAAGTGTAAGATTCATATCATTCCTTTTTTTTATACCATTCATAGTCCGGTGGTGTTTGAATATTCTCATCCAAAAAATTAGTCTTTTGAGGTGTGATTATTAATTGACCATAGTCTCTTTCATAATTATTGTGAGATCTCAATAATATATCTCGTCACATATCAGATCTTGAGTCAGACCATCATTAAGTTGAGTCGATTTGATACACGCATATTGGATTATGAGTCAAATAACGAACGATTCACTTCATCCGGATTGAACTAGAGATTTATTGACTAATTCGAAGTCTGACTCTAATATAAGTGTTAGACAACGTTGAATCTTTTCAACTTCAAAAATCTAACCTTTGAGAAAGAGAATTGAATAATTTTTAGGCGGGAAAGAAATTAGACGGGACCAGAAAGGAAGAGATAAATACATTGAACAAGGACAAAAGATTTACCAACCCATAAATTAGTCATTGTTAAACCAAAATGTATGACACAATCAGCATCAGCATGAAGTGCAGCAACTTCATCCACGCAACAACTACCATACGAAGTTTGTCTTAGAGCAGTCACGGCTCTGGTTGAATCCTTCAGAAGCTGGTCTGAAAACTATAATGCAAAAAAGAAGAATATTAAAATAAAAACATGAAGCTTGTGTTCAAAGCATAGTAGTTAATTTTGTTTTGATTTTTTTAAAAAAGGAAACGTTTTGAATATTTTGGTGTTTCTATACGTCATTTTGAAAAAAAATTCGATCATCTAAAATAATGTTATAAAATTTATTATATATAATTAAACTAAGAAAAAAATTGAATCAATAGATTATATCATGCAAATAATACATAATTATTATTAAAATTCAACAAAACATCATATTATGACATTAAAATTCAACAAAAATATCATATTAAATAGCATTATCATCATGAGACACAAATGTTCAACATCACAACTAATTTGCTTGAGTTTCATCATCATCATCCTCATTAAACTTTGTAATTTAGGAGTATCTCCACCAAACTGATCACCATACCTCTGCAAAAAAAACATGTTGAGATTAAATTCAATTAAAACAACATAAATTCATATGAGCATTTCGGCCGAAATAGACCAAAATTCCAGGTGAAAAATTACAACCCCCTATTTCGTTTTGGTTCCTCGCCGGAACCAAAATGTTTTGGCCATTTTAGCCGAAACAAAACAAAATTATCAACTATGGTTCAAGGGCATATCTAAAGCTTATATTCAAACAATCAAGCATAACTACCAACTAGAAGTTTCGAGGCTATACGATGATCACAAAGGTTTCGTTAACTAAGTTGATTTGATGAAATATATTTTAAGAAATCATAACTACTAACTTTGTTTTGGAAAAATTACCAATTTGGTCATCATAGTTTGTAATTGTTTTCAATTTGGTCATAGTAGTTTAAAAGTCTCAATTTGGTCATCCTAGTTTACTTAACATTTCAATATAATCCTACGTCACCCTCCATTAATGGACACGCTGGCATAGCACGTTAAGTATTGACGTGGCAGTTAAACGATAGCGTGGAACATTAATTGATGACGTGACATAATGATACATTTTTCAACTCACCTATTATCAATTACTTTAATAAAAATATCTCTTTTTTTACTTAAAAATATATTTACTTTTACTTTTACTTCTCTCCATCCACTTTCTCTCTCCCCTCACTCCTCCCCTTAAGACTCCATTTTTGTGAAACGAAGAAAGCTTTGTCACTTCCTGTTGCAGTGTGAGCTTCGTCTCTTCAGTTTATTTCATTTTTTTATGTAGGTTATCTCTGAAGAGGTTTAGAAGAAGAAGAGAAGAATTCTTGAACAACAAAGAAGATGCTGAGAAGGAAGAAGGTTGAGAAAGAAAGATATCATTAACATTTGAGAGAGAGAACAAATAGATAAGAGGGGAAAGAAGAATAATAGCTAATTTAGAGGGAAAAGATAAGAATGCCCCTAAACTAACAAACTAATCACTTAACATCCCCGCACAAAATTATCCTCCGGTCAAGGATAAGTTTATCACAAGAAAATTGAAACTGTTTTACTAGTAGTGGCCTAGTGAAAAGGTCTGCCAATTGATGTTGGGATGAAATATGTTGCACTAAAAGATCTTTCTTCATGACTCTCTCTCAGAAAAAGTGGTAATCAATCTCGACATGTTTAGTTCGAGCATGTAAGACTTGATTTGATGCCAAGGAAATCGTTGAAGTGTTGTCCAATAGATGACTAGAGCCTTTGTTTGATAAACTCGAAAATCCCTCAAGATTTGTCTGATCCAACAGAGCTCGACAACAACATTTGCCAAAGACTTGTACTCAACTTCTATTGATTATCTAGCCATGGTCTTTTGTTTCTTGATACTCCAACTAATGGCATTTGAGCCCAAAAAAATCACGAAGCCAGAAGTGGACTTCCTATCAGATGGGTCCCATGCCCAATCCGAGTCACTAAAAGCCTGCAATGAGAGATTACATAGTTTAAACATTATTCCATAATCCAAGGTGCCTATAAGATATCTTAAGATGCGATTGACAACAACAAAGTGTGCTGTAGTGGGAGAGTGTATGTATTGGCATACACGGTTGACAGCAAAACTCAGATCAGGCCTAGTAAGTGTAAAATATTGAAGAGAACATACAATGCTTTAGAGTTATGTCAGAAAATGGGGTGCCAACATGACTGTATAAGGGAGTTTTAGAGGAACAAGGAGTTTTACATGGCTTAGAGTTTAACATACTAGCATTTTGAAGTAAGTCAGTAGCATATTTTTTTTTGTACAAAAATTCCAGAAGCATTTCTTGTGATTTCTAGACCTAAAAAGTACGTAAGGTTGCCTAAATCTGTCATATCAAAATCTTGCTTCAACCCATGCACAATATGATCAATATGTTTGTCATTAGTCCCACTAATGACGATAATCATCAACATAGAGTAAAATATAGGTAATGGAAGAAGGAGTAACACAAACAAACAAAGAATTATGAGCTTGAGAGGCAGAGAAGCTAAGAGAAAGTAGATGACTAGTGAACTCAAACCATGCTCTAGGGGCCTGTTTTAAACCATATAAAGATTTATGCAACTTGCAAACATAGGTAGGATGCTTAGAATCAATGAACCCTTGTGGTTGAGACATGTAAACTTCCTCAGCCAAACTACTGTGTAAAAAAATATTTTTAACAACAAGTTGTCTAAGAGACCAGCCAAAGGTACTGGCTAAGGAGAGTAAGATTAAAACAATAGGTTTCTTTATGACAGGGCTAAAGGTTTCACCGTAGTCTAAACTGGCTTGTTGTTGGAAACCTTTAGCAACTAACCTAGCCTTATGTCGAGCAATAGTGCCGTCAGGATTGTATTTAAGTTTATAGACCCATTTACACCAAACTAAGTTCTTATCAGGATGTAAAGGTACAATGGTTCAAGTTTGTTGAGACATAAGGGCATTATATTCATCATCCATGGCATGATTCTAAGCAGGGATCCTAGATGCAATAGAGAAGGATGTATGTTAAGTTTAAGACCTATTAAGTTTAAGACCGGTTAAGTGAGGGACTAACAACACGTAAAGCTTTCCTTTTATGAATACCAGACTTTGATCGAGTTTGCATAGGGTGAAGGTTTTGTGTGTGAGTGCCAGTATAATTAAGACAAGATTGAGGCTGAGTAATATTGAGATCGACAGGCAAATGAGAAGATAAATCAGGGAAAGCAGTAGTAGAATTCACGACAGGAGCATCTATATCAGTGTGTAAAATAGAATCAGAACCAACATGACCAACTAAGTCACTACTTGGTAAAGTAGTAAGTGAATCAGATGCAATAACAGATACAGCAGTGGCAGAACCAGTCTCAAAATTTAAATCAGTATTTAAATCAGAAACATATGTGAATTCAGGCTCAGTAGTGGTATGATTATTATAAGATGGAGTAGCAGTATTAGATCCAAAACCAGGAACAGAAGGAATATTAGCATAAGTAGATAAATTATTAGATGAAGAAGGATAACCTGGAACAGAATTTGGTTGTTTTAAGAGAGGAAGAAGAGTGTGATACATGTTTTGAGGAACTTAGAGTGTGGATGAAACCTGTGTACTTGGAGTAGCCATTTGGGTAGAAAAAGGGATGACAATGTTCTCAAAGAGTACATGTGTCGATGTGTAGTATTTCTTAGAATGTATATCATAACATAAATAGTCGAATATAGCCTAATACACCTTGAAGGACACTAGATCATCCCATCAATATAGTTGAATACCATATGGGATTTAAGAATGGAAGAAATTTGGTATTTCTAGAGAAATATAATTTAATGAATCTAATCAAATTGAGATTAGATTACAAATGTTAGAGAGAAGAAAAATAGGAGAGTGAGAGGTTGATTCTACCATAACCGTGAAATTTAAGGGTGAAGAGTTAGGGGTATGATTTGGGGAAGATGAGGAAACGGGTAAAGAGTGAGTATTTTTTTGAGGATTACTTTTGGGAGCACGTTGTTCCTCTGAAGTTTCTTGAGCAACGGTGGACATATTTTCTGTGTTCTCTGCCATGGATTTTATATGCGTGTCAACATAGCTTTGACACCGTGAAGAGTTTTAGAAGAAGAAGAAGAGAAGAATTCTTGAACAACAAAGAAGATGCTGAGAATGAAGAGGTTGAGAAAGAAAGATACAATTAACATTTGAGAGATAGAGTACAAACAGATAAATACTGAGGGGAAAGAAGAATAACAGCTACTTTAGAGGAAAAATATAAGAATGCCCCTAAACTAACAAACTAATCACTTAACAATCTTGATGTTCTTCAGTCAACCAACAAAGTAATTTAAACACGATTCAATTAGAAGTTCAACATGATTTAGCCTTGCCCCAATCGATTAAACACGGTTCAATTAGAAGTTCAACATGATTTAGCCTTGTCCCGATCGATTCGAACCAATTTACAGAAAAAATGGAAATATTTGAACTGATATATTCAGTTTAGTAAATGAATAGATCGATTCAAACCTGCTTCGAAGAGAAATGAACAACAAAAATGACAAATTTTACATGGAATAGAATACCAAAAAGGTCGACCTGAGTAAGAGAAAGAACCCACTTGCTTCAAGGAGAATGCCCGAGAGAGATGAGTTCGTGAAGCCTTCAGAAGATCTGCGATTCTTTACCAAATGCCGAGAGTTCGTGAAGCAACAAAGCTTCATGAAGCTTTCAATGAAGTTGGAGAGAGATGAGGGATGGGGGAGAAAGAAAAATAAAAAAACGTAAAAAAAGGTGAGTTGGAATGAAAAAAAGTTAAAAATAATAGGTGAGTTGGAAAAATAATATGAGTCTCACTCATGGCACGTTATCATTTACTGGACATGTCATCATTTAACTGTCACATATTCACTTAACACGCCATGTCAGTGTGTCTATTAATGAAGGGTGGCATAAGGACAATATTAAAATATTAAGTAAACCAGGATGACCAAATTAAGATTTTTTAAATTACGATTACCAAATTGAAAATTGTTGCAAACTACGATAGTCAAATTGATAATTTTCCCTTTATTTTGTAAAAAAATCTAAAAATAAGTAACTTTTAAAGTTATTTCTAAATTTAAGGTAGTTTTAAACACTTAGAAAAT
Source organism: Datisca glomerata (assembly GCA_003255025.1). Taxonomy (NCBI): domain Eukaryota; kingdom Viridiplantae; phylum Streptophyta; class Magnoliopsida; order Cucurbitales; family Datiscaceae; genus Datisca; species Datisca glomerata. Next base: position 104,426 of record QANY01000230.1, on the reverse strand, counting down.
CATCTTTACAAAATACGATTTTTAGTGAACAAAATCATCTTTGTAAAAAATGATCTGTAGGGCTCTGTAAAAGACAATTTGAAGCCGTTTGTAAGTAATATTCGTTGGAAAGGCGGTAGGTTCCTACAAATCGTATAAAAAACAATAACGGCTGGAAAGAGACCACCTTCTCATTTTTTTTATGTGACTTTTTTGAGAAAATAAAATTCCTACAATTAAAATATGTTCAATCAATTTCAAGGTACAAAGGGCTCATACGAAGCAAACAACAAGACAATCAACAAAATGCTAAGGCTCCAACGAACCAACTGGCAATGAAGAGCTCGAAAATCAGCACCAATGACTGGATGTGCGAAGAAGCCGCACATGTTAAGGGAAATGATGGTGGCTCTGAGAGTGATCAGGAATTACCAGAAAGGTCAGAAACAAAGCTTTTCATTATGAGTAATATCGATTTATCAGTAATCAATTTGCCAGAAATTGAAGAGACAACGAAACAAAGAAAAAGAAATTTCAATAAAACGAGAGCTCTAACAAACATGCATTTCATTATCCCTAAAAATTAAAAAACCCCTTACCAAAAAATCCCACAAAGCCCAGATAAATCCCTCACTTTCTATGGATTATGAGTTTTATCCCCTTACCAAAAGATCCTACAAAGCCCATATAAATCCCTCTTTCTATAGATTATGAGTTTTATCTCTTTATATCTCCATCTCCACCTTTACTAAATTATGGTTGATCATCAAGAATATATCATTTTTAAAAAAATAAATAAAAAATAGTCAATGATGGAAAAAAAATAAAAAACAACCACCCAAGTACCAAGAAAAGAAAAAAATCCCGTGCGAAAAAATAATCCTTCACGCGCACCAACGAAGTTTTGAATTTTTGTCTGCAAAATTTATATTATATATATATAATATAGTACAAAAATCACGCGAGTATATATAATATGTACTGTATACATAATATAAACTACTCAAATTTTGAGCAGCGGTGTTCGTGGCGCGGATTTTTTCCACCTGAAAATCCATTTTTTTAAAAATTGCGCTAATGAGTTATTTTTTATGTTTTTTATACTTGTGGTTATTTTTGATGATTTTTTAAATTGATGAACATTGCTAATTAAATTATCTATTTGATATGAACCCACTAGGCGACATGCCCTAGTAACCTGATAACAATAATGGCTCAAGAACCAAATGATCGATTTTTAAGAAGAAGAAACCTGACCCTTTTTCTATGACACGACGAGAACCTTAGGTATAAGAATAAGACCCAAATTGATGCTTCGAAAAGAACTAAAGGTATGGTTTAGATGTCACACTCAATAACGAGAATGAAAAGTGAGTTATAAGTTTTGGTTTTAGACGCCACAAGAATATTCTTGATAAATCTGAATAATTCTAAGAAAAACCAAAGACAAAACTCTCATAAAGAAATTATATTGATCAAAGATGTTCAATACATTATGAAATCATGCTTAAATAGAAAAAAACTAGAAGCTTAGAGAATCATAAAGTGTTTAGATATTCTAAACTAAATTTAAAATATAAAGAAATACTAATTACAATAAATAAGGAACTTGTAATCTACTCAAAAGACTCCTATTGGCTGTCCACTTCATCTTGTATAAATTAGGATATTTTAGTGTAGGCAAGTTTAGTATTTGCACCATGTAAGTGCTAGCCACATTAGTACAACTTTCCCCCATCAATAATCATACTACACACTTTATCATTAACTAGACATCTAGTATGAAAATACTTTCTCGTTGTACATTCTCATCTTCTTTGGCTATGGCACTAAGAGCCCTTCTTGTCACCAAAAGTTCACCATCAACCGGTTCTTCAATGTCACATGCATATTCTAGTGGTGGCATGGATTCTTCTTTGGATTCACTTTTGATTTCTACATTCTTGCATTGCAATGATGGTATCTTCATCTTAATGTTACCCAAATTGTTATCCATACTCTCACCAAACCTGTCTTCTGTATTTCCAAGTCGGAATCACATATCTCCATCCCCACAGCCTAATCTGCCCATGTGATAATATCGATTCTCTTCATAAAAAAATTTCCATAAATTCTTCCTCATACTCAACCCTAGGTGATCATCTCTTCCCCCGATGCCCCATAGGAGCTCTAGGTTGCTCCACTCGTGTTTCCATCCGATCAATCCTCTCATGCACTCGTTCTAGCCCATCTCCTAACATTCTTTTCAATTTACCCACTAACGCCTCCATATGTAACTTCGACATGCCACCTTCCGCCATTCCTCCACTACCATTGTTGTTTGACATACTTGAAAGAGAGTAAGATTAGTAGAAAAAAAATGAAGGACCTCACAATGTCTCCTTCACATGTTTACACTCAAATTTTGAGGTTCACTCAATTTCTCTCGTGTTTCTTTCAAAATATTCGACTTTTATCCTCTCATTTTCTCACACACTCTTGCCTTTTACCACTCTTAATTTTCTCTTTTGGTTCTTGATAAAACTAACAAATGAATCTTGAATTTTCAAGCAACAACCAAAAGACCTAAACAAATCAAATACTATGAGAAGATAAGGAAGGAAATAACTAAGGGATAAAATTAGAGATAAGGAAACAAAAGGAGATCAACTTATATTATATTTCTCTTCTTTTTTTTTACTGAAGATAAAATATGATAAGATAAGGTAAGATAATGATAAGATGAGATGAGATAAGATAATGATTAGATAAGATAAGATACAATATGAAAAAAAAAGATAAGATAAGTTATGACAAGATAAGATAAGATGCTAAGATGATAAATAAAATAATGGAAATTTGAATTCGAAATTTGAAAATATTTAGATGAAACTGTGCTGAAAATTTAAATGCCTCGGGTAGTGATCAAAACAATGGAATCGGGCTTCACAATTCACGTACAAATTGCAGGTCTAAAAAATTCATTCAATTTGATATGCAATAATGACTATTTCAACACCTAGATAAAAAATTATGATCGTTTTTCAGAACCACCATCAAAATCAGAAAAATAAAGCAGAATTAAATCTGAATCTAGAGAACCAAAAGCTCTGATACCAAATTATATGAACCCACTAGGTGACCTGCCCTAGAAACCCAATGACAATGATGATTTAAGAACCCAATGATCAATTTTAAAGAAGAAGAAACTCCAATCCATTTTCTACGACAGAAAGAGATCGTTAGGTATAAGACTTATTACCCAAATTGATGTTTTGAAAAGAACCAAATGTATGGTTTAGATGCCACATTCAAGAACAAGAAGGAAAAGTGAGTGATAACTCTAGATTTTATACGCCACAAGAATATTATTGATAAGTCTGAAAAGTTCTAAGAAGAACCAAAGATAAAACTCTCACAAAAAAATTATATTGATCAAAGATGTTCAATACATTGTGAAATCGTGCTTAAATAGAAAAAAACTAGAAGCTTAGAGAGTCCTAAAGTGTTTAGATAATCTAGACTAAATTTAAAAGATAAAGAAATACTAAATGCAATAAATAAGGAACTTGTAATCTACTCAAAAGACTCATATTGACTATTCACTTATAGGTTAGGATTGTCAAGTTGTCTTGCTTCCCTGTCATCCTTTAAAATGCCAAGTCATGCTCCATGCGGGCTACCACGTTGGACTCCACATCATGTTCCACGTAGACTGCCATGTTGGACACTACGTCATGCTCCATGTATATTGTCAAGTTGGATGCCACATCATGCTCCATGCGGACTGCTATGTTGGACGCCACGACAAGTTCCATGTAGGCTGTTATGTTGGACGCCACATCATGCTCCACGTAGATTACGAGGTTGATAAGTCTAACTTCTTTTTTTCTAAAATTAGACATCTCCGCACTTGTTTGGGCCTCCACTTGCTCCACTAGCCCACTGAGTGATTTAGCAATTCTCTTTGCTCTAACTCTTATGATTGGACCGTTTGGTACTTGAAGTGGATCCATCCTTTGATGTTGTGCAACCGAATCATTATCACTATCAGATACTAATTCTTTTAATTTCTAAATAACAAAATAAAGAAGCCCAAAAAATATTATCTAAAACCCAAATAATAAACACCCAAAAAACCTTTTCTCAGTAACTCTCTCTCCTAGAAAGATTGTGTCCCACTAATTCTCTCTTCCAAAAAATCATTCCCCATTGACTACTCCCAACCAAATCAATTTCCTAGCTTTTACTATCTTGTCTCCATGGTTTTCTCTCCGCTTCTAATCTGACTATCGACGTCACGAGGAGGTGAAGTGATACAAAGAAGCAAAAAAGAAATTTCTCAGTTCTACTGAGGGATGAAGATTTGAGAAGGTTTTGCTTTACTTTTAGACTAAAATGCAAATTACACCGTTTCACTTTCAAAATTTGTAAGATACACCATTACACTTCATAAATGACCAATTTACTGCATGTAGTTTTCACTTTTCCCCAAATTGGTCCCTGGCTTACAGAAGACTTTAAATGACAAATGGAATGACATAACTACAGCAAAATACAGTGCAATTAGGGCTTGTTTGGTAGCTCATACAGTAAAGTACTAAAGGTAGGATAAATACTATATAGTATTGTCAGACGTTTGGTAAAAATATGGAGTCCTTACAAGCTAATTTAGTCCCATCCACATGGGATAATTTAGTCCCGTCCTTTTAGGGGGACTACACGAGATTAAGAAAAATAAAGTTGAAGACTCATGGAGACCAACAACCACACGAAGCTTCGTTCCTGCCGGTGAAGCTTCGTTCCCACCGGTGAAGCTTCGTTCCCGCCGGTGAAGCTTCGTTCCCGCAAAAGTAGCCTTTCCCTCTTTCATCTCTCTGTTTTTCTCCCTCTCTATCTTTCTATTTCAATTTTCTCATTGTTTTGCCCAATACTCCCATCCCAACAATGGAAATTACAGAAGTTATTTGAGTTTCTTGCATTTTTAATTTGATGGTGATCTCCCCTGCAATTTGGGTTTCTTGCATTTTTATCTGAAGAGAAATTTTTTTTTGCTGTTGGTCTTCGTTTGGCTGTGTTATTGTGCATCTGTTCATTCTTTTTCTTTTCCCATGTGTTATTGATTGTTTTATTTGTGTTTGCATTAATCACTTTTCCATGAAACTTTTTTTAGTATATTAATTATTGTTATAATTGAATTGATTAGTTGAAAGTTACTATATATTATATAGCATGAATTACATAATTTATTTTATAGTTGAAAATGTAAAATAACATGTTAATGAGTTTTAAATAGACTTTTACGGATTAAATCATGACGAACAATTTTACAATCTAGTACTATGATATGTTAAACATTATATAAGTGTTACAATTTTTAACTAATATAACATTAAATATTAAATAATATTATTTAATTCAATATAATATAATACAGTACAATATAACGTGACATATTTAATACAATATTACCCTGCACGAACCCTTAGCAGCCTGCGTGATCCTCGATGCAGCAAAATACAGTGGGTTTTCGTCAAAAGCACAAGACTACCTTTCATAAATAATGGACTCCATTTCACAAAAGCAAGCAAATCGCCTGCTTCAGAACAGGAACTTACTGTTCACCACCTGATAAGCCGCTTTCCTTAATGATTTATGCTTGAATTTCTCCAGTCTTTTATGTGAACTCCTTAATTGTGAAAAGTATTTACAGGGATAAATGATCATAAAGAATAAGGAAAGGACAAGTAATAAAAAATTAATTAACACATGACGATGAAGAGGAAGAAGAAGCACAGGGAGGCGAAGACAATGACACTAAATCTGCAATCAAGTGTACAGAGGATGAGGAACCTGCCCTTAGAGGGCCTGATTGCGCAGTGAGGAGCACGAAAAAGCTAGAGAATTATGACCCAGAAAAATCTGATTGACTTAGAAAAGAAAGGACTTGTGCCTTCCTTTTTCTACTAAACATTTTCTGTGAGAGAGGGATCAATTTAGAGAATTGCTCGGTGTGTCATTCCGTCTACACTGTCAGATTTTTAACAAATTCTCCTTTAATTTCAATAATGGTTCGGCTTAGAAAAACTAACAACGATTCATATTTAAGAAAAAAAGTAACATTTATTCATGTTGGAGAAAAATAAATATGATTGATAAAAAATATCAAAGGTTTGGGTTTAGAAAAAATAGCAACGATTCGGATTTAGAAAAAATAGCAACGATTCGGGTTTAGAAAAAATAACAACATTTATTCATTCTGGAGAAAACTAAATATGATTGATAAAAAATAACAACGGTTCAAGTTTAAAAAAATAGTAACATTTATTCATGAATGAGAAAAATAAATATGATTGATAAAAAAAAGCAACGGTTCAATTTAGAAAAAATAGCAACGGTTCAGGTTTAGAAAAAATAACAACATTTATTCATGAATGAGAAAAATAAATATGATTGATGTTCGGATTTAGAAAAAATAAAAACCGTTGGTTTTTAGAAAAAAATAGCAACGGTTCGGGTTTAGAAAAAAATAGCAACATTTATTCATGCTAGAGAAAAATAAATATGATTGATAAAAATAAATATGTTGTTTGACATACTTGAAAGATAATAAGATTAGTAGAAGAAAAATTAAGGACCTTACGATCTCTCCATCACGTGTTTACACTCAAAATTTGAGGTTCACTCAATTTTTCCCCCCGCTCATGTTTCACATAATATATATGGTTTTTACCCTTTTATGATCTCACACACTCTTGCCTTTTATCACTCTTATTTTTCTCTTTCGTTTCTTGATCAAACTAACAAACGAATCTGAAATTTTCAAGTAACAACCAAAAAACCTAAACAAATCAAACACTATGAGAAGATAATAAAATGAAACAAATAAGGGATACAATTAGAGATAAGAAAACAAAATGAGATCAACTTATACTATCCTTTTTTTTTACAGAAGATATGATAAGATAAGATAAGATAAGGTAAGGATGAGATGAGGAAAGATGAAATAAGAAAATATATGATAAGATAAGACAATGATAAGATAAGATGAGATAAGAAATGATATGATAAAATAAAACAAGGATAAGATAAGATGAAATTAGAAAAGATATGATAAGATAAAATGAGATTAGAAAATATATGATAAGACAAGACAATGATATTATATGATAAGATGAGATAAGAAAAGAAAAGTTATGACAAGATGATCTATGATATGATAAGATGAGATAAAATATTATATGCAAAGATATGATAAGATAAGATGATAAGATGATAGAATTCTATCTTTAATTTAATGTTCAAATTCATATTTGTAGAAGATAGAGATGATATGTGATAAAATGATAGCTAAAACAATGGAATTTCAAATTTGAAATTTGAAATTCTGAATTTTTAGATGAAACTGTGCAGAACAATTAAACACATCAGAAAGTGATCAAAATAATGAAATCTGGCTTCGCAATGCACGTACAGGATTGTAGGTCTCACAAATATGTTCGATTTGATATGCAATAATGACTATTTAGACTCACGAATTAAAAGTTATGATCATTTTTTAGAACTACCGTCAAAATCAGAAAAAAAAAATCAAAATTGAATCCGACTTTAGAGAACCAAAAGTTCTGATACCAAATGATATGAACCCACTAGGCGACCAGCCTGAGAAACCCGATAACAATAATGATTTAAGAACCCAAGGATGGATTTTAAAATAGAAGAAATCTTGACCCGTTTTCTATGGCACGAAGAGAACCTTATGTACAAGACCTAAGGAAAAGTGAGTGATAAGTCTAGGTTTTAGACACCATAAGAATATTCTTGATAAGTCTGAAAAGTTCAGAATCGATCAGCCATGGTTACCAAGGTGATATTTTGAGGACAAATCCTTCTCAAGCGGGGGAGAGAATGATGAGGATCTCATTGCACAACCACAAAGGATGGATCCATTTCAAGTACTAAGAGGCCAAATCACAAGAGCTAGAAAAAAGAGCATGGATGAAGCATTCAATAGGAGTATGACGTCAAGCATGGCGTGGAGCATGACATGGAGTATGAAAGCCTACATGGAGCATGACATGCCGTCCAACATGGCAGCCTACATGGAGCATGTCGTGGCGTCCAAAATGGCAGCCCACATGGAGCATGATGTGGCATCCAACATGGAAATGACATGGCATTACACATGGAGCATGATTTGGTGTTCAATATGGCAGTCCACGCGGAGCATGACATGGCATTTTAAATGATGACAATGAAGCAAAACAATTTGACAATCCTAACCTAGAAGTGGATAGCCAATAGGAGTCTACTAGAGCATGACACCTTGACAATCGTAACCTATAAATGGACAACCAATAAGAATCTTTGAGGTTTGTCCCCTATTTCAGATTTATCAAGAATATTCTTGTGGCGTCTAAAACCTAGACTTATCACTCACTTTTCCTTCTTGTTCTTGATTGTGGCGTCTAAACTTGGTTCTTTTCGAAGCATCAATTTGGGTTTTAGGTCTTATACCTAAGGTTCTCTTTGCGTCATAGAAAATATGTTAGGGTTTCTTGTTCTTTAAAATCGATCATTGGGTTTTGAACCATCATTATTATTGGGTTTCATCATAAAACGACGGTGATGTTTGTATCATTAATGAGCTTTTTGTATATTTGTATATTCGGTCATGGATTTCGTTTTGCTTTGGATGGTTAAAAAAATAACAATAATTTTCATAAGTCAGTTTCGTCCTTGGTCTCTTGCCATGAATGAAAGTAAAAAAATTAGACAAAGATGTGATTCTTTAAAAATGGTGAAGAAAGTGGTTTTCTCATTTCTAGAAATTATTGAGTCTCTACTTGGTAGAAGAAAAACTGCATGCTGGCAAACACTTGAAAGTATTAAACATAAAAAGGGCAACAAGTATGGTTGCCTGTGTTTTATTCTTGGTTTATATCTTTCAAGAAAGTGGTTGAAAGGTTTGGAAACATTTTATCCATCTTCATCTTCACAAAATTTCTGGTTTATTTTCAAAGGAAAATGGTGGTTCCTAAAAAATGGCAAAAGAAAGGGAAAACATTGTACTGTTAAGCCAAAATCGAGAGGAAATGGATTGAGCTCCTCCTCATCTCGACGGTTTATGTAGAAGAGGGGAAGAGGGAGAGCCCCTCTCCCAAGGCGTTAAAGACATCTGCGCCTGCTGGTCTGAAGATACTAGCGCTTGCTGGTCTGAAAACACCAACGCCTGCTAGTCTGAAGACATCAATGCTTGCTGGTGTCAGCATCTCAGGGCAGCCCACGCCAGCACTTGCTAGTGTCAGCGTCTCAGGCCTGGTCCCGAGGCATTGAAGACACCAGCACCTGCTATTGTCATGCGTGAGGATCCTCATGCCTCATCCTTAGGCGTGGGAAGCCCCTCACGCCTGATCTCTAGGCGTGAGGAGTCTCCATGCCATTTATCAACAAAAGGGGCCCTAAAGACTTCTATAACTTGTTACATAGTCTGAGATTTCTCTTAGACGTACTGTCTGAAAATATTTCTTAATTTTCCCAGTACTTTTTAATGGTCCAGCGGAAGTTTGCGCTGCTTAAGATGGACAATGGTTGAAATTTTTCATGAAGTTGGTCTAGTTAGTCACTGCATGGAAGTTCCAACAACTACTCATCTAAAGACGATGAAGTTAATTTGTTGGTTATGTTAAAGATATAACCAAATCTGGATTGTTCTACTCATGTTTTGATGATTATAAGCTTGTTGATTATGACAATAGCGATTTGGATAAAATAATAAGCATAATTAGATCCATTTTCTTTGTAGAGAACCTTGTTTTTACTTGAACGCCAAATAAGAACCAGGTGATACACTGTTCACATATGAAGTAGAATATGTAGTTACTACATCATGTGTTTGTCATGCCATTTAGCTCAAAACTTGTCAAAGGAGCCGAGCGAGCGAGCCAATTAAGATATGTATTGATAATAAAACAATGATTACTTTAGTTAAATCTATGCAGTTTATAAGGAAATTGACAACGCGGTAAAATCCTGAATCTTGAATCTTTCTAGTGAAACTATGATAGCAATCATCCAAAGTATATTAAAATACCAACTTCTTATAACATGCTTCAAAGCCTCAGGAGATCAGGAGACATTCTTTGATTCTCTCGAATATCCAACCAATACCAAATGGGTGGGTATTTGAATCATTCTCACACATTTTCTCCAGAACATAAAGTACTAGAAAACCATAGGAGAAATTTTTTCAATCTTTTTCAAAAGCAATGATGAACTTAAAAGGTTATGTGTAACGCCTTGATTCTCGATAGTTAAACATGCATGTAATTTCATAATTTAAAATCACTAATTTAGTTTAAACCCTAATTTGAGAAAAATCTCAAATTGAAAACCATAATAGAAAAACTTTAACATTAAATGGCAAAAAGCATTAAATTGTCACGACTTATTTAATAAACTGTAATAAATGTCATATTAAACTTCATAATTACACTATAATAATAAAATAACGATATACGTTCTTATTATTTATTTGCAGGATGGATGGATACATCAAGCCCACAAGTCGTTAGAATGACACAACGCTCAAATAAGAAGTTGTGTTCAAGCTTGATTGTTATGCCTTTAACATGAGATTCATGTAATTATGGATGCATGTCATTGAGAGTGACATGTCAAGATTGAACATGTGGAGTCTAAATATACCCACGTGACGCCTGTGTGGCATAACGATAAACTTCACAGGATCTATGACTAAACATACTTGAAGTTGACAGTTCCTAAAGTGTAGTATATGTCTTCGGACTTAGTGACAAACGTTTGAAGACCCTTCCTTGCCTGGGAACAATCTGGACTTTCTATCGACAGAGATTTTTTGATTTATTAGTTAATTTATCACAGAGATTTATAGACTTATTATCGAGCTCATCATGGAGATATCCAAATTATCCACTGACTTATTATAGATTTTTTAGATTTATCAATCAACTTATTATACGGGTTTCTTCACTAATTATCTTTATCTGACTCATATTGAGGGGAACATATCAATATATACATATTCTCTGTGACGTATTATACACTATCATTTCTATTGGAAGATCTCTCACAATAAGTTTTCTATTTTTATTGGGAGATTCTCCTTCTGACCAATAATCTAAACAACAAGAATAAAGACTTGTTTTCTGTGAGAATTTTATCATCCATAGCTACATTATCATTGTGAAAAGGGCTTCCAGCCTCCTCTAAGTGTGTCCGTAATTCCACATGGTGGAAATATTTTTTATGTTGGTTCTGCGCACTCGTGGTAATAGAAAATAACCATGTTTGGTGCCTCAAGTATAGTATTCCAAGTCGATTGCTGTCTCAGTGACAATAAAATCACCTTGATAGGTGGGTCAATGATTTATCACTAAGTGCACCTGAGGTAACGACAAAACTACCATGAGGGGTGACTTAGGACTGTTAAGTAAAAATCACTGCTAATTCCACCTGAGGTGACAATAAAATTATCAAGAGTGGTGACTTAGGATTGTTGAGAAAAATCACTGCTAAGTGTACCTATTATAGGTAGCTTAGGATCGTTGAAAAGAAAAAATTGCCATTAAACGCACTCGAGATAGTGAAAAACTTATCACTAGGGGTGACTTAGAATTGAAAGACGTTTAGCAACGTAAGTTTTACTTTGACTTTTATAGTTATCAAAATAACCCGAAAACTTATAACGGGTCAGTTATCTGCGAACGCATTTAAGACGTTCCAGCAAAGTTGGTTCCTGGAACACCATTAAGACGTTTCAGCAAAGTTAGTTTCTGGAACGCGTTTAGGACGTTTCAGCGAAGTTTGTTCCTGAAATGCGTGTAAGACGTTTCAGCGAAGTTAGTTCTTAGAACGCATTTAAGATGTTTCGACAAAGATTGCTCTTGGAATGAATTTAAGATGTTTCAGAAAAGTTGGCTTATGTAATGCATCTAAGACATTTCAGCAAAGTTAGTTCCTAGAATGTGTTTAAGACATTTCAGTGAAGTTAGTTCCTGGAATGCGTTTAAGACGTTTCGGTGATGTTTGATCCTAAAGTGTGTGTAAGAGGTTTCAGCAAAGTTAGTTCTTGAATGCATTTAAGATGTTTCAGCAAAGATTGTTCCTGAAACACGTTTAAGACGTTTCAGCAGAAATTGTTCCTGAAACGCATTTAAGATGTTTTAGCGAAGTTTATTCCTGAAACACACTTAAGACTTTTCAGTGAAGCTTGTTCCTGGAATGCGTTTTAAATCTTTTAGCAGAGTAGAACCCTGGGATGCATTTAAGATGTTCAGTAAACTTTGTTCCTGAAATGCAATAGAAACATTTCAGCAAAGGTAGTTGGGCATAATTTAGCTCCTGTTGCAAATCCCTTCAAAGCGAAACTTAGCCACCATAACGTGTTTGAAATACACAAGATGTCTTAACTGTTTATTTCGCTCGTTATCATAGAATATGACCGTTGCCGCATGGATTAAATCTAACTTAGAGATTTATTATGAATATGCTCATGTTAAAAGTCGTATGTAAGATCGACGTATGTGCAAAGTAGGGATGGGTATATAAGCCTTTAAGCATGACCATTACGGGCAATTCAATATGCACGCGTCTTCTTAGGCAACTTGATTACATTTTCGTATATATGTATGTGCCTTCTTGAGCAATGTCGTGCAGGTTCCTATGTATATGCACTATCTCGAGTCGAATCATCTAAAGATGACACTTCAGCGTGTTTGCCTACCACAAAGAAATTTCTTGATGAACTCTGTCATGATTAGATTTTCTCTTGGGTAATATGTTGCCTTGATGTTATGATGCATTGGTTAGACTCCTCTCTGGTGAGTTTTTCTCAATCAGTTCTCTCATGTCATTAATATTGGAAAGCGATGGTAATGACTCTGATGAATTATCTCTAGTAATATTAAATATGAATGTATCATTGAGACGTATGTCATATATGACCATGATATAGTTAAAGAATGTTGTTTGACTCTGTTAACTTGTTATGATACATTGGCATCTGAACACACATTGAGAACACGCATATGATATAAATCTTATCATATACATTCAATCGTGCTAACATTGAACATAAGGTTGTGCATTGCTAGTGTGTATATATTTTTCAGCTAGTCATTCTTCAGTGAACATCGCCATGCTCATACTTTTTATTGAGTGAGGCTCGTCGTAGTAAACTACTTCTTGCATCTCTTATTGGAGGCTAAATGTAAATAATTGATATATCATCACATCCAACTGGGGACTACGACAATGAAGATGACCGTGTATGACTGATTTAGTGAAGAAACTTCTGTCATCACAATTGAACATCTCACAATTCGATGGCTCATCAAGTAAGTTCACAACACCCACCGAGACTATGTACAAGTTTAAGTGCTACACAGTTGAACTTGCACATGGGGCTAATGTTTATACATGGATTTTCCATCCTGGACATACCCAATGGGTCCACCCGCCCTGATCGAACCCCTGTGATTATTTACTTACAACCGTCAAGTCAAATGGTAAGATTTGGAAGGACCCTTACCACGTTGGGAATGAATTGGAGGGATACGACTTGGTAGGTTTAGGATGAGGTTCGTTATGTTGGTCCGTCGCCACATCCTTCTCAGTAGGTTTTAGAAGCTCCGTCCTCTCATTGATGATGAATATAAAGACACTTGACAACGTCCTATACATTGGCCTTACATACACTTGGCAATCGTTGATTGACCATCATAAAATTACGGTTTACTCCTTAATTTCTATATAAAAGAGGCTTAACACTCCTATTGAAGGGGGGTGAGATATATGTATATTTCACACACATTTTGGGGCTCTCTCTCTCTCTCATTCTCCTTGGCATTGTCACCGTGTAGGCCGCTAAAAATGCTAATCCTTTCCTCCATGATAGACCTCCATGTTTCGAAGGCTTTTTCGATGATTAGAAGACTCTCCGTTTATGACCCGATTCGGTTCAAAATACATCACCGAAATAACTTCTATGGAAATGGAAGGAGGAACATGAAGCAAGTTAAAAAAATTGCTTCACTCTAATTTTGTTAAAAAAACTTAATTCCAAAACCAAAGCTTCACGGACGAGAATGGGGAACATGAAGCTAAGTTGAAAAATTTTAAAGTCCAAAACCAAGGCTTCATGGACACCATTCTTCTTATTTCCCTTTTTCAATTTCTTCACTCTTTTTCCGCCGGTTAAGAAAATTGCTTCCTTTTTATAAGAATTAACTTCATTTTAGAGATTGGCCTTTTTGTTGCTTGAACTTGTAAGTTGAAAATCAACTCATTTTCTAAAGATGGATTTGTAGACTCTGGACAGAAGAGGAAACCTTCAGTTCGACACTGAGAGAGATAAAGAAAGAAGGAAAGAAAACTCAGAAGAAAAGAAAATTTTCGGTGTTTCAAGATTATCATCTTTACAAAAGATGATTTCTCCTTTTTAATTAAAGCTGAAATCATCTTTTGTAAAGATGATTATGGTTTTTAGAAATTTCCAAGATGGTGTAATAAAGTGAGAAATTTTCAGGATGAGCCCTTTGAGAGGGTCTTTAACAAAATAAAGACGCTTATCCTAATTTTAACGAAGTATGGCATTTTATATAGTGGATAGTCAATTGTACACTTTTTATTTTAAGACTCATGGACCCTACAATTTTCCACTTACTTCTCTTTCTCTTTTACTTTAGTTTCCCTCCAATTTGGGGTGCTCTTTTACGTATTCTCCATTTTTTTCGAGCTTCTTCACATGGACCCCTTTTCTCTCTTTTTCTTTCTATTTTATCATCCATTTACTCAAACTCTCACTGTTTCCTCCATTGATACAAACTCTCACTCATATCGTCACTAACACAAACCCTAAAATCATTGAGTTTACCATCAACAATGGTTAGGTGGTTCTAGAAAGAAGGTGGTGGACTCCAAATAATATATTTTGCATTTGAGATAGAAAATTTCAATATGTATGTATAAAGCTCAAACTTTTGTATTAGTGAGTTATATGGATTGATCTAATGAATTTGATTACACAATGTCATACTATAGTCTAGATACTACTAGACTGCTAGACTAGATTGCTAGACTATATTTTAGTATATGGCTGGACTGCTAGATTGGATTGCTAGACTATATTATAAGATATGGCTAGATTGGTAGACTATAGTAATATGTGTGAAAGTTTTTCAATTGTTTGAAATTTATATGTTAATAGATCAAATCATTTTTGTGTGAATGTTTCATGGTAGGATTTCATAGGTGTTGATATGCTTTATTAATAAGTGTAAAGATGTTAATGAAAGATGAAGTTGCTAATAGATCAAAGAATTTTTTGTGTGTAAACATGTTTTGTAAATATGTTGATAATGATAATGATAATTATGTGACTCAATTTTTCCAATTTATGTGACAATTAATAATTTTTTTCATATGCTAGGTCGTTAGACCATAGTCTACTAGTTTTGCGCTAGAATTAACACTTGATAGACCATAGTCTAGCAGAGCAAAGAGTAACAAAGTAACATAAGGTCAGTAACCATGATATCTCAAACAATCTGCAATAACAATATAAGGTCAACTGAAAATAGAATAATTTTTTCATGACCAGGTCTAGCAAAAAATATTCTGCTAGACCATGGTCTAGCGACTTTTATGTTAAAATTAATACTTGCTATACCTCGGCCTAGCAGAATATATGGTAATATGAGATCTGAACTTATGACATCTCAAACAATATGCATTAACAAATTATGACATCCAAAATAATAATTTTTTTACAAAGACAGAACAACATGGATTTACAATATCCATATAGATTTAGTCAGATTCAAATATCCAGGAAAATGTTAACAATATCCACGCAAATTCCAATAAAAAGGAAGATTCCAACAACTATCCTAACATTGATGAGTATAGTGATTTACAGTATGAAAGTTCAAATATCCAGGCAGATTTACAGTATCTGTATTTCATGATTTACAATATGAAAGTTCCAATACATTAACATTAATTCACATCCTATACAACTACAACTCTCTAATAACATAATAAACATCTTAAAATCTAGAGTCTTTAATGTCATACCCATGATAAAAAATATCAACTGCTATCTTCTCTCGAAGCTCAACCATTCTACTTTGAGTACATCCAGATAAGTTCTGGCCCATACACAACAACTCCACAAACTTTAACGCAAACATGCCATCTCTTCTTTCCCTCAACATTTATTTCTCTTTTCTTCAGAGGATATCTCCTAAGTTTATCAGAACTACATTCAACATCATCTTGAGAATAAGAATAAGCCTCATCCTTATGCTCTTGAGAACCATCTACAGAATGACCATCTGAAGGGATAACATTTAGATAAGTCCTGACCAACACACAACAACTCCACAAATTTCAACATAAGTATGCCACAATCGCACTTAGTTGTATACAATAAAATGAATGTCAAATAACTAAATATATTTAACAATTTTAGTATATTTAACAACACACAATTTTAGTATTTATAATTTTTTATCACAGGCATCAACATAAAAAAACCAGTGCTCTCCTTTACCCGTCCCTCTTTCGTCATTTTACTTATATATTCTCCAGCAATAGTAACATATCAAGAATCTCTATCATATAGTACATACAGTTCAACCAACTCAACTTTCCGCAACTGTTATTTGTCCTACAGTTTGATAGGAAATCATGCCAGTACCTGGATGACAACCACTTAGAATACAAACAGTGATATCAGGACAGAGAAAAGGGTAAAATTCATTCACAACTGAGAGAAATAACCAAAGCTGTACTGGTGATGCCTAATTTGTAGGGTGACATTATAAGTGACCTCTACGCTGGATTGATTGGGGGTTTGGGCTTAACACTAAGTATCTAACTTTCTTCTTCTTATTCAGTCTTCCAAAAGGCAGCGAAGTTTGTCCCTGTCATCTCCATTAACATAATTTGCTCTCTTTTGTAGCTGCAATTTTGGTGAGGGAGGTACAACTTAAATCACAAGCCTATATGCATCATATCAGGGATGTCTTTTGACTTAATTTAGTTGCTACCTTTAAGAGATTTCATAGCTTCTGACCAAAGATGCAAGAGCTTACAACAATTATACATGTCATAAATCCCAACATAAAAATATTTGCCTTTTAGTTTCAATTGATTCACGTAGTGCGATGATCAATAAGCCAATAACTATATGGGAATCAGTAAGCCAGTAAGTATACTGTAGGAGAATGAGAATCAGTAAGCCAGTAAGCATAGAAATTTTAGAAAAGGTGAAATAAAAATCTACGAACCCCAGGTTTCGAACGGCAATTGCGCGGCTTTGGTGGACTAGGGTTTTCAACAGTAATCGCGAACGACAATCTCAGTGTTCCATGAAGAGCTTCATCGAAAATCTCAGTACTCCGTGAAGAGCTTCAACGGTAATAATGAACCAATGGTTCCATGGACTATTGCCAAAGGATATCGCAGAGAAGGGTTTCGCTTCGCAGAGAAGAGTTTCGAAGGGTTTTGGGGTTTTTAGTGAAGGATTTCACAGAGACGGAATTTACGAGTTTACAGAGAAAAGCTTTGAATTCCTTCGCAAAGAAGATGAGTCTATCATAGGGAGAAGTCTTTCACAGAGGAGCGTGACAATCGAAAGTGAATTTGTATAGAAAGTTCAGAAGTGAGAGTCAAATGGAATCATTTCATTTTAAATTCTAAATAAGTCTTTTACTCTATCAAGTCTTTCACAAGAGTCTTAATATCATTGAGTCTATCCAAAGAGTCTTTATTTAGTTAAAGTCTATCACAAGGATTTCTCCATATAATTTTCCAAATAAGTTTCAGATGAAATTGTTTCTGCAAAAACGATTTCGTGTGATATGTACGAGACTACCCTACTTATTTTAACATTTTTTTAAAAAAGAACGGTAAAAAGCTCAAAAATCCGATTAAAGAGGCGGAAAGATGACGTCACCCTCTGTCTAACCCTCCCGTCGAAAATCAAGAAACGGCCGTTAGATTAGTGTAATCGACGCCGTTGTTTTAGCTCCACCTTCTCTCCAAAACAAAACCCACGTACCCCTCTTTCTCCAACGAAACACTCTTCCTCGAACCCCAGCTACTCTGCGAAAGCTAGCGACGCGAGCTTCGAACAGCGACTGAGCTTTCTCCGAGCTGAAGCAACACGACGAGCTTTCTTCAAGCTGGAGCAGTTACTGGGGTAAGGTTTTCTCCGAGCTTGTTTTCCTGCATTGGAGATTACTGGGTTTTGTTCATAGACTATACCGTAACAGATTACTGGGTTATTTTCCCATTCTGATTCTATGTTTTTTCGGAATAATAGTTCTACAGATTACTGGGTTTTGTTCATTGACTATACCGTAATAGATTACTGGGTTTTGTTCATTTTTTTCCTTGGTGACAATTTGTTCGCTAGTGTATAATCGGGGACGCTCATTGAATTCTATTGAAGACAGTTGAAAATTCCTTAGTGAAAATTTCTTCGCTAGTGTAATTGGGGAAGCTCATTGAATTCTATTGAAGACAGTTGAAAATGCTCTGATTCATGCTTATAATGCTCTGATTCTTTGATTTATTATTGGGTTAAATTTCAAGCTTAGAAATCAAAGGTGTTTAGGCGGGGGTCCTACTTTTAGGGTCCAAGAGTTGAATAGTTCTACGGTTGCCAAATTTTAAGTAACTAAGTGACGAGACAAGCGTGGGCTTTGGACTTGCTATTCCTTTTCCATGGAGCTCGAATCATATTACGATATTGACCGCACTGCCGACTTCATTCACAGCCGTAACCTCTCCAAAGTTGCTTTGCAGGTATGAGATATGCAGCTTCGGTGATATTTTGATTTCTATTTTCTTGGTTTTCAAACAGTGGAATATATACATTGCTTAGATTTTGTGGTTTTTGTTGTCCTCCATTTTCCCAGAAACCAAAAGAAGAGATTTTTTTGAATATATCATCAAATCAACTTAGTTAATGAAACCTATTGGTCATGATCCTCATATAGCCTCGAAACTTCTAGTTGGTAGTTATCTTTGATTGTAAGAAAAAGCTTTAGATATGCCCTAATTGAATATAAGCTTCATGCTTTTATTTTATTCTTCTTCTTTTTGCGATATAGTTCCCAGATCAGCTCCTGAAAGATTCAACCAGAGTGGTGACTGCTCTAAGACATAAACTTCGGTCCCTTAAAGATTCTCATATCAGTCGAAATGGAGATGAGGATGAGGTCAGGTTGTTTGTCATCGCAGACACTACGTATGGTAGTTGTTGCGTGGATGAAGTTGCTGCACTTCATGCTGATGCTGATTGTGTCATACATTATGGGCATACATGTTTGAGCCCGTGAGTAACATTTGCTGGTTTGTGGAATTTATGCTAATTATGAGTTTGAGAGGATGTCTTGCTTGCATACCTAAATTGTTCTGAATGTTGCATAGAAAAACTATTGTTTTCTTTTTGTTAAGAGAAAACTACTATTTCTGGACACTAATAAAAAGACTATAGAATTTAGCTTTTATATTTTAATTCTTGTTATGAAAGGTTAAATGATTTGGTTCAACGAAGATTAATTATTAGGAATCATAATCTGGGTGGTTCTAACTGGCTTAATGTAAAAATATAGCTTCTTATCTAACATGTGCCATAAAGCTTTTATGATTCATGATATTAAAGGCATTGACATGGCGGGGTTCTCATTTAGTATTTAAGATTAATGGAGTTAGTTGAGAAAGTCTACCTTAGGGAAGGAACTAGAACAGTCAAAGAGCCATTTAAGGTTGTTTCCTTCCTCTTCCTTGGTTAAGCTTATAAAGAGGCATGCATGTTGAGTCTTACTTCCTAAAGGTGGAGGAGATCATTATCATTAAGCATATAAATCGATGCAAACACTCATACACAAATCTCACACTTTCTAGTCTGCTTTGTTTATTTGAACCGCCTGAAGTTTTTGACATTATTGTTTCTTATTGAAGTTCGATTTCTGCTTGCTTCTTTGCACTATTATTTTTTTTCCTGAGCAGTAGTTCTCTGTATTTTGTGCTAAACTCTTCTATTTGCAGGACAACAACTCTTCCAGCACTTTTTGTGCTTGGAAAAGCTTCTATCAGTCTGCCCAATTGTGTGAATTGTCTATCAAATTATTTTTCAACCAATACTAAGCCGGTTTTGGTAAGCTTTAATTTTCTTCCTACATTATGTATCCCCAGTAATAATTAGTTTGCGTAGTGGGTTAAGATGGAGTTGTACAGTGGCTCTTCTCAAGGTGTTAGTTTTGTTCACGGGAAGCATATCCATTTGACCAATTTTGTGCCTTCAATCAAACTGCAACATAGATATTAGTATAATTGATTTGCGTGGATTTAAATGTAGCTATGTTTTAGATCTTTCGAGTAGCTATGTTTTAGATCTTTGGCGGTCATCCTTAATTATGTTATGTGCAATTTGCTTGCATTTTGTTATCTGAAGTCTTTTCTTTTTCTTTATTTTGTAGTATCCCCATTACTTACTTTATACTTTATGTTTTGGTTGGAGTTGATGCAGTAAAGTTGGCCTAGTGATACTTTTAGGCATTTTTTGTTTTGTTTTAAGTTTAGAATCGTTTCTTCCAAAGTGTCATTTCTTTTTAGCTCAAAGACATTTTTCCAAGTGATAGCTTACTTTCCTTTACCATCTTAGGGTTTAGGGTTTAGGAATTGAGTCTCAAGGCGCTGATGGCCATTGGAAGAGTTTCTTTTTAGGAGAGAAAAACAAATGAGCTTTGGAAGAACAATGATTACTCATCACTTACCACTAAGCAACTAACCCTAGATCTTTGATGAGATTGCTTAGGCATTTTACCGCGACCAAGTCGTTAGCGTGATTAGTAGGAAAATTTAAATGAATTATTTGATGATCTATGTGGTTACTTAGGGAGAAATAGAGAACTTCTACTTTGAATGCGAATAAAATCATGCCTAATAAACTAATACTATATGCACTTCAAAAAACATTCTCTTTTCTTGAATGTTCTGTTAGAATGTTTTCGAATTTCACTATTACATGGACGTTCTAGAGAGCAGTTAGTTAAAATTGTTGGTTGTCCTGAAAATGTTGTCTTATTAGTAGTATGGGTACAATATGCATTTCTGCTATAGATTGCAAATATGAGTAAATTGTTTCTCGTATTACTTCAAATATTAGTTCCAATTGTGTGCTCCAATGAGTTCACTTTCGAAGTTAACGTGTACTCCAAGTTTTCTTAAACAATCTTCAGTTCCCATCTGCTGGGATCGAATTTCTCAGTGTTAAACCTAGTTAGTTTAAATGCAATCATGCACTTCGCTAATTGCTCGTCAGAGTTGCACATTGTGCAGCAGTACTTGGAGTACAATGCTATACAATTGTATAAATGTTATGTTCTCGCTGAATTTTTATGTTCAGTGGAAGTTTTGTTTGGTTGAAGGGTCCATAGTTGGTTTAGCCAGTTAATTGCATACTTCTAGTATCTATTGAGGTTAGCAGAAAGAACATACTTATGAAAGTCAGGTTTGAAGTTTGAACTCCTAAATATGATATCATCTTTCACGCTGAGCTTTCATGTTTGGTGTTAATGGTTCTGAATTATATGATTCTTTCTTGCTGGAAATATTTAATTGTAGTATTCAGTGATGCATTTAATTGATAAAAAGAATTGCTGCAAGACGTTTCTCTGATAACTTCCTCAAGTGCAGGTACTCTTTGGGTTGGAATATGCGCACTCAGTTTATCATATTAAAGAAGCACTTGCAAAATCCTTTGGCCTATGTGTTTCCAGAGAAAAATCAGAAATTTATATTGCGGATGTTATGTGTTCAGTAATGAATCCGGTGAATGATCATAGAAATTCTGATATGCACCAGCAACAAATTGGTGGGTACACTGATGATAAGAGTTTAGGTAAGAGATACAGCATTGGAGGTTTGGTCTGGTTTTTACCTGAGGAACATAAAATGGAGGACTACTTGCTATTTTGGATTGGTTCTGAGAATTCAGCATTTGCAAATGTGGTGTTGACATTTAATGGCTGTGAGATAGGTAAATAAAAATCGCAACGTTGCTAAGAAATTTGAAATATTTCATGCAAGTTCGTGTTGCTAATAAAATATCTCATGTTGTTCGTTCACCGTTGACATGCCATTTATCCTTAGTTTACTCCACCAAGAGTGGTTCATATAGCTTTGCTGATGGGGTAGTTTATGCATGTGATGTGCGCCTTGATAATAAAAGAAGGTTTATGTACTTCACGGTTTTTTTGTTTTGTTTTTATATAGAAGAATTTTCACTAAAATGTAACTTTTTCTTAAGCATAATAAATTTCTTTTTTTATATTTCTTTATCTCCATATGGGAAATTTGTTGTTTGTTCTCCTTTTTGTTTGCTTCCCTCCTGTATTTTGGAAAATATATTTATTCATAATAATCAAACCAAAAAATAAATTAGCCAAATAGTTTAGGCTATTTTATTCATGATTGTTGTATTTTAACTGTTCTATATTAGCCAAAAGACGTAACTAATTTTTGTGGTGTTGGTTTTAGTCAGATATGATGCAAAAGAAAATAATTTGGTGACGGACTTCTCTCAGCAGAGAAGAATTCTCAAGCGCAGGTAGTTTCTTAAGCAAGTTTTCTTTTTTTTTTCCTTGGCTTATTATACTTGTTAGGACACTGATATATTCTCCGTTCCTAACATATCATGATTGAATCTTGAAGAAACCATTCATATTTTTTATGTATTATTTCTTTTGTTGATTATGCTATAATCAGATATTACTTAGTGGAGAAAGCAAAGGATGCTAGCATTGTTGGAATTTTGGTGGGTACCCTTGGTTCAGGTATATTCCATTGAGGCCTCTCAATCTCCTTTCTATGCTATTCCATTTCTTCGGTATTGTAGAACAAACTTGCTAAAAAAAGTTATGCTCGTTAACTCTTTTTTTGGCATTAGTTTGGTCGACTTTCTCACTTGGCTTTAAATCACCTTGGACATTATAATATGCTTATTATCTTACTAATATGGCGTTTCATACCTGAAAGCTAAGCAAAAATGTCATGCGTATGTATCTTTACTTTAGTGACCTGAGTTCTTTAATTGATGGATATTTGATATAGTTGTTCATACAATGGATCAAAAATATGTTTAGAAAACTTAAATGATGAACTCATTGGGAAATGACTGATGGGATTGGTTATATTGATAAACTCATTATGAGATTCTTTGTCATTCTCCCCTTTCTAGTTTAGTATTGATATTTTCTTTGTTTTTTGTTTTCGATAAGAAACAATATTTATTGTGTTTTTAAAAAGTTCAAGAGGCGCATAATTTATCCTTGACAAAGATGTCTCTACGTACAAATTCTTTCCAATTGGAAAGAACCAATGTATAAAAAAGTATTTTTGAAGTTTGACACGTAACCAGGGATATGAGGCTCACATCTCCTTTGTTAAAACAAATTTTTATGCCTCTGTTGCTTGAGGTCTAAGCTCTTGAAGCCTACTTCTCAACGTTGTAGAGTCGTAAGCCTCAAAAATGCATTTTTGGGTCTAGATCATTTATATGCCTGACCCAAAATAATGGCTTTCTTACAATCCTAAAAAAAGATCTACTCTCAGATTTTCAGTGACAGTAAACAACTAAAAGGGTATATTTTTTTTGGAAGTGAACAGAATTTTTTTTGGGTGATTTGGTGTTTGTTGCAGCTGGCTACCTTAATATGATTCATCAGATGAAAGAATTGATCACCGAAGCTGGGAAAAAGGCTTATATGCTTGTTATGGGAAGACCAAACCCTGCAAAACTTGCCAACTTTCCTGAGGTAATTATCTGCTTTTGTTACATAAGTCAGTTTTTTTTAGTCTAACTATAACCCCTTTATTGTGACAGTGTGATGTTTTCATATATGTCTCTTGTGCGGAGACGGCACTTTTGGATTGTAAAGAATATTTGGCTCCGGTTCTTACTCCATTTGAAGCCATGCTAGCTTTCAACAGGTATTTTGGAGATATGATTAAATATATTTGTCCTTGTTTCTAAAATTTCTTCATTAAATTTTACCTTGACCAAAAGAAGTCTAGGTACTCTACAATATTTGTGGAATGTCTCGTCCTCTAATTATATGGTCGATGTTTACTCTATTGATTGTTAAAATGTGTGAGGCAATCTGATCTATGAATCTTGCCCGAATATGGTCGTAAATTTGTCTGCTCTTTGAGCTAACCTTATTAATCTCTCTCTGTTTTCTGTTCTTTTCTTGTTTTGGTGGATGATACTCAAACGCACACTCCTTGGGAGTCGTTTTGTGCGTTGATTGATATTGTATGTCTGTGGAACTTTTGTCCTCAACTTTTACTACATTAAATATTAGATAACCTTGAAAATTTGTACTTGAGTAATGGTAATATCCTGTCAAACTCATTTTTGAGAATCTGATTGCATTTGTTATCACTCTGCTTCTTAGTCTAAAAAGGAACCAAAGAAGAAATTAAAAGTTACAACTTTCCATAACTTATATATTGCTCTTACAAAAAGTATGTGGTAAAAACATGTAGTCTAATATACCTGTTTGTAGATTTAGTTTTTCACTTCACTTGATGTAATCTAATATTTTTTTCCTCTCAGAGGAAGTCAGTGGACAGGTGCATACATTATGGAGTTTCAGGATTTGATTAATTCTTCATTAGTGGGAGAAAGAAACCAGCAAGAAGAAGCACGATATTCTTTCTTACAGGGTGGATATGTAAAGGATTTTGACGTACATGGTACTGGTTCTTATCTTTTGTTTCTGATTAATGCAATCATAAGATGCAAGGGTAGCATAAGTAAATAAACATGTTTATAAGTACTAGATTTATATACATAACTCGGTAAAGAGGTAAGCACTTAGAGAATAAGTAAATAAACAGCTAGATAATAAATTCACAGTAACTTAGAGAGCTTGTTTTGGAATACGGCTTACATCATTATATTTATACATACCTTCCTGCACTACTAAATTAATGGGTTAGAATCAACGAACGATCTTCAAGAGAGTCAGATATGTTTCTTTAGAATTGTACTTGTACTTTCATATTTTCTATGATATGTTTTAAACAGTAATTTGAGCACACGTCCTTATTATTTGTGAACTTGAGTGATTCAATTTACAGCATAGACATTGTTTCTAATAAATAATTATTTGTAATCTGACCAGAAAATGACGGGGAAAGCAAAGGAGCCCTTGCTTTATTAGGTACAATGGAAAAGGCTTTACAATTGCGTGATAATCCGAATCAAGTCATAAAAAAGGGAAAAGCCAGATCTGGAGCAGAGTTCTTTGCTGCTCGGTCTTATCACGGTCTCGATATCCATAATGATAATTCCATGCCAGAGCCGTTCTTTATTGGGAGGACTGGGAGAGCATCTGGGTATGATGATGAGAAAGTTAGGCAAGAGCATTGATGGTCAACCAACCAGTTGTAGAGTTGCTCCCAACTGTTGCAGCGGCAATTAACTTCACACAGCCCCACCAATCAATGCTGCATTGCATAAAAGATGCTCAGCTCAACAGTCTCAGTGTTGTCCTAACAAAAAACACAATCAACATTGATGTTCGGATTCCAATAGATGTGATCATTGGTAGCCAACTTCTGTCGGCTCCACTAGATACGATCATGTTGGAATACCAATTTTACGAATGACAAAAGCTGGAGTGTACAGTTTCAACACAACCTGTAATTGAGTTTATCATGTTTATACACATACATACATATATATGTGTGTTCAATTTTAGGATTTTTTCTAATTGAAATCGGATAAGGTTGATTGGAAGAGTTACGTTTCAAACATAAATTTAACATTGACGAGGCATTGTTACCATAAAAAAAACATTATTAGACTCTTGTTCGTACGAACATGAGAGAATAGCCAGAATAGCTAGCCGAACTAGATATGTTTGCGCTAAAAGATAAAAAAATTAAGAGTAAAATAAGTAGAGCTAAAAACCACAAGCACCAGTGATGACTAATACACATATATGCGTACATAAATAGCTAGAAATATAGATGCATGCATATATAAAAATATACATATGCATATACATATAGAAATCTCTACTTGCAAAATCTATGCTACTACATTTAAAACCCTAAAGTTCAGTTTTCTATCTAAAAGTGGCCTTACCGTCCAAGATCAAGACACGAACGTTAAGTGTTACCTACGCCGTTTTTTTAACTCCACCTTCTCTTCAAAGGGTTTTTAAGATAAATATACTTTTTTTTTTTCATTTTTCTTAAAGATTTTTATACCCATTTTTGAAAATATGAAATTTTATATATCTAATCCACCAATTTCACATCACCAATTACAATCTCTCTATTTTCTCATCATTTCTTTTTATTTCTCAATAACATGTCAAATCAATTTACTAATATTTTATTCTTCTTTTACTTCTTTATTTTTCAACGAAACGTTTTCTTCTACTTAAAGAGTTCAAGTACTTTTTATGACTACTTGAACCATTCAAATCGGTTATTATGACTACTTGAAGGGTTCAAGTAGTTAATTTTTTTTGTCAGTCAATTACCCATACACCATGTCACTATTTGAAGGGTTCAAGTAGTTGTTTATGACTACTTGAAGGGTTCTAGTAGTTATTTTTTGTCAGTCAATTACCCATACACCAGGTGACTACTTGAAGGGTTCAAATAGTTGTTTATGACTACTGAAAAATTGACAGTCGGAGACAAAAATGACTACTTGAAGGGTTCAAGTAGTTGTATCTGACTCTTTGAACCCTTCAAACAGTGATTTTGATTCTGAAAATAAAAAAAAAATTACTTGAATGGTTCAAGTAGTTTTATCTGACCACTTGAATCCTTCAATTAGTCATTTTAATTCTGGAAGTAAAAGAAAAATTAGTTGAAGGGTTCAAGTAGTTGTATCTGATTACTTGAACCCTTCAAGTAATGATTTTGATTCTGAAAGTACAAAAAATACTACCTGAAGGTTTCAAGTAGTTGTATCTAACTACGTGAACACTTCAAGTAGTGATTTTAATTTTGAAAGTAAAAAAATATTACTTGAAGGGTTCAAGTGGCCGTATCTAACTACTTGAACTCTTCAAGTAGTGATTTTGATTCTGAAAGTAAAAACAAATATATTACTTGAAGGGTTCAAATAGTTGTATGCGACTACTTAAACCGTTCAAGTAGTGATTTTGATTCTAGAAGTAAAAAAAATGTTACTTGAAGGTTTTAAGTAGTTATATCTGACTACTTGAACAATTTAAGTAGGGAATCAAAATCACTACTTGAACCATTCAAGCCAATTTATTTAATAATTAATATTTGTATCTTCTTCTTCTTCTCTATTTTTAACGAAGCATTTTTCTTCTACTTGAAGGGTTCAAGTAGCTTTTTATAACTACTTGAACCCTTCAAGTAATTATTTTTTTGTCAATCAATATTTATACACCAAGTCACTACTCAAAGGGTTCAAGTAGTTGTTTATGACTACTTGAAGGGTTCAAGTATTTTTTTTATCAGTCAATTACCCATACACCAGATGACTACTTGAACCCTTCAAGTAGTCATAAACAACTACTTGAAGGGTTCAAGTAGTCATAAACAACTACTTGAACCTTTCAACTAGTCACCTGGTGTATGAATGTTGACTGACAAAAAAAAACAATTACTTGAATGATTCAAGTAGTCATAAAATACTACTTGAACCCTTCAAGTAGTAAATTTTGTCTCCAACAGTCAATTTTTCAGTAAGCATGTGACTATTTGAAGGGGTGAAACAGTCATTTTTTAATACTTGAACCATTCAAGTAATTATTTTTCTCTTGAAGTCTGTTGTCCAATAAGATCTTCACTACTTAAAGGGTTCAAATAGTGATGCAGATGGTGTAGCTTTAGAATTTCTAGAACAAATGGATCGTGGCATGCACATGTCAACTTCCGGAGAGTATAACTTTTGACTTAGATGGAACCACGTGGCCCATAAGATATTAACTGGAAGCTTATTCACAGATATGCATGAGCGACCAAGTTTACCCATCACAACCTTGATTTATGTCCATAAAACACCGTTTTAAGCACTTTCGGAGGCTCGTAATTTATTACTATTTGAACCCTTTAAGTAGTCACATGCTCTCAAGATAAATCACTGCATGAGACAAAAATGACTACTTGAAGGGTTCAAGTAGTAAAAATATTTCTACTTGAACCATTCAAGTAGTCATTTTATTTCATGTAATGAGTTATACAGAGAACATGTGACTACTTGAAGGGTTCAAATAGTCAAAAATATTACTCGAACCCTTCAGATAGTCAAATTATCTGTTGTCGTCGGTTTCATATAGAGACATGTAACTACTTGAAGAGTTCAAGTAGTATTTTATGACTACTTGAACCCTTCAAGTAATCATTTTATTTTATGCAGTGATTTATACAGAGCACATGCGACTACTTGAAGAGTTCAAGTAGTAAAAAAACACTACTTGAACCCTTCAAGTAGTCATTTTTTTCTCCTTTTAGTAAGCAATCTAGACACAAAAATTGGCACCATCTGCACAGTAATCAATATTGAACTCCTCATCGGTTTATAACTACTTAAATTTCAATCAACAAACATATCTAATCAACAAACTTATAATCCAAAGAAGTGTAAATGAATTCACAAAATTCAAACGAAAAAAAATAGTTTTCTCAAGCCTCAAGTTTTCTTCAACCATTGACACTTTGTGCCATCAAATACCCATTCTTCCATTTTAATTGGATCCAATAGATTTGAGTTGCTTAAGTACTAATTCAGCCATTACCACCATTGAAGCCTTAACGACTATACCATGGTCAAAACTAATGTGGTTGAGAGGAAGAACTTCAATGAACAGGAAAGTATGGAGCAAACAAACCTTCATTACTTCAGTGAATAGGAAAGCATGAAGGAAACGGACTAGAAAGTATGAATGAAACAATGAGGGGAAGAAGAAGAGCGAGATAATGAGTATTGATTTGATCTTTGCATGGGAAAAATGAGAAAGAAATGATGAAGAAAAAGAGAGTTGAAATTTTTTTATGTTGATTGTGGTGGGTCAAGATTGTAAAATTCTGCATTTTGAGAAATGTGTATAAAAATTCTTAACCAAAATGAAAATGGTAGATATTTACAAATAACCCCTCTACCAAATAACCACGAACCCCTTTCTCCCCTCTTTCTCCCCTCTTTCTCCAGCTACTCTGTGAAAGCTGGCTACGCGAACTTGGACTAGCTACTGAGGTTTCTCCAAGCTTGTTTTCCTGCATTGGAGACTACTGGGTTTTGTTCAATGACTATAACATAACAGATTACTGGGTTTTGTTCCAATTCTGTTTCTATGTTTTTTTCTGAATGATAGTTCTACAGATTACTGGGTTTTTGTTAAATTTTCTTCACCCTTCCGCCAAAGATTTGATTTATTATTGGGTTAAATATCAAGGAGAAGATGCTGGATTTTGTTCAATGACTATACCGTAACAGATTACTGGGGTTTGTTCATTTTTTTCCTTGGTCAAAATTTGTTCGCTAGTGTAATGGGGGAAGCTAATTGAATTCTATTGGAGACAGTTGAAAATTCCTTAGTGAAAATTTGTTCGTTAGTGTAATTTGAGAAAGCTCATTGAATTCTATTGAGGACAGTTGAAAATGTTCTGATCCATGCTATGATTCATCCTTATAGTGCTCCGAGTCTTTGATTTATTATTGGGTTAAAATTCAAGCTTAGAAATCAAAGGTGTTTTGGGGAGTCTACTTTAGGGTACAAGAGCCCTTGGTGGTCCTACTGTAATTGACAATTTTATAATTAAATATTATTTTAATTTATATTTAAAAAAATTTGATATGTCATTATCTAAAAAAGTACAGATTATTCTTATGGCCTTAGTTAATGGATCAGTTCATCAAAAAAATCGAATTGAGAACATAGTTGATGTCAGAGTGATTTTTCTCTATGATTAATAGTTAATCAAAACTCTGAAAGAATAATCATCGTGCTCTTCTAGAGAATCATCTCACTAAAATCATTTTCAGTAAATCTCTAGATCTCATGTGTTGAGTACATTTAGAGACATAAAAGTGTCTTGTAATATTCTACGTGCCCACACACGTCCTAGTGCGTTGATGATTGACTTGAAAGATCTTGGTGTGGATCTCGGAGTCTACTGATCGTTGGAACGGTTTCGTGGGACAGAGGATCGATCGGTTTTGCAAGGACGTTTGATATAGACTACAAGAGGTATATGATTCATAACTTTGTATGTTGTAGATTTAATGTATAAATATATAATGAATCCTGATTATTGAAAAAGACTTTTCAAAAATTTATTTTATTTGGTTATGGCATTACGTATGTTTTGTTTTATTAAAAGATTTGATCTCTATTTAAAAGTTTTATTTTTAAATGGCCTTGAGCCACACGCTTCGGCCGTGCATGCGCCTCGACAACCAACAAGTGGTATCAAAACAGTCTTTGTACATTTATATGTTAAATGCCATGTGAGTTTTCTTACATTATTCATATAATATGAGATATGTATGAACGAATATATGGTTATGTTTTTTGTATGTATGAAAAATAATATATCGTTAATTATATGGTGATTATTGGGTTATATTTTGTTCTTTTAATTTTTTCTTAGATCTCGTGTAAGCCGTTTTAGGGCGTAGAAAATTTTGTAATTTTATTTTAAAAATTTATTCTAATTATTCCGATCGTGAGAAGATGAAGAACGCACGAGACAAACGACAAAGGAAAAAGAAAAGAAATAGAAATTCTTTTAGAATTTCGGTGCTGGCACCACTGACTAAAGCTGACTGACAATGTCATCAAAATTTACTGTTTCGGCGACGTCGTCAGAAAATCAGCGCCGACGGTGGTCGACTGCAGATCCAGCGGTTAAGGTGGTCACTGGCAACTGTTGTGACATTTAGAGTAGTTTCTCACAAACCCTGGTACCAACCAACCCAGCACTATGAAGTTTTATGATAACCCTAAGTCTATTAATTATCTTTTTAAAATTTGAAATTAATATAGTTTTAAAACTAATTATTAATTATTAATTTTATGAAAATTATAAATTAATAGGTCGAATGCGTTTGACCCAAGTTTGACCAAATCAAATAAAGTATTTATTTGACTAAGTTAAAGTCAACTGTTTTAAAAGGATAATTATAGAAATTATTTTTAATTATGAAAAATAGTTTTTCCTAATTAAATAAGATTTTGTTCAAAATTTGAAGATTATGAAGATGGACATTAGGAGGAGAAACCAATATTTGACAAATATGTATTCTTGAAATCGACTTTGTAAAATTATTTTTTTATTTCAATGGTTGTAATCCAAACGTCACTCTGTCCATTATAATTCGGTTTAATTGTTAAATAATTGTTTAATTGTTATGTTTTGATAACATGTCTATGCATTAGTCGATCATATGCTATACATGAAAATCTCACACAGTTTTATATGATCATGCATCTCATCTGTGATGTCTGTGGACCGATCAGTGTACAAGTTAGAGATGTGTATGAGTATTTCGTCACTTTTATTCATGATTACTCAAGATATGATAATACTTACCTAATGCAAAGAAAGTCTGAAACTTTTGGAAAGTTTAATAACTTCAAAGCTGGAGCTGAAAAGTAATTAGGTAAATCATTGAAAACCCTTCGATCATATTGATGTGGGGAATACTTGGATTTAGAATTTAAGGATTACTTGCTGGAGTATGAAATCCTATCCCAACTCAGAGCAGCTGAAACGCTACAGCAAAATGGTGTTTCAGAAAAGAGAAACCGTACCCTACTGGATATTGTTAGGTCGATGTTA
This sequence comes from Datisca glomerata, assembly GCA_003255025.1. Classification (NCBI taxonomy): domain Eukaryota; kingdom Viridiplantae; phylum Streptophyta; class Magnoliopsida; order Cucurbitales; family Datiscaceae; genus Datisca; species Datisca glomerata. The sequence continues at coordinate 72,563 of QANY01000230.1, read as the reverse complement.
AGCTACTCATCACTACCAATTACATTTTGGGGATATACATTACACACAGCTACATACATTTTGAATATGTTCCATACAAGTCTGTAAGAAAGACGCCTTTAGAGATATGAAATGGCTCCAAACCAAGTTTGCATCATTTTCTTATATGGAAGTGTCCAATTCACGTTCTTAGAACTAAGATTGGAAAGTTAGACTCAAGCTTTGAGGTATGCATATTCACTGGCTATGCTCCAGAGACTAGAGGTTGATACTTTTATAGTCACAATGATCAAAATGCGTTTGTATCGATAAATGCCACGTTCCTTGAACACAACTATATGGAAAACTGCAAACCTCAAAGGAAAGTAGTTCTCGAGGAATTAGACGACTTTCAATTTCTACTGATAAATGACTAACCAGAGAAATTATAGTTCCTGCAATAGAAACCCATGTGCAACGTCGTAGTGGGAGGGTTGTGAGACAACCAGTTCATTACGAACTAGATGTACATGTCCTAGTGTCAGACACTGATAATGACGATGCATTATCTTATGAAGATGCAATGGATGATCCGGAAAAGGAGGAATGACAAGATGCCATGAACCAGAAAATGAAATCTATATATTCCAATTCCGTCTAGGAACTTGTCGATCCACCTGAAGATGTCAGGCCCATTGGATGTAAGTGGATCTTCAAGAAGAAAAGAGGTGTAGATGGGAAAGTAGAGACTTTCAAGGTACGGTTAGTAGCCAATGGCTATACATAAAGGGAATGAGTCGATTATGAAGTGGCATTCTCCCCTGTGGCCATGCTAAAATCCAAATTCTTTTGTCCATAGCCGCTAGTTTTGACTTTGAGATATGACAAATGGACGTCAGGACAGTTTTTCTAAATGGCTCTCTTGAAGAAAACATCTATATGATGTACCCATAAGGGTTCGTACAAAAGGGACAAGATCAGAAAGTATGAGGTTGCTTAAATCCATTTATGGATTAAAGCAAGCATCTAGATCTTGAAATTTTACCTTTGATGAGATTATAAAATCTTATGGCTTCCAACAAAATGTTGACGAAGCCTGTGTTTATATATACATCAAAGATAATATAGTGATTTTCTTAGTTCTTTATGTTGATGATATTCTACTCCTTTGGGATGATGTAGAAACTCTATTAAAGGTAGAGAAGTGGTTAGCTTAGAAATTCCAAATGGATGATTTGGGAGAAGCGAGCTATGTTCTGAGTATCCAAATCTTAAGGGATAGAAAGAACAAGCTCTCGGCCCTTTCTCAGGCATCTTATGGAGAATTCCAGAAAAGGTCAACTACCAACCAGACATGGAATTATCCTCTCCAAGAAATAATGTCCTAAGACACCTTAGAAGGAAGATGATATGAGAAATGTTCCTTATGCTTCAGTAGTTAGAAGTCTAATGTATGTCTATGTTGTGTACGAGACTGAACATCTGTTATGCAGTGAAAATTGTCAATCGTTATCAATCGAATCCATGTTTGGAATTTAAGAGAACAAGAAATAATATGCTTGTTTATTCAGGTGGAGACCTGAACTCCACTGGATATATTGATTCTGAATTTCAATCAGACATAAATAGTTAAAAGTAGATATCTAGATCCTTATTCACCCTAGGTGGAGGAGCTGTAGTTTGGAGAAGTATTAAACAATCCAGCATTCCAAATTCCATTATGGAAGTCAAATATATAACAGCTTGTGAAACTGTGAAAGAAGCATTGTGGCTCAGAAAGTTCTATACTGTTATGGAAGTAGTTCCAGATACGGACAAGCCACTAATTATGTACAGTGACAATAGTGGGGTGATAAAGAATTCCAAGAAACCGAGGAGTCATAAGAGTTCCACATAGAGAGGAAATATCATATTTTAAGAGAGATCGTGCATCGATCGGATATGACTATTATGAAGATAGCATCGGAACATAACCTGACTGATCCTCTTACAAATACACTTCCTGCGAAGTCATTTGAGGGTCATGTGCATAACATAGGATTGAGATAAATGCTGCATTTGTTTTCGGGAAAGTGGGAGATTGTTGAGGGTTATGCCCTCAAAGCATGTGCATTGACATTTTGATATGAAATTTAATAAGGATTACAATTTTCTTATCAATGTTCTTTTAAATTATTGTTGAATAATTTAATAAACAACTAAAAATTCTATATTCATTAATGAGACTATGATTATGTATTAGTACGAGAAGATTAAGATCATAAATAATGAATAATATTATCAGCAACATATTAAAGTATGAAATCTTTAATGAATGGTTGCTAGTACAGTTCACTAATCATTATGGATGCATGTGATCTAGATCCAGATCATTGATGTGGATATACATCTTAGTGAATGTGCTTTATATAATGAGATTATATATGATTGGACTGATGTGAATTAAATATTTATCAACGTGCCGTTTATCATAAAATTTTAATATACATCAATTCGATGATCATATGTAGATCAGTTTGAATACTGAGTAGTCATGAACTCTCATGCATGCCATCTAGATCTTTTGATTCACTCGTTAATATTTGTTTGGAAAATATGCTAGTGACTTTTGTTTTCGAGATTCAGTGATATGAATGGCTGGGAACATGATCTTACAATATTTAGAATTCAAGATTTCCTAACAGATCGTATATTGGTTCCCTTAAGTGTTAATTCTGAAACTCAATGGTTATTGAGCGCAAATTTATAATAAGATTATAAATTATCCATTCACTAGTGGATTAATGGTACTTAAGAATTTTGATTAGTTTAATTTACGAACCAATAATTGGAGGACATAACTACATGGAATAATTATCTCAGTGGACTACATGAGAATACTCTGTAAATACAATATGTAAACTCTAATAGTGCAATTCCATATTTATAGTGGAGTAATAATGTAATTAATAAATAAGATTATTTAATTAAATAATTTAATTAATAATCTAGTTTATTAGATCTTAGGATTATAGGTCCATGGTCCCCAAGTCATCTCTGTACTACGAAGTCTAGGGTGTGAATATTTTAGGACATGAGAAAATGACTTACTTGCAAATGAATTTTTATTCTGAGACAAGTACATAATTATGTGTGATTAATTGATTAAAAATTGATTAATTAAATTAAATATATGTAAATATAACTTTTGGAATTAATGTATATATAAATAATTATCGATTTTTTTATTATCGATAAATGAGGTAAAATATCTAATTTGTGAAATCAAATAATTAAATTATTATTATATACTAATTTGGATCAACTAAATATGATAATTTGTATTAACAAATATCTTGATATTTAATTTGATTAAAATGAATATTTAATACACGGTAATTGTCACGTGTCAATCACTGCTTGGGTATTAGATATTGACATGAATTATTGTAGTGTCACACGACACCACAATAGTGGGTGTGCAACACTGTAGTGTCGCATGACATTACAGTGGTGTCATGAGACACTATGCTGTTTCACGCCACACTTCAGCACCATGTTGATCCTGACTGATTGAAAAAAATTTTCAAATTTTTTTTTGGTTATCGAAGCGTTGCGCGATTTCGTTTTATTAAAATATATTTTTATTAAAAATTTAATTTTTAAAATAGCCACGCGCCAACCCGCTTACACCGCGCGCGTGTGGTGAAGTCAAACAAGTGGTATCATAGGGGTATTTATATATTTATATGTCAATTGCTGTGTAGGTTTTATTGCATTCTTCATATAATCTGAGATATGTATGAATGAATGGAAAGCTATGTTTTTTGAATGTATGGAAAATAATGGATCGTTAATTGTATGGTAATTATTGTGTTAGGTTTTAATCTTTTAATTTTTTTTAGATCTTGTGTAAGCCGTTTTGAGGCGTAGGAATTTTTGTAATTTATTTTGAATATTATTATAATTATTCTAAATGCGAAAAGATGAAGAACGCACGAGTCGAACAACATAAATTATTGTTCACGCCTGAAAAACTGTTCTGGCAGCGACAGTGGTGCTGCGATAATGGGGGCGACGGTAGGAGAGTCCTGTCTTCGTCGGCAACTATTGTCACTTTTAGAGAAGTTTCGTACAAACCGTGATACTAACCAACCCTATCACCATATGCGTTGATGATAACCTCAATCTATCAATTATATTTTTAAATTTTGAAATTAATGTAATTAAGGATTAAAAATTAGTTTCTAATTTTATGATATCCCTCAATCCCTCAATTATCTTTTTAAATTTTTAAATTAAGTCAAAATCAAATATTTTAAAGGATAAGTATAGAAACTAATTTTAATTAAGAAAAAATATTTTTCTCAATTAAATAGAATTTTGTTCAAAGCTTGGAGATTATGGAGATGGACATTAGGATGAGAAGACAATATTTGAAAAATATGTATTCTTGAAGTCTGTTTTGTAATTTTATTTCTTTATTTCAAGGGTTTAATTGTTATGTTTGACAACATGTCCATGTATCAGTCGATCACATTCCATACATGAAAATCCCACACAATTTTATTTAATCATGCATCTCATATGTAGAAACATAATTTATTAGGATTGTACTAATATATTTTTTGTATTATTTTATGAAATTGCATGTAAACTGCTATATTTTAATTAATTAAGACTTAATAATTACACCATACTAAGGGCTATAGTAACCTTTAGGATAACAGACTTTAGTAAAATAGTTTTATTAAAGTTTGATGAATATATTTAATTAGTTAGTCTAAGCTCACCTAATTATGACTTAGGCGTTTTAGAAGGTTAAATGAACTTAGACCAATGAGATTGACATAACTGATTATTAAATATTCATAGGATTATTATCTTAACTAGTAATTAATTTGGAATTAATTAATACGTTAAAATGCAAACACATAATCCTAAATAGTGAGTGGAAGAAGGTTGACATGTCAATGTAACTACGGTCTCCATTATTAGTACAACACCGTGAGGTACAATGAGGGCCGAGATTGTTTTGTTTTCACCCCCCTAAGGAAGGTTTTCAGCTGTACCAATACCAACGTTAGACTTCTTAAAAAGATAGGAGGAAGTGATATAGTTTAGTTTTGATCGACCTTAAGACGACATATTCTAAATCAAGTCATGGAATCTGAAATAATGAGTTACACTCACAAAGTCACAATTAAACTTGCATGTGGATAGTTGTGACTTAACCAAACAAGTGATACCTTATTGTTAAAAGAGAAAATATGAGATATTTTATGTTTTAATTAACTGGGATGAGAATGTCTTATAGACAGTCTGAGATTAATCTGATTGACCCTAAGGCAACACATTAATCATTGGGTTCTTTTATCGTGATTAAAAAATGTTAAATTTTGTGTGTTTATTATGTTGCATTCATGCATCACGTTTACGTTTTGAATTCTAGATATTTATTAATTATATTGAATCTTGTATATTTTAAATTTCAGTTATCATTATTATACCTACCATGACAACCCTGTTACTGCTTTACTCGTTCTCAAGAAATTTAATGGTGATAATTTCATACGTTAGAAATCAAATATGAACTTAATGCTAATTTTTGAGAACCATAAGTTCATTCTTGCTGAGGAATATCCTTAAGAGCCCCCTGCTAGTGCCCCTAAGAATGTTAGAGATAAATATGATGCTTGGATCATATCAAACAACAAGGCGAAATGCTACATGCTTGCAAGCATGAATGATGTTCTGAGAACCAAGCATGAAAGCATAGAAACTGCCAAAAAAATATGGAATCTCTACAGACGATGTTTGGGCAGCAGTTTGATCAAAGTCGTTATGAGGTCACTATGAGCTATATGACCACTAAGATGAGAAAATGTACTTCTATGTGAGATTTTTTTTGAACATGATCAACGTAATGCACGAGGCTGAAGTGCATGAGATGACCATTGATGAGCGGACTCAAGTTAGAATTATACTTGAGTCAGCTTTTTCTGCATTCACGACCATGTTATGAGTAAGTTACAATTGAACATGACCCAATAGTTGAATGCACTGCAGACTTTTGAGTCACTCAACTTGAGAATGACCAAAGAGACAGGGGCAAATGTTGCAGAGCTAAAGCCTTCTTCCACTGTTAAAATTAACAAGAGGAATAAGATCAATGGAAAGGGTAAAAGTAAGAACAAGAAAGGGATGGAAGCCAAGACATCACCAAAAGTCAAGAAGAACAAGAAAGACAACAAGGCTAAAAGAGAATATTTCCACTGTGGGGTTGAATGTCATTGAAAGAGAAACTGTAACAAGTATCTCTTCGAACTGAAAAAGAAAGGTAAATATGATTTACTTGTACTTGAAGCTAGTTTAGTGGAATATAATTTTTCATCCTGAATACTTGATTCAGGAACCACTAACCTTGTATGTTCTTCTTTGCAGATGCTTGATTGGTTAAGGGAGCTGGCTGATTACGCAATCGTTTTGAGAGTAGGCAGTGGTGCGCTCGTGTCAGCTAAAGTATTACGGACAATTCATTTCTTATATTCATGAAGGCGAATTATCTGTAGGATACGTAATGTATGATCATGTTTGCGAAAACGTAAGAAATCAAAGTATCTTGGCGCTATTGCATGAGTCAATCTAAAAGTATATTGATTAGAAAAATTATGAGAAATTATTGATTCATCTTGTATCTAAATATATGATTCATTTGAAAATTGACTAGATAAAAAATTTATGGTGTTCAAAAATTTATAGATCCAATGTCACATTCAGTAAAGATTTATGATACATGTATAGAGTGTACTCAATGTGTCCGAGCTTGCCCCACAGATGTATTAGAAATGATACCTTGGGACGGATGTAAAGCTAAGCAGATTGCTTCTGCTCCAAGAACCTTAGATATAATTATTTAGTTTTGAAGGATGTTTATTGTTCCTGGATTTTTGAGAAATTTGTTTTTTCTTTCATGTTTGCGAGAATAATTATTAAGAATTTCTTTTATTAATAAACATTTTACTATTAATAAGAATGGATTTGATATTTATGATGCAAAAGTTATATATAGACTGTATATGCTTAAACCGACTGAATGCGTATTAAATAATTTTGAACTTTTCAAAATAGCAAAACCTAAAAGTAACAAACGACGAAGAGTTTCTCAAGATAACGATAACAGATATCTTTGGCATCATAGGTTGGGACATATTACTCTAGACAGGTTAAATAGGTTAACAAAGCATGGTGCTTTGAGAGAACTAAACGTTGAAACTCTTCTTATTTGTGAATCTTGTCTAGACGGTAAAATAGCCAAAAGACCTTTCACTAGAAAGGGCCAAAGAGCCAAGCAACCACTCAAGCTAGTACATAAGTGATGTCTGTAGACCGAACAATGTACAAGCTAGAGGTGGGTATGAGTCTTTCAATAGTTTTATTGACGATTACTCTAGATATGGTTATAGTTACCTAATTCAAAGAAAGTCTGAAACTTTCAGAAAGTATAAAGAATTCACAGCTGAAGTTGAAAAGCAATTAGGTAAATCCTATTCTTACTCATAGCACTTGGAACACCACAGCAAATGGTGTTGCAAATAGGAGAAACTGAACCTTATTAGATATGGTTAGGTCGATGTTAAACTATTCATCACTGTCATTTACATTTTGGGGATATGCAATACACACGATAAATGGGGGTGTCCATCTCACATTCTTAGACCTAAGATAAAAAATTTAGACTAAAGTTTTAAGGTATGCATATTCGTAGGCTATACTCCAGAGACTAGAGGTATGTACTTTTATAGTCACAAGCATCGAAAGCTGCTTGTGTCGACAAACGCAACCTTCCTTGAACATGAATATACATAAAATTACAAACCTCATAGCAAAATAGTTCTCGAAGAATTAGTGGCTGATGAGATCAGACCACCTTCAATTTTTACTAATAAATGAAAAACAAAAGAAACAACAATTCCTTCAAAGGAAACCTCAGTGCATCATCGTAGTGAGAGGGTTGTGAGATAACCAGTTCACTACGAACTAGAAGCACATGCCCTAGTCTCAGTCACTACTAAGGACGATCGATTATCTTATGAAGAAGCAATGGATGATCCTGAAAATGAGAAATGACAAGAAGCCATGAACTAGGAAATGGAATCTATATATTCCAAATCCGTCTAGGAACTTGTAGATCCACCTGAAGATATCAGGCCCATTGGATGTAAATGGATCTTCAAGAAAAAAAATGGTGCAGATGGGAAAATAGGGACTTTCAGGCAACGGTTAGTAGTCAAGGGCTATACACAAAGGGAGGGAGTCGATTATGAAGAGACATTCTCCCATGTGGCCATGCTGAAATCTATTCACATCCTTTTGCCCATAACCGCTAGTTTTGACTATGACATATGTCAAATAGACATCAAGATAGCTTTTTTGAATGACTCTTTTGAAGGAAGCACATGTCCTAGTGTCAGACACTAATAAAGACAATCCATTATGTTATGAAGAAGCAATGGATGATCCTGAAGAGGAGAAATGGAAAGAAGCCATGAACTAGGAAATGAAATCTATGTATTTTAAATCTATCTAGGAACTTGTAGATCCACCTGAAGATGTCAGGCCCATTGGATGTAAATGGATCTTCAAGAAGAAAAGAGGTGCTGGTGGGAAAATAGGGACATTCATGGCACGGTTAGTAGCCAAGGGCCATACACAAAGAGATGAAGTTGATTATTTTGTGCATAACCGCTAGTTTTGACTATGAGATATGTCAAATGGATGCCAAGATAGTTTTTCTGAATGATTCTCTTGAAGAAAGCATCTCTATGATGCAACTAGAAGGGTTCGTACAAAATGGGCAAGATCAGAAAGTATGCAAGTTGCTTCAATTCATTTATGGATTAAAGTAAGCATTTAGAACTTGAAATCTTCTCTTTGATGAGATTATAAAGTCTTATGACTTCTAGCAAAATGTTACGAAGCCTGTGTTTATAAATACATCAAAGAGAAGATTGTGGGTTTCTTAGTTTTTATGTTGATGATATTCTAGTCATTGAGAGTGATGTAGAAACTCTATCAAAAGTTTAGAAATGGTTTGCTAAGAAATTTCAAATTAAAGATTTGAGAGAAGTGAGCTATGTTCTGGGCATCCAAACTCTAAGGGATAGAAAGAACGAGCTCTTGGCACTTTCTCAAGAATTTTATATTGATAAGGTGTTGGATAGATTCTCTATGAAAAATTCTAAGAAAGCTCAACTACTAACCAGACATGGAATTGTCATCTCCAAGGAACAATGTCCTGAAACACCTCAGGAGGAAGAGGATATGAGAAAGGTTCCCTATGGTTCAGCAGTTCGAAGTCTCATGTATGCCATGTTGTATACGAGACCAGACATCTGTTATGCAGTGAAAATTGTTAGTCGTTATCAATCGAATTCAGGTTTGGAATACTAGATTGCAGTAAAGCACATTTTCAAGTATCTTATGAGAACGAGAAACTATATGTTTGTTTATTCTGGTAGAGACCTGAATCGTACTGGATATACTGATTAGGAATCAGATGTGGATAGTCGAAATTCGACGTCTGGGTCATATACCGAGGTGATCTAAATATTATGATGATAACATTGGATCATAATCTGGCTCTAAGTGTTATGTAGATAACGTTGGATAAGAACCTAGCTGACTCATTTACCGACACATTTCCTACGAAGTTGTTTGGTGGTCATGTGCGAAACATATGATTAAGAGAGATGTCACATTTACTTTAGGACAAGTGAGAGAATGTTGGGAGTTATGCTCTCAAAGTATGTGTATTGATATTTTGATATGAAATTTAATAAGGATTACATTTCTTTTATAATTATTTTTTTAAATTATTGTTGAATAATTTATATGAATATATAAAAATTCCACATTCATTAATGAGACTATTATCTTGTATTAGTACGAGAGTATTAAGATCATAGATAATGAATAAATTGTTAGCAACATATTAAAGTATGGAATCTCAATGATTGTTTGCTAGTATAGTTTATTAAGCATTATGAGTGCATGTGATCTAGATTCATTGATGTGGATAGACACCTTAGTGAATGTGCTTTATATAACGAGATTATATCTGACTGGACTGATGTGAATTAATGTCTTTATCAACGTGTCGTTTATAATAAAGATTTAATACAAATCAACTCAATGATCATATGTAGATCAGTCTAAATCTTGAGTAGTCATGAACTCCTACGCATGTCTACTAGATTTTTTGATTTAGTCGTTAAGGTTTGTTTGGAAAATATGCTAGAGACTTTTGTCTTAGAGATTCAGTGATATCGATGGTTGGGAACCTGATCTTACAAGATTTAGAATTCAAGCTTTCCTAATGGATCTTATATTTGTTCACTTAAAATGTTAATTTTAGAACTGAATGGTTATTGAGCTCAAATTTATAATAAGATTATAAATTAACCGTTTAATAGTGGGTTAATGGTACTTAAGGATTAAGAGATAATTTAAAGGGTATATAGTAATTATACTTGTTCTAATTTACCGACCAATAATTGAAGGACAGAACTACATGAAATAAGTATATCAATGGATTACATGAGAATACTCTATAAATACAATATGTAATATCTAAGAGTGCAATTCCATATTTATAGTGGAGTAATAATGAAATTAATAAATACGATATTTAATTAAAGAGTTTAATTAATAATATGATTTATTGGAGCTTAGGATTATAGATCTATGGTCCCCAAGTCACTTCTATATTACACAGTCTAGGGTGTGAATATTTCAGAATAGAAAAAATGACTTACTTGTAAATTTTTTTATTCTGAGACAAATACATAATTATAGATAATTATATGTGATTAATTAATTAAGTAAATTATCTATATAGATATATATTTTTTTCAGAATTAATATATATAAATAATTATCGATTTTTTAATTATCCATAAGTGAGACTTATGAAATTAGATAATTAAATTATTATTAGATAATAATTTGGATAAACTAAATATGTTATTTTTGAAATAACATATTATTTAGTAGATATAGATAATCAAATATGTTAATTTTGAATTAATAAATATCTACGTATTTATTTTGATTTTTATAAATATTTAATATGTAGTAATTGCCACGTGTGAATCACGTATTGAGTATCATAGATTGACATGGACTACTGTAGTGACACGTGGCACCACAGTAGTGGGTGTGTAACACTGTAGTGAACCCTAGTATATATTTGGTAAACCTCTGAAAAAAGAATTTTTAAATTTTGGTGAACCCCTAAGATTCCTTTTGAACTAGTGGTTTCTCTAACCTTTTTTGGTTTTCGAGCCAATGGCAGTGGTTTTTGCAACATATACTGGTGGTTTATGCCCCTATATTGGCGGTTTTTCCAATTTGCGGTGGTTTTCTTATTTTTCGGCGATTTTGCATCAATACAATGGTTTGTCGAACCTTTTTATAGCTGTTTTCAACAAATTTGATTTTTTAAAATTGATCAGGATATACTCGATCAATCGCAAACAAAGCTATCAAGATTCTCGATTTTTCAATGCGACCATTAAGTACCTTCACTTATATTTTATAATAGATTTGAATAAAGTAATTAATTATTTAAATAATTAAACACTTATTGATAATTATGTTGTTGTGATTTTATTGGATTGAGTAAAGATTCCCGAAGCAATTGAACGATTATTCGTAAATTAGTTAAAAGTTGTCATTGATAATATTGTTGTGCTTTTGACCCAAGTATCAAGCGAGACATGAAAATAAAGCTAAGTGACAAAACAAGTAAGTACATAAAAACTGATAAATAGGATTTACCGGTCATCATAACATCAAGACCTATAATTATATATGATGAAAACACGTCTCGCTCGATACTTGTCACAAAAGTACAACACATTATCAATAACAACGTTTACCGAGTTTATAAATAATTTTTCAATTGATTCGGGAATCTTTACTTAATCCAATAAAATTACAACAACATAATTAAGAATATGTTCTTATGCGTTTTTGAATAAGTGTTCATTATTTTAACAAATAATTACTTAATTCAAATATAATTTAAAATATAAGTGAAGGTACTTAATGTTCGAATTGAAAATAAAAAATCTTGATAACTTTATTTGCGATTCATCGAGTATACCCTAATAGTTTTTAAAAAATCAATTTTGTTAAAGAACCGTTGTAAAAAGGTCCGGAAAACCATTGTATTGATGCAAAACCGCCGAAAAACAAGAAACCATCATAAATTGGAAAAATCGCTAGAAACCGCCAGTATGGGGGCCTAAACCACCACTATAGGTTTCAAAAACCCCTGCTATTGGTTAGAAAACCAGTATAGGTTAGAGAAACCACCAGTACAAAGGGAATCTTGAGGGGTTCACCAAAAGTTAAATTTTTTTTGGAGAAGTTTACCAAATATATACTGGGGTTCACTAAATACGTAGTGGAGTTCACTAAATACATAATGAAGCTCACCAAATATGTATAAATTAATAATTTTTGGAGGAGTTCACTAAATATATACTGAGAATCACAAATAACGTAGTGAGGTTCACCACATACGTACAAAATTAATAATTCTTGGAGGGTTCACAAAAAATGACTTTGTACATATTTGGTGAATCTCAGTATGTAATTGGTGAACCCCGGTGCATATTTAATGAACAACTCCAGGAATTAATAATTTATACATATTTGGTGAATCCCACTACATATTTGGTGAATTCCAGTACAATTTTAGTGAAACCCTCTAAGAATTATTAATTTATACGTATTTGGTGAACCTCACTACGTATTTGATGAACCCGACTACATCTTTGATGATCCCCTCTAAGATTTATTAATTTATACGTATTTGGTGAATCCCATTACATATTTGGTGAACCCATGTACATATTTAGTGAACCCCACCAAGATTTATTAATTTGGACATATTTGATGAATTCCATTACGTATTCAGTGAACCCCATTATGTATTTGGTGAACCCCTCCAAGAATTATTAATTTATACGTATTTGATCAACCCCATTACATATTTGGTGAACTCCACTACGTATTTGGTAAACACCAGTACGTATTTGTTGAACCCCTCCATGATTTATTAATTTGTATATATTTGATGAATCTCAATACCTATTTGGTGAACTCCTAGTACGTATTTAGTGAACCCTGGTATGTATTTGGTGGAAAAAAAATTACCGACATCCGGGAAAACCCTCGGCATTGGAATGTGAATGGCCTCACATTTTGAATGGGTGCCGCACGATTTTGTCTACTAAATCAACGTTGTGCCTGTTGGCTGACAGTGAGACCAAATTAAAACTGAGTAAAAAATTTGAGGATTTGATAAAAAGATAATGTCTGTAGATAAAAATGAAAAAAAATGTTAAAGTTAATTGACAAAAAAATGTAGTTTTAGCCTAAAATGTACTATTCAGGACGAGTGACTATGAATCTAACTTCAATAACTATGGAAAATTCTAAAATACCTCCCCGACATCCATGTCAGGGTTCGTCAAATATGTGTGGAGGTTCACCAAATATGTGTGGGGGTTCACAAAAAACCCTCGACATCCATGCTGGGAAAAAAATCCCGGCATGTAAGTGTAACCTATATAATTTGGTCAAAATATCACGGCATTCCAAACCTAGAACCATATAAATTTGGATCGTAATAGATTCTAAAGGGAAATGGAATAAAATGAAAGTGAAAAAGATAGCTTCATGTCCAATAGAAAGATGATAAGAAGCTTAATACAGTGCATTACTAAGCTTATCTTCTTCACTCTGTTTGTCCATGTTTTAGTCTTCTTCTTCCTTCTAAGGCTTTTGACTTGGTATCAGAGCCATTTAGATGAAAGTCATGGCAGCTAATGTTGGGGGTTATGCACTCAAAGCATGTGTATCGACATTTTAAAATGAGATTTGATAATAAATTTTTTCTTATAATTGTTCTTTTAAATTATTGTTGAATAATTTATATAAAAATCTGAAATTCCAAATTCATTAAAGAGACTATGATCTTGTATTGATACAAGAAGATTAAGATCATAGATAATGAATAAAATTACAGTTGAAAGTCAAAATATGGATCAGTATTCACCCTAGGTGGAGGAGCTGTAGTTTGGAGAAGTATTGAACAATCTAGTATTGCAGATTCAATTTTGGAAGCCGAATATATAGCGGCTTGGAAAGCTGCGAAAGGAGTGGTATGGCTCAGAAAGTTCTATAGTGATATGGAAGTAGTTTCAGATATGGACAAACCACTAATATTGTACTGTGACAACATTGGGGCGGTAGCAAATTTCGTGGAACCGAGTAGTCAAAAGAGGGGCAAACACGTAGGAAGAAATATTATCTTGTAAGAGAGATCGTGCATAGATGAGATGTGACTGTTATGAAGATAACGTCAAAATAGAACCTGACTGATCCTTTTACAATGACACTTCCTGCGAAACCATTTGAGGGTCACGTGCGTAACATTGGATTGAGAGAAATGCCATATTTCTTTTAAGGCAAGTGAGAGATTGTTGGGGGTTATGCCTGTTGGGGGTTATGCTTGTTGGGGGTTAGGCCTGTTGGGGGTTATGCTTGTTGGGGCTTAGGATCTCAAAACATGTGTATTTACATTTTGATATGAAATTTAATAAGGATTACATTTTTCTAATAATTGTTCCTTTTTAAATTATTGTTGAATAATTTATATAAATATATGAAAATTCCATATTCATTAATGAGACTATGATCTTGTATTAGTACGAGAGTATTAAGATCATAGATAATGAATAAAATTGTAATCAACATATTAAAGTATAGAATCTTTAATGAATGGTTGCTAGTACGGTTCACTAATAATTATGAATGCATGTGATCTAGATCTGAATCATTGATGTGGACAGACATCTTAGTGAAGGTGCTTTATATAATGAGATTATATATGACTGGATCAATGTGAATTAATATATTTATCAACGTGCCGTTTATCATAAAAATTTAATACACATCAATTCGATGATCATATATAGATCAGTCTGAGTCCTGAGTAGTCATGAACTCCTATGCATATTTACTGGATCTTTTCATTCACTCAGTAAGATTTATTTGGAAAATAGGCTAGTGACTTTTATTTTGAAAATTCTGTGATATGGATGGCTGGGAACATGATCTTACAAGATTTGAAATCCAAGACTTGCTAACAGACCGTATATTGGTTCCTTTAAGTGTTAATTCTGGAACATAATGGTTATTGAGCTCAAATTTATAATAAGATCATAAATTAGCCATTCACTAGCAGAGTAATGATACTTAAGGATTAAGAGGTAACTAGAAGGGTAAAATGAAAATTTTGATCAGTTCTAATTTATGAACAAATAATTAGATGACAGAACTACGTGAAATGATTATACCACTGGACTACACGAGAGTACTCTATAAATACAATCTGTAATCTCTAAGAGTGCAATTCCATATTTATATTTGAGTAATAATGGAATTAATATATAAGGTTATTTAATTAAAGAGTTTAATTAATAATCTCATTCATTGGAGCTTAGGATTATAGGTCCATGGTCCTCAAGTCACCTATATCCTACGCAATCTAGACTGTGAATATTTTAGGACATGAGAAAAGAACATACTTGGAAATGATTTTTTATTCTGAGGTAAGTACATAATTATGAGATAATTATGTCTAATTCATTAAGAACTAATTAATTGAATTATTTTTATATATAAATATAACTTTCAAAATTAATATATATAATTTTATATTTAAGTCAAATTTATAAGCGTTAAAGTATGGCTGGTAAAACAATATATGAAACATTGAAGGAATCCAACATTACAGTCACAGTAACTCCATATTTTGTGTTGTATCTGTAGAGTAATATGAAATACAACTTCTATTTTCTGTGTATAATAAAAAGTAAATAGTTTATGAGTGTAAATTAAACCTTACAATGATTTGTGTTTCAAGATTTAACGACATCTTACACTAACATTTTCAAACAGTAGAATCTCAAGTTTTACCTAAAAAAGAATCTCACTCACTTAAGAAAATTTTAAATTAAATAGCTCAAGAATTGTTCTAGGAATTTGGGAGAGCAAAAATGTAAGAAGTGGATACTTTCAGGAAACATGAATCACTTTTTTAAATGGAAACATTTCATTTCAAAAATAAAAAATAGATACAAATATCTCTAGAATCTGAAACAAATTATCAGATCTAAATACAAATACGCTATTAGAAATACCAGATAAGACTAGTAAACACATACTAAAGTCTAACGAGGGATTCGTGTGCGTAGATAACACACAAATATTGAGCACAAACGGCTCATTCCATAAGTCCTCCACCATCCACACCTAGTTCGGCGGCCAACTAGCACTGTAAAAGCATATCTGCAAGAAGAACAAGATAACTTCAAACAAATCTGAAAAATCCGACTGTGATCCGCACAAAACAGGCCCTGCAAGCTTCACAAAGCCAGATCTGAAGAGAAAAATCACCACGAAATAGAGATTCGATGGACTGAAGTCTACCAGCTGGAAGACACAAAGTACTTCCAAAACAGAAGACCACCGCCTGGAAACGCCACAGACAGATCTAAATGACATAGAAAAACAAAACGAGAAGGGAGGGAAAAAGATGAGATGGAAGCCAAGAGGGCATAAAGGGGAAGGAAAAATAGGGGAGGACAGAGAGATTGGAGAAAAAGAAGTAAAGAAAGAAAGGATAGGGAGAAGAAACAAAGAGGAAAGGAAAAAGCGAGCCACGGCTCTCCCCGTGACAGACGCTTGGCAAAATGTGGGGCTAGGGTTTATATGCGACAGAAGGGGCGAGACACATTAATCACCTTGAGAGCTCTTTTTCACACCATACACTTGCTTTATGTTCCTAATTGTATTCACTTGTTATACATTTGCATACAAGATTCTATAAAAAAAATTAATCAAAATTAACTTATAATTGAAAACGATCAGCTTTGAAATATTGAGAGTGAATTGCTGCTTAAAAAATGTATAAATACACTATGCATATATATGTAGTCCAACCAGTTAGCTCATAATAGCATTTCATATATAAGCAAGTAAAACGTCATATACAAAGTTAGAATTAGAACTTGATTGAAAGCTTATATGGCTACCAAGTATGTGTAAAAGAAACTTACATGTAGTGTAGGAACTGCTGCAATGGTTAGCCGCACCTATGGTAAAATAGCTAAATGTTTTTTCAAGGGCAGAAATAAAGTTGTTGGGTAGGCTGAGTAGTTTTACAAGTCTGCCTGCCTCAGATAGGAGCACCTTCCATGCAAACTTTAACAAAGATCGCTCAAGACACTGGTTTTTCCATAAACTTCATCAGGGTTGTTTAAAGTAGTAGCCAATGAATTCTTCCTGAACGATCTTATAGGTGGCGAACCCCCAAAACCTTGTTTTGTAAATCATAGTTTAGCATAAAAAATCTCTACAACAAACAAGATTCAATAGGAGGTGAAAACTCTCTGGAAAGAATTCCATTATGTTTCCACGCCTATTATATATGTTAACTGCTCTCGTGGAAGGTCTCATTATTTTTGTAGCATCCTTTGAACGTCGTAAGGAACCTTGTTTTGTGCACTTTTTAATCACATTTTTACTCTTACAGAACACGTTTAACTCGTCCCCTATCTAATAATATTGACAGGATTTGTACACTAGAGTATGTGTTTTTTTTGCAAAAATATTCCAAAACATACCAAAAGATGTTTCCTACAACAATGTTTGTTAAGTATATGTAATTGGAAGTAACACATTTGAATACTTTAAAGTGATTTTAGGTGAAAAACTCCTAAACTTACTCGAAGAGAGTCTAAATTGACATAAAGAACTATATTTATAGACATTGCAAACCTCTAAACGCCATCAAATAGTTAAAATCTACGGTCAACACATCAGTCGCTTGGACTCTTTTTTACCCTATACTAGCAACAACACTATCTGAATTGAAGAGGATCCACCCTAGGCTGCCCTCTACATCCTTCCAGGTGTGTTAATGAATAGACGCTAACATTGCTCATGTGAAGCGACGAGACCAACAGGAGAGATCACATCCATCAGGACCAAATAGTTCATCCGAACTTGTGAGTGTTGAATTTTAAGTCATTCCACATTTTACGTATTAACTTTTTTCTGGGGTTCTCCATCATTTTCTCTTCCATAGTCATCAAAGAGGGTAATGTTCTACAGAGTTTCTCATATAAAAGCTCAAATCATTCCTGTATTAACGGATCCGGTAAAAAAATTGAAGATCTCTTCTATGAATCTATTATGAGTTACGCACAATGATTAAGTTAAATTGCTTATGATTTTTTTACCATGATCTATCGATTTATTTCCAACAAGAATATCAGAGAAAATAATATCAATCATTTTATATTAAAGAAAGAATATCGGACATCTTATTCATTAAAAAGAAAATGCATGGCTGTCTTGGCCTATAACAAATGTTGGCTAAAAGAAAAATCCGAGAAGAAGAAGTCATAGACGGAAAAAAGAAATCATAAGTGTCGATTTCTCAAATTCAACCAATTCAATTTCTCACGCTTGTACAATAAACAGTCAAGAGTCAGGGCAAGATGCTTAAAAAGTCATGCAAACTATGCATACCACTTTACAAATTTCCATTTTTTATCTTGTTCTTTACAAATTCATTCATCTAATCTCTTTGCATTTGTCACAAAAACAAAATATAGCTTCGAAATGTGGTTTATTTCACAATTATTGTATATTTCCTATTGAGCATTCAAACAAATGAGGGTGGAAGAGTGATGGAAGTTGAAAAAAATAGGTGAATTATGAAGATCTTTTAGTAATTGAATCACTACAGAAAGGACCTGTGCTTCCCTCTGCTCCCAGTGGAAATCCAAAATACCTTCACATATCCCTCCAAGGTCTCCTCCACAAGCTTAACCAAACACAATACAGTTCCATTTGAAATATATTGCCATGAAATAGAGAATAATTTATAGAGAGAAAATCATGTTTTCTGTTTATGCTCCATCTTAAACTTTACTGCTCAGTGTACGTGTATTTTAAATTTTTTTTGTTATAATGTATAGTTTCATTCTCTCTAATTTCTTGTAATATTTTTTATCAAACTGAAACTGATTTACTAATTGTTTATTTTATTAGGAAAAAGAAAGTCTCTTGTAGAATGACCATGCCATGTTCATAAGCCCTTGCATTTTTAAAGAAAGTCTCTTGTAGAACTACTAATTGTTCATGAGCCCCACCAACAACTTCTGTAGATATAAATTGAATCAAAGCTAGTCACTTAGAAGATAGCAATTTAACTCAAAGGGTTAGTCCAAGTAGTAATTTAACTTAGTAGTTTACTCTCTTCTAGATCCTAGGTTCATAAGCTCATGCTTTATTATAGACACTACCACCCTGACCTTTCTCGTACTCGTGCAGTCGTGCTGCAAATTGCTCTATGATATAATCAATTGTTACTGTACAAAATAAAGTACACTTTTGATTCTACTAGTAAAGTATCACCACGTGTCTTGACTTATGATGTTTTAACGCATTCACATAGAGGTGTAAAATGATATATACGACAATAAAAGAATAATTCGAATCAAATTGCTCTATGATATAATCAATTGTTACAGAACAATTTGTTCTCTTCATAGACGACCTTAATACAAAGTTTAGCATGTCCACCACACTGACTAATTAGCTTTGATCATAAGAGTCATAGGCGTGTTAACTAAGTTAGATTAATACTTTTAATGTATGTGTCATTTGACCCACCTGTCAACTATTTCATAGTTAATTACTTATATGGGACTAAATATGAAACGCATCTTCCAATTGCGTTGTTTAGTAATCATACACTGCACAATTTTTTTTAGTGAATTTAGCACCTCAATTTTTTTTATTTGATTTTATGTTCAATATATTTATAGAAAAACTACAAATTAGTCCACTGAACTGTCATTTATAACTTTGAACTATTATTAAATTTAAAACGACAATCGTTTGTATGTGAGACTTAAAACGACGTCGTTTTAATTTATTAAAATTGAAAAACAGTCATATCAATACTACGTGGTTTTGAACCTCTCAAAACTACCCTTACTCTGTCCACAACTCAACCCGAACAATACCCTAGTCTTCTTATTCACGAAATCTTCTGAAGCTCGTCTTCTTCATACCTTGTCTTCTTCAGCTCAGATCTTCTAAAGCTCGTCTCCCATTAGCAAGCAGTGGGTATTTCGCTTCTATAATCCAACGTTGAATTTTCAGTCTCTGTCCCTCTCCTTCATTGGGATTGCTTGGTCTCAAGTTAAGCATCCATGGAGTTTTCCTTGAAGAAGAAAGGCTGATGACATACTTCAGCATATAGTTTACTGCTTTAATTTAGTAAGCGCCATTTTTTATAATATTTTCTTGGTTCAATCGGATTGATTCTGTTTTTCTTGGCTTATGTATGTTTTATTGGATGTTAATGTTGCCGTGTTGATGAAGTCAGTCTTTGCCTCTTTTTTTGCTTTGTTAAGTGTTTTGCTCAATCTTAATCCATGGCAATGAGCAAGTGTTTGCCAAGATATTAGCTGTGCATATCTCAAGGGAATGATTTATGCCTTATTCTCTCTTAGTTCCGTTGATAATATAGCCGTTGCTATCAATTTGATTTTACTAATTCCTTGTAATTTATTTATTATATTTGCCTTGTATAGTTTATTCACTTTTATGTATTTTTCCCATTCAATGTATCAATACTACTATATAATCAATGGAAGGCAACAACTCTGTATTGTAGAAAGCTACATTCTCATTTCTCGCATGGTACCAGAGCACGGTGAAAAACCTGACTCAAATAATATGGCAGCACAAGTGTGAGATAAATCAGAGATGCTTAAAAATTAAATGATGATCCATTGCTTGTTCATCATTCTGACAGTCCCACTTACTGTGTTGGTTACACTACTCCTCTCAGGAGATAACTATGGAATGTCGTCTTGTGCAACGACCATGACGCTGCATGCAAAAAATAAAATTGGGTTTGTCTATGGGTCAATTAAGAAACTAAAGGACACCAATGAGTTATACCAATGGAATTACTATTCTGCAGTGGAAATTGTCAGTCCTTATCAATAGCATTTAGGTTTGGAATGCTGGATTGTAATAAAGCATATTCTCAAGTATCTTAGAAGAACAAGAAATTAAATATTTTGTTTATTCAGGTGAAGATCTGAATCACACTGGATATACTGATTATGAATCGGATGTGGATAGTCAAAAGTCGATGTCTGGGTCATACACCGAGGTGATCTAAATGTTATGAAGATAATATTGGATCAGAATCTGGATCTGACTGTTACGTAGATAACGTTGAATCAGAACCAAACTGACTCATTCACCAAGACATTTCCTACGAAGTTATTTGATGGTCATGTACGAATTATAGGATTAAGAGAGATGCCACATTTGCTTTGAGGCAAGTGGAAGATTGTTGAGGGTTATGCACTCAAAACATGTGTATTGACATTTTGATATGAAATTTAATAAAAATTACATTTTTTTATAATTGTTCTTTTAAATTATTGTTGAATAATTTATATAAATATAAAAAAATTTCATATTCATTAATGAAACTATGATCTTATATTAGTACGAGAAGATTAAGATCATAGATAATGAATAAAATTGTCAGCAACATATTAAAGTATGGAATTTTTAATGAAAGGTTGCTAGTACGGTTCACTAAGTATTATGAATGTATATGATCTAGATCCGAATCATTGATATGGATATACATCTTTGTGAAAGTGTTTATAGAATGAGATTATATATGACTGGACCGATGTGAATTAATATCTTTATCAATGTGTCATTTATCATAAATATCTAATACAAATCAATTCGATGATCATTCGTAGATCAGTCTGAGTCCTGAGTAGTCATGATCTCCTATGCATGTCTACTGGATCTTTTGATTCACTCGTTAAGATTTATTTAGAAAACATGCTAGTGACTTTTATTTTAGAGATTTAGTGATATGGGTGGCTGAGAACATGATCTTATAAGATTTGGAATTCAAGCTTCCTAACGGATCGTATATTGGTTCCTTTTAGTGTTAGTTTTGAAACTGAATGATTATTGAGCTGAAATTTATAATAAGATTATAAAAAAGCCATTCACTAGTGGGTTGATGATACTTAAGGATTAATAGGTAATTAGAACGTTAAAATAGTAATTTTGACCAGTTCTAACTTATGAACCAATAATTGGAGGACATAACTACATGAAATGATTATATCAGTGGACTACATGAGAATACTCCATAAATACAATCTATAATCTCTAGAGTGTCATTCCATATTTATAGTGGAGTAATAATGAAATTAATAAATAATATTATTTAATTAAATAGTTTAATTAATAATCTAGTTTATTGGAGTTTAGGATTATAGGTTCGTGGTCCCCAAATCACCTATGTACTATAAAGTTTAGGGTGTGAATATTTCAAGACATGAGAAAATGACTTACTTGCAAATGAATTTTTATTCTGGGACAAATGTTTGATTAATTAATTAAATTATTAATTGAATTATGAGATAATTAAGTAAATTATTGATATATATAAATATAATTTTTGGAATTAATATATATATATATATATATAATTATCGATTTTTTAATTATCGATAAGTGTTAATTTTGAATTAATAAATAGCTAGATATTTAATTTAAATAAAATAAATATTTAATACGCAGTAAAGGCCATGGGGAGATACCGTCTGTGATCCATGGATCTCCGATC